>JAQPPZ010002170.1:10600000-11038169 GCA_028583015.1 Wollemia nobilis
TCCTTATGGGTCTAGAATTTTTAGAATGGGTGCAGTGGCGAGTTTTTGTTTTAACAACTCAAAGGTTACCTCACACTTATCTTTCCATTTTAATTATTTTCCCTTTCTCTGAATATTGGTGATAGGGTAGGCAATATTAGAGTAATTTTTCACAAAGCATCTATAGTAGCCTATGATACCCATACAACTTTGTACTTCCATCACTTTTGGTTGGTCGTGGCCAACTCAAAATGGCCTCTATTTTCTTTGGATATACTACTATCCTATCAGTAAAAATAATATGCCTAATATATTGTACCTTAGGGACATAAAATTCACATTTTGAGAGGTTACCATAAAGCTAGTTTCCTCTTAACCAATCAAGCACTATTCTTATGTGCTTATCATATTCTTCCTTGTTATTGGAATATATCAAATATCATCTAAAAATATTAAGATAAACCAATCTAATTATCTTCTAAACAAACTTTTAATTAGATTCATGAAGGTCGTTGATGCATTAGACAACCCAAATAGTAGTACTATGAATTCATAGTGCCCATATCAAGTTTTGAAGGTAATTTTATGAATGTCTTCCTCACGAATTCTCAATTGATGATATCCTAATTTCAAGTTAATCTTGGAGAATATGGTTGCTCATTTCAATTGGTCAAACAAATCCCCTATTATAGGTAAGGGTTATCTATTCTTGATGGTCACTTTTTTCAACATTATGTATTCAATACATAATATCAACGATCCATCCTTTTTTACAAAGAGAATTAGTGCACCCCATGGTGACACACTGGGTTTTATCAACCATTTTTCTAACAACCCTTGGATTTGTACCTTCAATTCTAGCATTTATATAGGATTCATTCTATATGGGGTTCTATGTATTGGATCAGTTCTAGGCATCAGTTCTATAGTGAAGTCAAATTATCTTTTCAACGGTAACCTCAACAAGTCTTCAGGAAACACATCCTTATACTCCTACAATATTGGGTGTTTATCAAACACCTCTTCCTTTTTATTAGTCTTGACTTCATTAAATTTTACCACAAAAATAATTCCACCCTTTTTCATGGTCTTGTTTAATTGCATTGCTGATAGTAACAGAGATAAAAAATAACCTTGTTCACTGATGATTCACCTTCGTTGATTATCTCTATTAGTGTATTCAATCCATCTTTTATGGAAGTTGACTACAACTTCTTGGGCTTTCATCCAATCCATCCCTAAAATAATGTTAAAGGTATGGAGATGAGCTACATATAGGTACCATTATGTGGAACCATTGGGTAAGATGACTTGTACTCTGGATAGAATTGATCCAAATATTAGGTTTATCTAGAACCATACTCTACTTTCCACCCTTCTACCAATAATCCTGGTCTTTCTGGTATATTCCTAACTAGACTAGATGAAATGAAGTTATCTATTGCTTCTTTATAAATTAGAATCTCTTCATTCTTATTAAAGACCATACATTTTAGAAGCAACAATGTAACTTATTCGTCTAGATTCTAACTTCCTCTTATTGCATATATTCTATGGTTTGGCTCTATAAGTTGTTTACCAATTTAGCTTTATGTGGATATTTTCTAGTATAATGCGGTCCCCCATAATCATAGCAATCCATATTAGTTCTAGGGTGCTTATTTCAATTTTTGTCATTGGGTTTCTTTTTTAGGCTATCTCTAGGATTGAGAGGCATTATTGTTGTTGTTAATCCTTTTTTGAAATTTCCTTTTATTTTCTTCTTACTTTCTATCATTCTTCCTTTCATAATGTGGGTCATTTTACTTTTCCTATTTTACTCTCTTTCCCATTGCATGAAACCTGCATAGTTTCTCTTCTTCAAAACCATACAATATTCATTTGACTAGTTGTTTTCAACCCAATGAGCCATATCATAAGATTTTTCTATCAATTTTGGCTTATTTGTATCAACAATTGATCTTATTCTAGGGCCTAATCCTAGAATAAATTTGTGCACCTTCATATTTTCATCTATATCAGAAGTAGGCACATACTTAAGCAATTTAAAAATTGTTGAAAATAGGTTTCAATAGTCTTTGTCCCTTGGATGAGTGTGGTAACTTCTACAAACTTCTCCATATAATTTTTTTCTATAAGAAACCTTTTTGAAAAGCTTCCAAAAATTCTTCCTAGGTCAAATTTATGGCTTTTATCCCATGTAATTTTCTAAAGGTTTCCCACCAGTCCAATCTTATTTACTGGAGATGTGGAGTAGCCCAAAAAATCTTAGTCATCGATGAATAGTTCTTTATGGTAAAATATGACTCTATTTTAGCTAGCCAAGCTTCGGCTACATGTCCACCTCCTTTACCATTGAACTTAGATACTTTGATATTATTTAAATATTTAGCCAACTCTAATTCAATTTGAGACCTAGCCTCTTGTTTTGTTGGTACTGTAGATCTTTCTTGTCATGCTTCCAAATTTCTAGTTTGTGAATTCTAACTAACTAAAGTTTCTAACATCTGTCTCTGTCAATCTAATTTTTCCTGTAAGAGAGACACAAACACTATGAGATTTTATTACATCTAGGTTGGGATTTACCTCATTTCCATCATGATATCCTATCAAAGTATTGTTTGCTCCATTTGTTGGCAGTTGTAGAGGGGGTCCTCCTATGCCTCTGTGTGGTGTGGGCACCATCCTCCTTGGCCACACCAACAACTTTTATTAGGTAAAATTCCATATACACATTTCAAATTAGCCTATTTTATCTTTCAAAATAAAACTATCAACTACTCTTTATCAGTCATTCAAGAGTAACACTTGCCACACTTACTTCTAGTAAGATTTTTTACTATGAGTAAGATCAATCATTTGATCAATGGTCTGGTTTAGTTTCTGTAAACCATTCCCATGGGAATATTCCATCCTTCCTAAGGTTCACATCAACAACCAGTCATGTCTAGGTTATTTTCCAAGGTAGTCTTCTATCCCTACATCAGAGTTTAGCCTAGGAGAGCTAAAATACCTACAACCATGCTCTGATACCAAATGTAATAACCCTAATTTATACCCTAAATTTTTTTCTTAGGTTTAAAATTAACTAATATAGTCCAGATAAATTCCATAAAATATTTTTACACATTGTGAGTTTCTAGATGTTGCAACATCCTTTGGGTGGATAGGGGTGGCAAATCTCCCATAAAAATTCTAGGGTTTACCTTGTACATTGCCCATACAACTTAAAGGACATATTTGTGTGGTCACCCCATTTCTTTTATTTCCTTTGAAGGACTTTATGACCACAACATAAGGGTTCACCCTATCTCGTTTGATTGAGAAAAGGGATATCAATTTCCTCACTAGTGTTTGAGTCTTTATTAGTATTTAAGCATAAGCTTCTTATAGTTTTACACACAATTCAATTAGTATAAAACTATTGTGCACCACTAAATTGTTGTTCATTTAGTTTAATGGAGGTGACTATCACCTTATGTGGAATCTCCCATTTAATTGTCCATCATCCAATCAGGGTTTCCAATGACTACCACACCAAATGACATCTCCCATAAGAGTCCATCCACATTCTTTCAGGACCCTATGAGTATCATTTGCATGATATTTCATTTTTACATGGGTATCTCACTTTCTACTAGAGAATCCACCACAAGGATTTAGTTACAATGGAAATATAAACTCACTATCTTTCAAAGTACACTTCAGTGATCCATTATTAAAGTGCCTATTGTAAACCTAATGGATTGTCTCATCACTTCTCCCTTAGTTATGGTCCTTAGGGGTATTTACTAAGTCTTATAATTCTATGGTCATATCTTTTAAAAGAAAGAATCCCCAACCCTAAGGCAAATAATAAATATTAGTACTCCTTTTTAATTCATTCCATTTAGAAACCATAATTGCATAATCCATATTATATTGCAAGAAATAAAGATAAATTAAAACATCTATCTTTATTTTCCTTAAATGTATTATTAGAATGAATAATTCCACTCCATATTAATGTACAATTCATAACAATAAATCATTAAATGTTGGAAGTAAACCATAAAAAAATCCACAAAGATACACAGTTGACACGCCATATATCCTAGGAACCCTTTCTGGGAGAAAACCCAAGTTTAAAAATTGCCCATATTTATTTCCATTGCAAGTCTATTAGCCAAAATATAAGAAGGACTCTTAATCTAATACATAAAATTTCCATAATTCTTATGAATTTTTGCTACAAGAATTTATAAATTCCTTTTTACAAAGCGAGGGAACCCCATAATTCCCTCTCATTAAAAACCATTCCTTCACTAATCTATTAGGAGTCTTATCTTTGAATATTTCCTTACAATAGGGTAAGCATGGAACCCCCATAAATTCCTTTCCATTTTAATGGGCCTCATGCCCAAACCTCCATTAATATACCTTAGGTTTCTCTTTTAAAAGGACATTCTCATTTGATTTTACATACCACTAATCAATCCACAATAGTTCATATTACTTTATAATACATCATAATAATCTATTCAAAATCTACTAATGAATTGATCCTTTTGGCAAAATTTACATCAATTTCATTAGATTTTTCTAAGTAAATCATAACAATAGTTTTCCATAAAAATAAGAATCCATAAATCTTCTAATCCTATATTTATTTTAGAAGCATATTTATCAACTTAATTTCATCATAATTCAATGACTATTTCAATTTAAATCAAAATAGATTAACCACATATAACTAAATAGTTCCAGGTCTCAATACGAAATTTAGTTATAAAAATAATTTATCTTTTAATTACGGATTATCCATATCATATTAGATAAATCATATATTTATTCAACCTAGAATACCTTTGGTTTAAATCTTAAAATATAATAGTTTCACTTTCAAGTCTTATTTTATAGTGTTTGTTCCTCTTATTTCGCTTGAACATGTGGTGAATCTACACTACAAAATGGAAGGTAAATTTCAAGTTTAATAAAAATCAAATTCCATTGTTTTACTTCTAGGTTTTACTTCTCTCTAATATGTGCAATGTGAATAGTGTTCACCTACACCAATCTCGACCAACGAGTTCAAATATGTTCATTGTCGAACGTCACCTACAAGCACGCACATAGACCTAGGCACTAGTAAAAAGGAATAAACACAACCATCTGCAAGGGGTATGGTAATCCATGTGCATAGAGGACAACCTGACATGGGTTTGTCTCTCTAGAAGTTACTCTAAGGTGTCATAAATATTTAGAAGAAAGGCTTGGATCATTCTCAAATGTTCTTATCCAGACAATAAGCAGGTAAAACAATACATATAGTCCATCATACGGATAATGGAACACCTACTTCAAACATATACAAAAGAGAATACATTGTAGCTTTAGAAAATGATTGTTTTGTAGAAGATGCTTGTGCACTCTAGAGAATAGATCCCTCACTGTACTTTCCTTCTTTTAAAAATTCCCAAAGCCTTCTCTACATTGCAAGTTCTTTTTTCACATATCTAAGTCATCTATGCCCCCCCTCTCTCTCTCTTCATAGAGATTTAAAGAAAAGTCCAAAGAGGATTCACGATAGATAATGAACTGTCAACTACCCACCATCCTAATTATCCTTTACTTAGCTTTTGCAAGATTTTATAATTAACCACATTATTTATTTCATCCTTAAAGGGATACGAACCACCTTTTAATTTAAGGGAAAGCCCAGCAGACCACCCCGGAGTTTTTTTAAAGAGCCCTCTCCCCTCCATTTTAAAAGGGTAAAGGGCGGGGTAGGGCCATTCTGTCGCAGCGAATAGATCCCCTACCCCCTCAAAATGAGTAGTTCCAACCGGGCCTTCCCCTGGGTCTCTCGCCTTAAAAGCCTGTAGGGCGCTACGAACGCAAGGAATTGGGGTCATAGCGCGACCCGAGACAAGGAATTTGACTAACCACCTGCTCCGTCCTGCTCCTCCAAGCTGTAGTGCATCGAAGCTGGGAAGTGTGAGGACCCTTTTTAAGAGGTACTAGCTCTCCAACCCTCTCACTCACTACACTATAGTAGTGGCGCTTCGAACTGGAGCCTTATAATCTCAAAGCTTTATTAATAGGTGGGATGTTGTGTGTGAGGTTGTGTGTGAGGTTAATCTCTAAATACATCGGTGTGAACCAGTCAAGACCAGCTTCAGACCCTCTTGCAGCAACTTCAGACACATTAGCTAGCCAACCCATTCAGAACCAGCCGGGAGTCTATTTATGCCATCTTAATACGTATTATCATGAAACACCACAACGAGACACGCAGGAACGAGCCGAAGAATCAGAAACAGCGAAAGAGATACACGCAACCAGAGAATATACGCCCCTTCTTTCTTATCACCTTGGGTCATGCTGAGTGGCCCTCTAGAAAGCATGTCACCAAGCCGGTCATACTAGAGCGCATCTTAGAAACGTTCGATTGTTTCTCCGTTGTTATTTCCCAGGAGAGACACACCCAGAAAGGAGCTTTTCATTTTCATGTGGCTGTTCATGCCAGAAACGCAAATCGATACACTTATATACGTCATAGGCGGTGTAACGTATTCCCTCCCCTTCTCATACTCCTCTAGTAGTGGGCGGTTTGAAACCTATCCCCTCCCCTCTCTACCGATAGGTGGGATGAGGAACCGAATTGCGCAATCCCTCGATGTAAGGGAATAATGGGTTGGAGGGGTTGGGTAATACGTAGATGGAGGAGCTTGATTGGATAGGGATAGCTGCCTCACTAATTCCTTGATATATAATAAATAGGGGGCCTGATGACTAATGGTAGAGCTCGCCCCTCAATCCCTAATACTGGCGGTTCATGCATTCCCTAATAATAGAAGAGTCTGATCCCCCTTTATTATAAATGCTGTATTGATTGAACTGCTGATTCTAATAGATCATTTAGGGGTTCGAATCCATCGATTAATGATAGTAGGGGAATTACCTCATTATAACTGATCCATTCCCGAGTCTGATCCCCTTAATAATAGTTTAGTATCATGAAACACCACAACGAGACACGCAGGAACGAGCCGAAGAATCAGAAACAGCGAAAGAGATACACGCAACCAGAGAATATACGCCCCTTCTTTCTTATCACCTTGGGTCATGCTGAGTGGCCCTCTAGAAAGCATGTCACCAAGCCGGTCATACTAGAGCGCATCTTAGAAGCGTTCGATTGTCTCCGTTGTTATTTTCGAGGAGAGCCACACCCAAAAAGGAGCTTTTCATTTTCATGTGGTTGTTCATGCCAGAAACGCAAATCGATACACTTATATACGTCTTATCTTAAATGCCTTCCCAGAATTCGATGGGCCCTCATGTGATATTAAAGCCCATAGGAAACTCGCCCTAAATGGAATAACATCCCCAAAAAGGTGCTCCTGCTAATCTCATTTCCCTAAAATCAGCTATTTATTTTATTTGAGTTTAGATGCCTTGCCTCTAAAAATAGATGCCCCCTTTTATAAACTACCCACCCCAATTATATTCTGTTTTTTCTTTTAGATGCCTTTGCCTTTTCTCAATTCATAGCCCCTCAAAATGCGAATCTCCATCCATTTATGAAAGTGCTGCACCCCATTTTTTTTTAGGGAGAGGATTTATCTTTTCTTTTCAAATCAAATATATGCTTTTCTTTTAAAAGAGATTCTCAATATTTACGAGAGAAGGAAAGCCTTCTATCTCATCTATACGGTATATCAAATTAACAGATATTTATCACCCCATAAGATATTTATCACGAGATAGAGATATTTAAGATACAGATATTTAAGATTATTTAAGGTAGATATATTCAAGATAGAGGAGATATTTATTAAGAGCGGATTTTAGACCCCCCCCGGCCCCTCCATTTTAAAGGCAAAGGCAAAGGCACGACTATTTAACGACAGAAAGAGAGAGATATTACCGAGAGATATTATCCAGAGGGCCCCAGGCAGGTCTTTTATACAGAAGATATCCCAATTTTGAAAGATGAGGGCCCTCTCCCCCACCGTTTAAAAGGGAAAGGGCGGCCCATGCCCATGTTTTAAAAAGAAAATCCGCATAGTCGTATCTAATCCCAGCATCAGACCTTTTAATTTAAAGCATCGCTCTCCCCTCCCCTCCCCTCCCTATCGGTTTAGATAAGCACTCAACCGATCATATTACATATAGAATATCGGTCGAGTGTCCTTAAAAATTTAATCCCCTTTAAAATTTCAATTAAAGGTCGAGTGTCCTTAAAAATTCCATCCCCGGGGGTGCCCCCCCTTTTTAAAGGTCGAGACTCTCTCCTCCGGACCCTATCCCAATCTTTTTGAGGTCGAGCTCTCTCTCTCCCAGGTGCCTCGGCCATAGTGATATTCCGTAGATAACCTCAGATGTCGTATTATATACGGAATATCAAGATGCATCCATGTTACGTATTAGATATAATTCCTTGCTTGCACCTTCCATATCTCCCCTACTATATACCCATACCTAGCATAGTCTATCCCAATCCTACCTCTCATTGACTGGCCGTGGAGGGGAATCATTCACACCTTGAGGCGGATCGGAGTAATCAAAGGATAAGTCTAGTTTCGTTGCTGTGATCGGATCGATCTGGCTCAACTTCAGTGAACCGGCTCTCTATCTATAATCGTGGAATATAGAATGGAAAATGTCTATCCAATGCTCTTTCCTATATCCCACCCGCAGTTTACTCTTATTTCGGATGGGAGATGCGGGTTAGGTGCGCCAGTTCATGGAATGGCTTTTAAGGATCGAAGCTCGCGAACCTCACTTTTAAGGGGATTTCTGTTTCCACCTACCCCATACTCATTAGTTGGTGGAGCCCCCCCGATAATAGTAAAGTAAATCCAACTCGTGATTAAGTGGAAGGTGGTTCGGTTCAGACATTATAGTTCACCAACTTTCCCCATGAACACCATCAAGAAAGACCTTCTTAGACCCATCTTCTTAATTACGTTGTCACGGGCTGACCTCACTCCTGAAAGGCGAAAGCTTACCCCATATTTGACAAGATCCATTTAAGTTTTGTTGTTTTGGAACGCAGGGGAAATTCCGGAGGGGACTTGAATCTAAATAGACTTTATTCTCAATTATATTGTGGGGTCAACGATCATATAACTATCAATTCTATGTCTAAATTGTTTTAAGATGCTATGGCTACGGAGTTGGTGTCATCGGGACAGGTGTAGCTTTATGTTGCAGGTTTTCCGTATCAGGTGAACTTGAATCAGGCCGCGGTGGGCCGTGTGTGATGCGAATCGGGTGTACTTTGATAAATTCGAGACACTTCTTTGAGAAGAGAACCCCTCTCCCCCACCGTTTAAAAGGGCCTTTTTCAAACATGGGGGGCGGTGGTTTGTTGGGTTTTAAGTGCCCTCTCTTATATAAGGTAGAAAAGGCTAGAAACCGCGATTGGATCTTGAAATGGCACTTAAAGGATCCGGTCTTCCGTGTGAGGTTGTGCCGGCCCTACCAATCCTCATTAATTAAGATCTCACAGGGGCTGGGTAGGGGAGAGAAAGTGGTGGAGGATTCTCTCATTTGTGTTTCTCGGTCAGTCGCTCTTCAAAATCGGTTGGAGGAAGTTGCAATTCAAGTTGGAGGAGATTGAGATTGGTTAAGTATTATCCGGATCGCGTTAAAATGACGACTCCAATCCGACCCTCCCTTCCTAGAATGAGGTTGAGTAACTTTTCCAGCTATATCCAACAGCCAATTGGCGACTTGTAGACCCCCTCGTCAATCTACAACGTTTGAGTCAACTGGATGAACCTGCTACTCTATAAAACCTGCTCGACAACAATCTCCACCATGAATGCTTAGACCCCGAGGAGCTCTGGGACAATGAACCCGCCCTTAGCCCTCCTGAACAATTACCCTGGGCCGTAAGGCGGGTCGAGAAGGCTTCTATTACAATGTTCGTTAATCATAGACAGATTTTTGACCAACTGAAGTATGAATTTCAGGAATTACAAGCAAAGCCCTTAAAAGAAAAAGTGCGGCCCCCGGTTGAGTCGGGTTGGGTACCTCTTTTTCCTTCCCTTCTAGATCGGGTGGGAACCCCTTTTAAAATAGAGAGGGCTGTTCAGACTGGATTCTTCTTCAACAAGAAACAATTAATTAAGTAAGGCGAGCCCCGAGAGGAGACATTTAAAGGTTTATGCCAACTACGTAAAGCTCTTAATAAGACTGACTGCTTTAGGCGTTTTTTAGAATTGTCGAGTCCTTATCTAAAGCAATGCTATCTCCCTGCTCTCCCTTTAGAAAGGGATAGAGAGCCGCCTTTATATTATAGAGGTTCTAAAGCTCTTTAATATAATAGCGCGCCGGGGCCGGAGCCCGGATATAAGCTTTAAAGGCTGTTATAAGGATAGAGAGGATATTTTAAGTAAGCTTGGGACCTCCCCTCCGCTTTGGATTTTATGCGAGTGTCACCTTTTCGAAGAGAGTTAGTTCGTTATTACCTTCCTTTGGGTGAGAGGAGAGTTATGTACGTATTAACAACTTATCCGAAAGACAGTCTATTATATACGTATTAACTATAGATCCAGGGATATCTATTATAGTAATCCAAGTATAGAGGGATAGGCAGAATCCTCAGTGTTCGGACCAATATTAACGTATTAAGAACTTGCCCTAATTAATTCATCAATTCCCAATCCCTTATTTTCATTCATCAATTTGATCGTTTACTGCCGCCTACGGAACGCAACGGATGTAGCGGCAATATACAGAGGGGATGGATATGGAGCTACCGATGGGAATAGCCGGGGAGGGCGCAATGGACAGGGGAGCTTGAGTGACAGAAAGCAGCACTTGATGCTTCAGACTGAATTGCCTCATTATCGAAACAAAGGGGGGGAGTGCTACTACCGGAAGAAGGGGGGAAGCAGGCCTGCCTTAACAACCGCCCTTATTATTATTTAAGGGGATAAGGTAAGCGCTTCAATCTCTCTCTATGATAGACAAGGCAGGCTTCTTTCTGTGGTGGCTGGGCGAACCGCTAAGATAGATAGTCTTATCAAAGGAAAAGGGAGAACTTCATTGCATTGGGGAGCTTCTCCGTGCGACCTGGTCGTCCTCTGGAAAGCATCGATAAGCCCTTTTAAACCCCTTTTGAGTTGAGTTGAGCCCTTTCAAATTAAACCCCTTTTGAGTTGGGAGCTGACTAAGACTGAACAGAAGTAGTTCCTTAGAGATAGCCCACTATAGGAGAGGGAGAGGAATCATTGCTTGGCTTGCTTTAATTAGCATTCGACCCCTCGGGAAGGCGGTCCTTTCAATGGAATGATAAAACCCCTATCCTATTCTAAAATAAATAATCAATGAAGCAACTCCTTTCTAATAAGGTTTATGGCCGGGTTTTATAATGAGACTCGACCGAAGCTATTCTTCTTCCATGGAGTAAAGAAAACATGATTGCCTGTAGAGGGCTTGTTATTTCAAAAGGGCCGGGGTTTCTGCGCTCAGCCTCCTTAGAATAGAGAGCATGCGGAGTTTCCCTGGCCAGCCTGCCTATTCACCCCTTCCCGTTCTACTACCTATTCTACCCCGAAGTTGGATATACGAGTTTCTTCCATTGCGCTCATAAAAAGGATGAGCGCAAATCCTTATCTAGTCCTGCGTATCGGTTTGTGTATTATACGACTGATATAGTAATCTAATTGAAATATTAGGGGTGAGATGGATTCCAGCATCTCTCTTACTATCGTAGCTCGGTATTTAGCAGAGAAGACACAATGAAGCAGCTTTCAACCTCTTCCTCCTCGCTTCATCGCCTTTTTTAAAATTTTGGGCTCCTTCTCCCCTCATTCGGTTCCTTCTCCCTATCGGCTCCCTCCATCCGGTCTCAATGGTCTTGTCAGTCCTATTCCAGTCCTTGTGTGTGCCCGGTGTTTAGGGTTTCCGCATTCCGTTCAATCAATCAATCAATCTATCAATCAAAAAAGCCTTCTTAAGACATAGAGTGATAAGAAGGGGATGTAGCGCCTCCCCTTATTATACCTTATAGCCCTATTACTATCCACACCTCTAGTTTTATCAGGAAGGGGCTAGTTTTAACTAGTGATATCTGGATTATATCCCTAAGCTGTTAATAAATAGATGGGCCTAAACATCATTCCTATTAAT
Source organism: Wollemia nobilis (assembly GCA_028583015.1). Taxonomy (NCBI): domain Eukaryota; kingdom Viridiplantae; phylum Streptophyta; class Pinopsida; order Araucariales; family Araucariaceae; genus Wollemia; species Wollemia nobilis. The sequence continues at coordinate 10,612,106 of JAQPPZ010002170.1, forward strand.
AGATGGCCCCCCTATTAGGGATAGTGCTACTTTGCTACTATTACTTCTGGAGAGAGAGTAATCCCTATATCCCTATTATAGGGATATAGGGGATAAGGTTATATAAGCTCTCCCCTATTATCCCTATATTAGGCTACATCCCCTATTGATATTAGGATATTCTATAGTTCTGGCGCCCCCCTCCTCTATTTTTTTTAAAGGGCTGCTTTTGCCCCATTTTTGCCTTTTTAAAACATGGGGGGCAAAGGGGTTTAAACATGGCATGGGGGCTGTTTTGCCCCATGTTTTGCCTTTTTAAAACATGGGGGGCAAAGGGGTTTAAACAGAGGGGGAGAGAGGGGGCCTTTTAAAGCCGGCTAATTGAACCTCTACGCGCATCTCTGTCGTCAGGTGCTGTTCGCTCCCTTAAATCAGTTCCTTACTTCCCCATTCCATAGTCCGCTGTCTGTCACTGGTATGAATAGAGAAAGCGTTTGGGTTTTTTAAAGGGCATTCTTTAAAAAACACCCTTAGAGAAATATTGTTAGCCCAGTCCCTACCTTGGCTAACAATATTTACGTCTATAATGGGGCATCCCCTCCACCTTATGATAGAGATATGAGTTGACTAATAACTATAGTGGGCCTCTAGTTTAGCCCTTAATAGCCCTAGGTACTAAACTAGCAAACTATCTCTATTAACTCCTACCCTGACCCTATCTATAATAATAACCTCTGCTCTGCCAGGCGGCACCACTGCACTCACTGCACGATTATTTACGTCAATGTAGGTAGGTGAAGGTCGGTCCCGCGGGTGCTTCTTGCTATTCGCTGGAGAAAGGATTGGAAATAAGTTCATCTTTTAGTTCACTTCCCACTTTTGGCTTTTAAAACTTTTTAAAGAGGTTATTGCCTTGGCTTTTTAAACTTTTTAAAGAGTTTATTGCCTTGACCTCCTCTTAATGTTTATTGCCTTGACCTCCTTTTAATTGAGAAAGGAGTATGCTAGAGGGGAGTCCCTACTATTACAATAAGGGCCAGGGAGCTTCTTCGCTCTATCACAGAATGGGCTGGGCATTCATTCGAATGGATGAGCTAACTGAATGGGCAGGCCGAATGGGCTAACTAAGACTATCCCGGACTTTGACCCAGAACCGGAAAACGAACGGTGGAGGGGAGTTCGAAATAGATATATCTCGCTGTTCCCGTTCCCGCTTCTCCGTATCATTAAAAGAGAAAGGCTTCTTATTACCCTACTATCATTAATCTCCGCCCGTATATTAGTCAAAGGGCCCTTTAACTCATCATGGGGGTGCTTAAAGTATACCTCTTGGCCTAATAAAATCGAATGGGCTGGCTTCTCGCACGCCTGGGCAATGAAAAGTCTGTCATCCTCCTTATTATAGTGGTCTAAAGTCTGTCATCCTCCTTATTATAGTGGTCTTTGGTCTGTCGCCTGCTCGCATTATAGTGGTAACTTCTCTCATCATAGTGGTAGAAAGAAAGGAGGATGACAGACCAAAGACCACTATAATGAGGGCTTGGTATAAGGGACTTTGTATTAGGGGCTTGGTATTAAGGGCTGGGTATTCCGATATAACCCTTGCTTGTATTTATGCCCCTCTATAAGGTTTCTAATAATACTTATAGAGGGGCATTATTAAAATTAAAAATAAATGGATGGAGATGGTGTAGGGCTCCCTTCTTCCACGGGCATTATTAAAATTAAAAATAAATGGATGGAGATGGTGTAGGGCTCCCTTCTTCCATAGGGCTCCCTTCTTCCATAAAGAGGGTTTCCCCGCAAGAACAAGAAGAAGGATCCCCAGTTAAAACAACAAACCTCTCAAGAATAGCCCCACCCCTATCCTAATATTATAGTAAGGGCACTATTAAGCTAATAGGATTACTCTATCCTAGGATATCTATCCCTATAGGATAGATATCCCTATAGGGTGAGAATGAGGAAGAGACATATATTCAAGTTGTTTTCAAGTTCAAGTTGTTAATAAAGAGAAGAGACCCTTCCCTCTTTTCTTTGATTTGCTTTTCTTTGATTCGCTTTTCTTTGATTCGCTCTTCTCTGATTCGAAGAGCCCTCTCTATTTTAAAGGAGAAGAGAAATATCCTCCGGGGTTAAACAACAAACCTCTCGTCCAGGAGAGATACTCCCGGACGAATCAGAGAGTATTACCAACCTAGGGGAGGATAGAGGGCCCATCCTCCCCTCTCTATATAAGGATAGAGGTTGTACTAGTGCCCTCTCATTGATCCTGATAAGGATATAACTATAAGGAGGCGATCTCCCTATCTCCCTAGTTCTAAATAATTCAAGAGGGCTTGGTTTAGCTCTCATCTAGTCCAGCTTGGGCCAGGTTCAAGAGGGATTGGTTTAGCTCTCATCTAGTCTAGCTCGGCTCTCTTATATAAGGTTCCAGAGGCTTTTAATTCTAAGGTCTAGCTTGGACCTTAAAGTTTTGAAGAGCTAGCGCGGCTCTCTCATACAAGGTACCGGGATTAGCTCAAGTTCAAGAGGGATTGGTTATCGAACAGGAGCAGGAGGCCCCATATTCTCAAGGTACAGGTTTACCACCATTAGGGATTAGTCCACTGGGGTAAGGAAGGAATTCAAGCCTGCTTCAACCAAAGACTGCATGCTCACTGGGGAAAGGCCGGGGAAAAGCCGGTTTCGGAAGACTGGGGAAAGGAAGGAATTCGCCGGTTTCGGAAGACTGGGGAAAGGAAGGAATTCAAGCCTGCTTAAATTCAAGACTGCAACCTGGGGAAAGGCCGGGAGAAAGGGTACTTACATTACCCTATTAACTTCTATATTAGCTTATAATAAAGGATATACTATTAGGTACGGCTATATACTGATCTATTCCCTAGCTCATAATATCCTCCCATTACCTTATATTCTAGTAAAAGCATATAGGCTATTACCTTATCCCCTAATTATTCTAGTATAAGGGGGGATATCCTTCTTCTATAGTGATAATAGTAGGTCTATTATAGTATATCCTTATCCCATCCCCTGGTAATATTATTATCTTAATTACTTCTATAGAGATAGTTTATTGGCTATTAAACTATCACCTTAAGTGAAATAAGGTTAGGCCATCTTGAGTTACTATTGAGTTCATGTAGTAAACAAATTGGAGAAATACTCATTAGCTGCTTTTTGCATACCTGAAGTGGTGGTTTCTAGGAGTCCTTCTGCATTTGTTAAAGCATCAATCCGGTTATAGTGTTTCCTAGTTGTGGTTGACTGGTGAAAGAACTTTGTATTCCTATCTCCTTCTTGAAGCCAAGTAATTCTAGATCTTTGCTTCCAATAGGTTTCTTCTTTCTCATCTAGCTCCTCTTCCTCCTGCATTAAGATCTTTTCATGGGAGAGTAATTCCTCTGAAAGGGATTCCGAACGAATTCTTTCTGCAACTCCTTGCATTCTCTCAACTAGCTCTCGCTTTTTGTTGCTAAAAATATGATCTTTGGACATTTGTTCCAATTTTTCAATTTATATTTGATATATTTCAATCTGGTGTAGCTGAAATTGTGCCTTTCCAAATGCTGGTTTCCCTTGTTGCCACCATTGTTGAACTAACTCTGGTAATTCCTGGTTTAGAAGCCAAAAGTTATCAAATTTGAAGGGGCGGTTTTTGGACCGGGGTATTTTGTTTGTGATATTTAGACATACCGGGAAATGGTCGGACTATTTAATCCCCTACCAATCATTATATACTATTAAGGGCCTAGGTCCCCTATAATTAGCTATAAACTATCCCCTATCAGGACTATTATTCCCTTAATATCCCATGAGTATAGGAATAGTTGGCTATGCAGGAAGAGCAGCAGGGGAGTCCTAGCTTAAAGAGCTCTGGATTACTGCTGATGAAGGGCCAGGACCACCAGTCTGTAAGCTTATTTGGCTTTGAGGGACAGCACTCTCTGCATCTGAACCAGACTCCCCTGCTGCTCTTCCTGTACTCTGATAAATGGAGGTCCTGTCTCTTTCCATCTCAATTCGACCCATGAAAAGGAAGCTTAAGGTTTTAGAGAGCCTTTCGAAAGCTCTAAATTTCGATTGTTTATGGCGACTGCTTTCCCAAGGTTGAGACGTGAACTGGAAGTTCCTCCTTTCCATCAAAAGCCTTCCCCTACGGCAAAGGCCCAACATTCTACCGCTTGTTCACTTCCCCTTAAGATAGAGAGCACACTATATGCAGCATGATTAAGTCATCATATCATATACGGGAAAAAATTCCACTTTCAACATATTTCTCCATATCCTTTTCCCTTAAAGAGCCGGCTTTTCTCCTTAAAAGCTCCCCCTATAAAATAAGAGCTTGTACCCTTAAAGAGCCGGCTTTTCTCCTTAAAAGCTCCCCCTATATCTATGCAAGTACTGTCCCTATTTGATAGAAAGCGAACTAACCTATCATTCGCTTTCTTTTGTAGGGGTGCTGTCTTATCCTATTACGTATATAATATGATTTATCGATGAATCTTTTAAAGAGCTTTGAGGGCTCTTGAAATAGAAGGTACTCCCTCGGAGAGGATCTATGGTGGATGATCCACTCATCCAATCGGGAGATGTACCGAATGATGCAATTCGAGATGGTCATGGACCCAAAAAAGGAAGATTTTAAAGCCCTCTCTCTACCTCAAGGGTCTTTATTTTATGGATTAAAAAGCTGTCTTATTAAACCGGCGTGGAATAAGGACCGTAATGAATCGGGCTTGGGGTTGATGAGCCAACAAACAACCCTTTTAAAATAGAGAGCTCTTTACCCTTTTAAAATAGAGAGAGGTTGATGAGCCAACAACTAAACCAATTGATTAATTGATTGATATAGAAAAATCCCTCTCTATTTTAAAAAAGGGGGGTGCCTCTATTATTAAGGCCTATGAACTATTAAAGATAATAGGGCCTAAGGAGTTAAGGTCGGGGAGTAATATGAGTTTCTTATTGGGAAGCTATCAATAAGAATTTCCTCCACCTTGAAAATAGTAAGGAGAGAGAAGTAAGCCTCCCTTCTGTCGGGGTGGTTTCCATATAAGAGCAAGATTTCGCTTTCCTTTTCCGATAGAAACCTTGCCTGATTCCTTATGCCAGCCAAGCTCTCCTCTCCTCTCCGAAAAGAAAGCTCTCCTCTCCTCTCCGAAAAGAAAAGAAAATTAAAATAAAATGAAAAGAAAAGCCTTATAACGTATATAAATGGGTATTCAAAACCTAACCCACTAGAAACCTTAAGAGGTCCTTTTAAGAGCCTTTAAAAATAGAGAGGAGAGCTGTGTGAGGAGCCTTTTAAAGCTTAAAGCTGAGATGCGGCCGCTCTGGTGATAGGGGCCACTTTCCCAGGAAGATCTGAATCGATCCGCTCTCTATTTTAAGAAAGGGCAATACATATTTATGTGGGAATCATCATCCGAAAAGGGGAAAAAACTTCTCTTTTAAAGCCCCAAGTATTATATTATATTATATTAAAGGGCTCTTAAAATAAAATTCCAACCCTTAGGATATGAGTGAACGTAAGCTTCGAAGAGCAGCAGGACAAAGCCAGTGGCGGTTAGATGGACCTCTTATATAAGGAGCTCTCTCCAACCTGCTCATGGCTGGATTGATGGGTCTCAGAATCGCCTTCTTCTCTCTCACACCAGGACATATATCCTTAATAGAAGAGATTTTACCGCTCCAAATATGTTATAGTTACAAAGGCATAGCTCTTCGCTCTCTATACCCCGTGTTTATAGGGTTGTTATTAGGGTATAGTAACAATGATAAATTGCCTATTCAATAGATTTCAATCTTAGGGATAGCTTCGAGTGATTTCATCAAGATGAAAGAAATAAAGGGCATTCCCCCATAGAGAGGGCCCGTTTTAAAAAGGCCCTTTTGAAACAGAGGGGAGAGGGCGTTATAATATTTAAAGGGCTGGTTGCTAAAGAGAACCCGCATCATGCTTGATCGGAGGGGGAGTCACTATAGTCTATAGTTACTGAATGAGCTGTATTCCAGATTTACTTATGCTTCGTAGTTACATCGAAGAAACAGTAGGGTAGACAAAGTGACGCAACGAGTATAGATTTTATTGGAATATGCTTATAGATAGTCGAGAGGGATAGAGCTTTTTGAAATGCTTAAAGACCTATGTCTAGTTGGAAGCGCATTTCTGGAAGCACTCGGGAGAATCGGGAATAAAAGAAAGAATTCAGAAAAGCTCAAATAATGGATTGATTCGAAGCCGCACCCGGATGTACCCCTGATATTTTTATATCAATAGATTCATATGCGGCCCGCCCCTTTATATCATTATATTATTTAAGGGCCCGCGATAGATGAATGATAGTTAGCCCCGCCCGCATAGATAAGAGAGTCTCGCCTGCCACCCCTCTGGGTAATGTTATCATATAGCTTGCGATTCCCCCATTTCTTATTCAAGCCTGCCCTCTCCCCTATTATTACTCGAGGGAGCCCTTCCAATGGAGAACTTCTCATGGATGATCAAGGCCCGAATAGTAGGGCTAAGCCCGATCATTGTGCAATGTTTCTACGTATATGATACAGGTCCGGGGGTGATGGGCCCTCTATTTATAGCTAACCCTCATATTCATATCTAACGATAGGGGCAGATAGAGAGGGCCCTCCATTGGATTATTAGATATGACCTACTATTATATAGGGGACATAAGGGGAATAGTTAGATACTCCCTATAACCAGAGGGTAATATAACCAATAACCTAGTTCCCAAATAGGGGAACATTCTCAATAAGGGGATAATAGTTATAGTAAAGGGGATCCTTCTTCTTGTTCTTGCGGGGAAACCCTCCCCTATATTCGTGGGGAATATAGATAGAGTTATCCCCTATATTCGTGGGGAATAGATGCCCTCTTAAGAGGATGCCCATGGTTCGGTAGTCGGGGCAACTTCGTCACTTTCGTGTACCCATCGGCAGACAGCCCTTTCGGGGGTTCCTTAGGGACCGATTCACTCTGCGTAGATTGACTGAACGCAGAAACCCTGGAACTGGCAGGCGATCGTGTTTTTCACATGATTCTCGTTACTCATGTCAGCATTCTCACTTCTGATATCTCCAGGAGCGCCAGTGAGCCTGTGGTCCCTTCTCCGATTTACAGAACGTCCCGCTACTGAAATAGGGATATATGGATAATCCATTAATACTATTCGGAATGCTGGTCCTATTCTTAACTAGGGTAAGCATAGCTATACTAAGGGTCGATCTCCTTCAATAGGGTGCTCTCCCCTATAATAAGCTATTCCTGGCCCTTCTATCTCTTAATTGATAATTATAGGGGAATATTATCAAAAACACTGCCCGTCATATTCGAGGGAGTAGCTTCGAAGCGTCAGACAAATCCCACCCCTTGCCCTTGCCCTTTAGATAGAGACTTCGGCCTTTAATGAAAAGTATTATATTGGATTGGATATGGCCGTTATAGTCTCTTATTTAGAAAAGTTTAATAAGAGATAGTATAGCTAGTATTATAAGGGATATAATACTAGCTGGATTACTATTTGGTGGAGGGCAGAAGGGCTATTCCTATTGGATAATATCCTTATATAGGATAGGGGATATAGGTGTGAGCTTACCTATCATTAGCTTACCTTTTAAAGTCATCTATATTATAGTAATCCATATACTTGGATTACTATAATAGGTTACTATAGTTCCCCTCTTGTGGTCCTATCCGTGCGATTATTATGATCATTGGAGGACCCGACAAGTATTATTCCTTCGCGCTCTCTATCACTCCTGGGGGGAAGAGGGATTGATTCGAACCGATCTCGCTAAACCAGCACCCGGGCAAGAGCCCACAAAACCGATGATCAAAATAATAATAATAGGCGTGCTCATAGCTTTCTCTCATAACCCAACTCCATTCAAATCACTCCGATTCTGATAGGTGCCCCGCCATTAATTCATTAATTTCTAGTGATAGGGAATTCCCATTTAAACATTTTAATGAATAGGAAATTCCTCGGACTGTAGCCCTAATCAATCCCCGAGTATTCTGCTCCTATCTCATCCCCCAAAAGCCAGCTAGTTAGTCAGCTGCTCTTACATCCCCTTTTTTGATAGAGAGAGCAACCCGATTCACTGCCTTCCTCTACGCCTAATCATTCCGAATGGTCCTTCTTCTCTCTATTATACCCGAAAAGAAAGCTCTCTCTCTCCTTTGCCCCTCTCTCTAAAACAAAGGAGAGAGAGCGGCTCTTTAAATTAAATTAAAAGAGTTTTGGGCTTTCTATTTAAAAAGGGCCCGGGGCTTTGCCATTCAATTCAATTCAATTCTATCTTGGAACTGCTCAAGAACATCTTTCACAGCTGGTGGGATGGGCACTTGCTGCTCTTCTTCATCCCAACCTCCAACCATAGCCGCAAGGAACATCTGCTCCTTCCCTTTCTTCCTTGCCACTTTCCTCAAACTCATCGCCGAGCATTCTTGAACCTTCGGCGGCTTCACTGGCACCTTCCCTGACTGTCTCCTCTGCACTGCCCTCACCATGCACGTCTGCCGTGGATCAAACATAAACAGAGTTTCCAAGTAAGGTACAACCATCACCTTTGCTTGCCGAACAAACTCTTGTCCAAGAACTAACCTTTATATCTCGAATGGAGGGCTATATAATCCTATCCCATAATAGTATATCCTATTATAGAGGTAACCACTATAATAGGGATATTAAACTATTGTCAATATTACCTAAACTCTCCAATGGGATATACTAAGGGGACATTAAGGGCTAGTCCTGAGTATATTAAACTATTATAGAGGGGGACATTAAGGGCTATATATAGGTTAATATTATAGTAGGGGAATATAAGGTAATGATAGGTTTGTGTGTGAGGTTGTGTGTGAGGTTAATCTCTAAATACATCGGTGTGAACCAGTCAAGACCAGCTTCAGACCCTCTTGCAGCAACTTCAGACACATTAGCTAGCCAACCCATTCAGAACCAGCCGGGAGTCTATTTATGCCATCTTGATAGGGGCCCTAGACATAGTCGTGAGTACCTCAATTTTTGGTTTGGTTTGGAGAGTGCGACCTTAAAGAGATTGATCACCTCTGAGCTATCATATTTTGGCACATGACACACATGGGTACTCCAAGTGCATTTTAGATCGAGTCGGGGGGATTGGACGGGATATATGTCCTGGTGTGAGAGAGAAGAAGGCGATTCTATAGCTGTTACTATAGTAACCACCTTATATCCCTATAAGGTGGTTACTATATATAGAAGGTAAGGAGTTATAAGGTAATATAGAAGTTATTTCACTTAGGGTAATGTGCTATAATAAGCTCTCTCCCTGTTTTGGTATCAAACCCTAGGTTGGTTACCTACAAATCTGAATAAACCCCTAGGTCTCTTATCTATTGATGGTGCATGCTTGAAACCTAGTCTAGACACTTTGATAGGGAAACCGATAAGATCCTTTAGGCTTTATTTCCATGCATACAGAGATACTCCAACATCCCACTATAGATAAGAGGGATAGAGGAATATTAGTCTGTTACCAGCTATAGAGATATAGGGATAGATATATGTGAGTACCACTATAGATATAGGGATCAATAGTGGGGTAGATCCCTTAATGATTATATAGATCTATCCACATTAGGATTATATTATATTATATAATCCTAGTAGGGGATCTACCCTTAATGCTTACGGGCTCGGTTGTAAAGAAGGAAACAACCAATTGGGGTGATCCGAATCCCCCAGCTCCTAATCCACAACTCCAATTGTCATTAATAGGGCATGGCTAGATTGGCGAAGGTAGAGATAGTTCTATTCCGAGCTCTATCATAGGATATCGTTTTTCTATGGTAGCAAGTCGGGTATACTGGTAGATTTAGAGATTTGGGGTACGTCTTGAAAGATCTATGGATTGAATTTCGGGATTGGTAAGAGCAGGGTTTCTCTTCTCTTATCAATTTCTTTCATTCCACTTTCTCAACTTCTTGAAAAGGAAAAGCCCCAAATCTCTACCAGGAACCCTGGACATAGCTAAAGCGGGGGAGAGGGCTAGTCAGGCAATGATCTATAATCCTATATATGTTAATACGTATATAAAGTAAGAATCCCATCATTCAAGACTCCTATCCACATCTATTTAATACCGAAGGGATCTATACCCCATCATTAATATTGATCGTGGGCTACTTATCAATATTATGGATAGGGGATCCTTAATATTGATAAGTAGTAATATAGCCCTTATCCTATAGGGTATATAAGCTTAGGCCCTCTTAATATAATAGGTGCTCCTATCTCTTATACCCTCATTATATCCCTATATCCCATATAGTGTTAATAGTATACCTTAGGAGGATAATATAACTATAAGGGGATATGCTAATATAACTATAATATAATACATGGGGGCAGCTATAATTAATAAAGATCTGTATAAACGCCAATGCAGTAGTACCTTTTAAAGCCACCAAGAATATACTATTAGGAATACCCCTAGTATTAAGAGGGATATATATAATAGAGAGATAGATAATGAGATATTATATAGCCACCTATAATATCCCTATAAAGCTATAAGGGATATAGGAGATATAAGAGGGGATATATGGTACCATAATCTAGTAAGTAGTATACTATAGGGTACCCTCTAGCCAGGATAGGGGCTTTACTATAATACTTAACACCAAGAACCCCTATCCTTCTTATCCAATATACTAATAGGATATATCCCTATATAAGGGACCTAGGTATAACCCCTATATCCTTATCCCCTTATATTAAGAATAGGCCATAGACACTATATTATAGAGTTGCCCTATTAAGGAGCCCCTAGGATTACTTTACTATAGTATAGATAGCTAATAGGATTACTCTATCCTTATCCCCTATGTTTTAAAAGGGCATACTACATATGAATTATTATAAGGGCGCTTTTCCTTCTCTTCTAAAATGCTCTCTTTTCCCTTTAGCTCTCTAAAATTTCGGGCTCGAATTTATTCTATTCAAAAGTTGGCTCATTCTTATGCTTATAGAGAATAAGAATGTGGTGTCAATCTGTCTTCCTTCCAAAAGCCCTCTATATTACCTTATTAATATAATAGGGCGATAGTGTCAAACCCTGGATATAGTGGGGGAGAGTATAGGGATAAGGGATATATCCCCTTAATATCCCTTATACTATTAGGTACGGCTATATACTGATCTATTCCCTAGCTCATAATATCCTCCCATTACCTTATATTCTAGTAAAAGCATATCCGCTATTACCTTATCCCCTAATTATTCTAGTATAAGGGGGGATTCAGGACAAAAGAGATCGATTCATTACGAATAGATTAAATCTACAAATTCTTAAGGGAATAAAGAGCCCTATTTTTAAAGAGAAAGAGCGACCTCTTGAGATATAAAGCCCAACTTCCCTATAACCCTCCATATTGACTAGTAATTGCCCACCATACTGGGACATGAACATACACCCGCATCAACCCCGCGCCACACGAGGAGAGAGCTTTTTAAGACGCAGCACGGCCAGACACAACCTCACACACATGCGTGAGAAGTTATAATGGAAATTGAGCTATGTTTCCTTGCCTCCTTGTTCTCAATATGTCTAAATCTGTCTATAGATGTATTGAATGATGGGATATAGATCCCTTGAGTCTTAAATAGATGGCTATAGATGCCTTAAATGAGGGCATTATATTTATATACGTGATACAGATTCTTTCCATTACTTATTAGTAGGTGCTTATAGGACTCCCCTCCCCTGGTTTAACTCTTTCCAGGTTTCCTGGCATAGCCTAGCATAGTCTAGCCCTTCTCTAGCTATCAAATGAAATAGCTATTTTGTCTGGTCCGTATATCTGGAAAAGCGACTCAACCCAATTTACTTCATGAGCCGAGTCTACAAGTCGCCAAATGTCCGTCTCATATATATTTACTTCCCCCTTATCTTTGAATTGGTCATATCAGTTGTGTCACAGACTTTTCAAGGCCTCGGCCGCCCCAAATAAGAGTAGTAGTAGGGGCAGACAGCTGGGTTCCTCACCAACGGGATCGAGGGGAAGAGAGCACATCTGTGCAACAACCGATCGCCTTACTTAATAATAGGGGATCGAAGCACTCAACTTCCCAAGTACTGGGGTAAGAAGGAATGATTTCTTCCACCAGGCCAAGGATTTACTATGTTATTCCGTGGGCAAGGATGAACTATGTTATTCCGTAATAGATGCATCCGCACCCATGTATTCCCCCATCATGCATAAAGGGATCATGACAAGGATTCATGACCTTGGGATTAAAAGGGTTATTCATGATCAACCTATTCTCCATGACCAGGGGGATTAGGATTTCTTGCTGATGGCCCAGAGACTGCAGGAGAGAAAGAAGGGTGCTGATGGCCCAGAGACCGTATGCCAGAAACCTTAAGAGCTGGAATTATTAATTGAAAGCTCTTAAGCTTTGAATTCTGATCCCCTCTCCCCTCTCTGTTTTAAAAGTAAACGGGGGGCGCTTTTAAAAGCTTCCTTCTCTCAGGTGGTTTCACAGGTGGCGCTTCCCGGAATACCTCGACAAGGAATACTAGCTTGAGTTGGCGCCGCTTCCTTTTCCTTCTCGAACGCTTTCTCCTCTTTCGAAAAGGAATACCAGCTCTCTATTTTAATGGCGCTTCCGGGAATACTTAAGGTCAGGTGGCTAGCGGAATACGACTCGAAGGCTCATCAGCTTTAGTAATTATCTATAGTGAGTCCTCCCACCCACGCTATACTCTCCCCCCCTGCTGATATAATTCCTTGCTTGCACGTTAACGGATGCTTCAAGTTAAGGGACGGATGCTGCTCCTAAAGCCATTCGTAACTCCATTAAAGGTGGTCGAGCGCGGGCCTCTCCCAGTTTCGTATGCTGCTGCTTCGAACAAGAGGGATTAGTTCCTATGCGCTATGGTAGGGATTAGTTCCCACAGGTTTAGTGACAGCTTAGGGGTTTAGTTCCATTAGGGTCCGGTTTATCAGGTTGGTTTACCGATTAGTCCCCACAGGCCTTTAAAAGGTTGGTTTACCACCGGGATTAGTCCACTGGGGCGGGGCTATTATCCTCTCCACCTTAGAATTAGATGCTCTACCTAGCTTAGAAGGGGCAGCTCTACCTAGCTTAGAAGGGGTAAGGAACCTTATAGAGGGGTAGGGCTCCACTGAGGTGAGGAAGGTGAAGGAATGAATCGTGCTTGCTATTACGTTATTGCTATTATTATCCGGCTTCCCCCTTTTGATAATAATAGGTCAGCGCTACTTAATATCTCAACATGGAGGGGGAAAGATAAAAGCATTACATGTACTGGGGACTAATGTGGCAACCACGTATATAACGATCCCAATTACGCTACCTCTTTCCTCTCCTACACATACTCTTTATTCCCTGAGTAGGGACCTAGATACTCCCTAGGGAGACTCTAGGTCCGGTCCGGTCCCTCAAAATTTTTTATTACCAGATTAACCCTGGACCCGGGTATTCGTCATCTTTTGAATGCTGGTCGCCAGATTTAATCACCTGTAATTGGGTTGACTTATATAACTTTGCAACATGGAATAATCGTCCAAAGTTAGGCCGTGAAATAAAATCTATTAAAACCATGTCTTTGAACCGGTTGATTGTTAGGCAGTTAATCATTAATCTTATTTTTGAACGCTAGCCGATAGATTACTTCGGAGAAAAGCCCGTCCGTTAGATCAATCCAGGTGTTCGGATGATTAAGCGAAAAGGGGAGAAAATTAACAACGTGTTAACCACTCATTAAGGTGCACCTGACATGGCATTCCCGCGATTAAATAATATTTCCTTTTGGTTGTTGCCACCTTCGCTGCTGCTCTCATTAAGCTCAGCCCTGGTAGAAGTAGGTGGCGGCACTGGGTGGACGGTATATCCGCCCCTAAGTGGTATTACCAGTCATTCCGGGAATACTATTAAGCTTTGTAAACTATATTAGGGATATAGATAGCTAAGGGGATATCTGCGGGTCTTATCTATATTCCCTATTAGTAGGGGGGTGGTAATATATTAAAGCTAATAATATATCCATATTAAGGGATATTTAAGTCCCTAATATATCCCTTAGTATTAGGGAGATATTAATCCCCCTAATACTTACTAATAGGGGATTAATATCTTTGAAACTCCGAAATATGGTACTCTATTAATATCCCCTATATAGGATATAGGGGTATATCCTATATAGGGGATATAGGATATACCCCTATAGTAGCACCTATTAATAGCCCCACTATTTTAGCTCTAAATAGAGTATCTACCTATGCGCCACTTATTATCGATTCGCAGTTTCATTGAGTCATGGTACAGCAACCGAAGCGAGTATCGGGAGAAAGCGCTCAACTTTGCTACTATTACAATACCCCCCTAAGTAATAATGAATGGGGTTACAACGGCGATCTGATAAGGCCGTAACATAGAATGGTCCGGTTCGGATCGTTCCCCTTGAATAATAAATAGGGAACTCGAAAACAGCTTTATCCTCTCTAGAGAGAGAATATTGCGCAGTCCCTTGTCCCGGTGGCCTTTCCCCCTCGATATCCTCATTAGTAGTGCCTTCAGTGGTCCTGCTATGAATGGATCTATTGATGGATAGAGCGTTTAAATGGAACCCCTTATAAATGTGAGTAAATATGGGGGAGAGGGGAGAGGGGGAAAGTAAGGGATCGTATTATATTAAAGGTGGGGAATAGCTGATCCATAGAACCAGCCAGCATCCCCCACAGGACATATATTACAACCCCTTAGAGTGATAAACCTTAGATAATATCTATAGGTTAGATAGAGGAGATAGTTGGGAATCCCCCTTATTAGCTATATAAGGGGGATTCCCTAATATAGTATCCCCATAGGAATTCCCTCCCCTATCGATTGCTCCTTACTATAGGAGGGCTAAGTAACTATGTGATATAGGAGTCTATTTTATATTACTATTAGATTAGATCTCCCATATCAAGGGTTTGGGATCCTCCTTGACGGCATAAGCTACAGCAGTGGCGAGTTTCCTATGGGCTTTAATATCACATGAGGGCCCATCGAATTCTGGGAAGGCATTTAAGATAAGACGTATATAAGTGTATCGATTTGCGTTTCTGGCATGAACAACCACATGAAAATGAAAAGCTCCTTTTTGGGTGTGTCTCTCCTGGGAAATAACAATGGAGAAACAATCGAACGTTTCTAAGATGCGCTCTAGTATGACCGGCTTGGTGACATGCTTTCTAGAGGGCCACTCAGCATGACCCAAGGTGATAAGAAAGAAGGGGCGTATATTCTCTGGTTACGTGTATCTCTTTCATTGTTTTTGATTCTTTGGCTCGTTCCTACATGTCTCATTATTGTGTTTCATATTAATACGTAATAAGATGCTTGTGCATAAATAGACTCCCGGTTGGTTCTGAATGGGTTGGCTAGCTAATGTGTCTGAAGTTGCTGCAAGAGGGTCTGAAGCTGGTCTTGACTGGTTCACACCGATGTATTTAGAGATTAACCTCACACACAACATAACACAAAATAAATGCTAAAATTCCTTAAGGAAAAAGGGGGGGTATGGGGGTCTCCCCCATCGGTCCTGATGTAGAGATTGTGTGTGAGGTTTGTGTGTGAGGTTGTGGTTTGTCCCTCCTCCCCTGTTTATCTTTCCTAACTGCTCCTGCGCCCTCCCCCTGAACTGCTTCTTCCTCCCGTGGAGCCTTCCCGCTCTGGAGGGTTTCTTCTATCGAAGCTACTCGGTTCAGGAGTTGGTGTTGCGTTTCGAGAAAGGCATTGAAAGGGGGACACAGAACTATCTCTCCAACTCAGAGGCCCCGTTACGTGTAGCTATCTCACTGGATGCTGATCGAGTGAATTTGAGCCCTAAGGATTTTAAAAGGTTTGGATTTTATCCTTCTCCTTCCCCAACCCACACGAGAGAGCCCGGCTCCAGGCTATAGATATAGATCAATTTCCATGCTTACCCAACTCACGCCTCCTCTACTCGCAAGCATCTACTCGGATGGATCGGGAACAATTTAAACAACTTGGGAGGGCAGGGCGTATATAGACGTTCTCAATCAATTGGAGAGCCGCCTTTATAGAGGTTCTAAAGCTCTTTAATAGCCATACTTTTAAAGGGCTATCTTGATAGGCGATCTCCCTGGATATAATACTTGGGACCCTTGCGGGTTGCTGCTAGATTCTCAGGGCTGGGGGCTTGTGCGGTGCCGTTTATGGAGGGGCCATAGGTCCGAATCCCGCCACCTCGATTGTGAATCATCTGGGAAGAGCTTATAAGAAATTAAAAAGGAAGGAAACCGGCTCTAAAAATGTCGATAAATGAATTGTGCCATTATCTGTTATTCCTGGGTCTTTCCGTAGCATTCACTTACGACAGGAAACAACCACCTGCGCTTGGTGCTTCACCTCACTTCTCGTGCACTCTCCTTTCTTTCCCTGGTCCTTCGTTCCGTCATACTCCCTCTAACTTTCCCAATCACAACGTATTCACCAACTCCAATGCTAGTGCACCTTTGCCTTATAATAGCTATAATCCACGATAAGGAGAGGTAAGATGGATAAGGAGCCTATAGACCGTATATTTAATAGGCAAAGGGAAAGGGCCCCCATGTTTTGCCTTTTTCAAACATGGGGGGCATGGGGAAGGAATTTTAATGGGAATGCGCAGCGCGAGGAAAACCTTACAAAAGGAAAAAGAGATAGCCCCGCCCCCGCGGATAAGGATAAGGATAAGCACTCAACCCTTATAAGTTTCTTTATATCGGTTGAGGTCTCGCTTACTCCGCTCAACCTTTATATATAAGTTTTTCTTTATTCAATCTTAAGAGGCTCTCCTCTCCCCCACCGGGGCCTGTAAAAAGGGGCTTTTAAAAAGGGGCCCTCTCCTCTCCTCTCTATTATAAGGTAGGGTAAGGAAAGGGCACTCTTGAGACGCTTATTTCTTAAAAGCTTTGTAACTTAATTAGGGAGAGGATTTAAACGCTTCCCACCAACTCCAAGATTTAACCTGCTTCAAAAAAACGGTCCATTACTTTTAAAAGAGCTAAAACCTTTTTCTAAATTCTTGCGAAGCTCGCTTCCGCCCCGAAATTTTCAGTATATCCTTTATTCATTAATATCCCCATAATTAAACTATTCAAGTAATCCTATATCCCTATTATAGGGATATAGGGGAGAGCCCTTCTGCCATATCCTAGGATATAGATAATAAGGGCTATATAGGGGAGGGCCCTCCACCTCTATATTACTATATCCGTATATCAGTATATAGCCGTACCTAATAGTATATCCTTTATTCATTAATATCCCCATAATTAAACTATTCAAGTAATCCTATATCCCTATTATAGGGATATAGGGGAGAGCCCTTCTGCCATATCCTAGGATATAGATAATATATCCCTATTATCCCTTATATTAGGGATAATAGTTATATTAATGGGGATATTAATATAATATCTCCTATTAACAAGCATAGGAGATCCAGGGATATCTATTATACTAGAGGATCCAGGGATTCTATTAAGGTAATAAGAAGAGATATCCCTATAAATAGTCCCTTATATTAATATCCCCTAATATAAGGGATAGAATATATCCTTCCAATAGGGATATTAATAGGGATTCTATTAATAGGTCCCCTCATATATAGGGATATATCCCTTATTCCCCCTTGCTATCCAGGCTATTAAGGGGATTAATATCTCCTCCCTAAGTATTATACTAGGGATAATAGACCCTAATATATTAGGATTAGTATTATGGGATCATTCTTATCCCTATTAGCTAACTATCATGAGGGGAGGAGGCTTTAACACTATATTCTATCCCTATTAATAGGTGCTAATACTACTGGGGAAGATAGTTTTCCCCAGTGATATCAATAGAGCACTGTATTATATCCTATTAGGTACCCTTCCCCTCCTTTTAGCGGTTCCCCCCTTTTAGCCGTTTCAAATAAATGAAAAGAAAATAAAGGCAATGGAGTCGATCTCAATAAATGGCTTTTTGGACCTGCCCGTTTCTATTCACTGCCTTGGGCGAGTATTTTCAAAGGGGGACCTGCTAAAATTTTAGGCAATCCTTACGAACCTCATAAAAGAAAAGGAAAGAAGAGAACAGCCCGGAGCCCTTGATTAAAGCCTTAGAGTTTTGACGAACCTCATAAAAGAAAAGGAAAGAAGAGCTTTAAGATAAGAAGCTTTTACTCGCCATTATAGTATTATAAGAAGTTATTCGGGATAGAACTATAAACTTAATAGTAATATCCCTATTACTATTAAGGTAATATCCCTTAATAGTATTATATCCCTATAGTGATTATAGGAGTATACTAACTATAGGGATATAGTTAGTATAGTTATATCTCCTCTAAGCATAAATTATATTATAGTGTTTATAATGGGTATACCTATTATAGTTATATAGGGATACCCCATAACCCTAATAATATAGGACTCTGGTAGTATAGTTTACTAGTTATATTATCCTATAGGGAGTATTCAACCCTGCTAGGACTCCTAGGACTAATAACTGCAATACCTGGGGCTGAAGGCACTCGACTGATAACGAGAGGGCATGAACCAATCCTACTATTATTTAATGAGGGCTGCTATTTAATGAGGGCTGCCTACTACTATCATTTAGTTCAAGGAGAGAAGCTGGCAAACAGAAGGATGGGCGGGGCAGTCTTACCTCCTATCTAATGGTTGAGGGAATCGCCCCTCCCCTCATTTTAATGCCGCCCACCACTCCATACCCTTTCTCCTTCCCCCCACCCCGGCAATTTAATAAGCTTGATCCAAGATTCCTTCCCCGGTTCCTCCCCCGCAAAAATGTTTTCTCCCCCGGCAATGGGATAGGTTGAGAGATTAAGAAATTGATTATTTAGGGTTCCTTCCCCTTGAAAATGGAGTGAATGAAATGGCTACGGACTGCTTTTCCTTATTTATATAATGAGGAAGAGGATTCCGGCATAAATGCAAGGAGGATAGAGAGTAAGTACTGGGACCTCTTATTCTTATAAGGAACCAAGGAGTAAAAGCTATAGCAGATTATTATCCCTAGGTAGTTTAGAGTGCTATCCCTTTTATGGTATTATAGGGATTACCTTTGAGTATTAGTATCCTATGATAGGATCTATACCCATATCATTTAATATAGGGCTATAGGGTCCCTCCCTATAGGGTGCGATGCCCCTGGTAGGCTATTATATCCAACTAGTTATAGGACTATTAGGGGATTGGTAGGGTTATGAGGCTATTCCTATCTATAGAGGTTATTAGTCCTATATGAGTTGACTAATTATGAGAAATGGGTCCATCCATTCCGGGACGAATCCAAATTAATTGAAGCCTATTTCTCATAATCAATTGGGTTTTCAATGTATCAGTCCAGCTCTCTATCTGGAGAATGTATCGCCCAATCTATCAGGAAAGGCCCGTATATTACAATAAGGCCCCCTACTATTATTATAAGCGAAATCCCCTTGAATAATAATAAGACGCATAGGGAGAGGCAACCCATCATGATTAGTCACCCCTATCAAATCACGGCGTACTATTATCTAGGAGAGAGGACTGAGAGCCTTGTCGTTTTCCATCTCGATCGAATTCTGTTTCTAGATGTTTTTAATGAGGGGTCTGTTTCTAGATGTTTTTAATGAGGGGGTATAGATCCTTTAAGTGTTGAATAGATACCGGTAGATGTCCGAATATGTCCACTTATAGACGTATTTAGGTAGAATAGTATACAAGTTGAAGATGTTGAAAAGCTGTTGATCGAAAAGATATATTTTAAAAGAAAAGCCCGAAAGAAAGGAAAGAAAGAAACCTCCGAAAAGAAAGAAATATGGGGCGAACCATCAACAGCTAGAAAATTAATAGAACTATACCATTAATAGTTAGCTAGAAAGGATATCAATAGATATCCCCTATATCTATTGCTAGGGACAGAATGAGGAAGAGACCTATATTCTATCCCTTATATAGGTATAGAAGAGCCCACATTATTAGTTACTAGCCCTAATATATCCCTATTAATATATTAGTAACCCTATTAACAACCTTAAAGGCAGAAGGGAGCCCCTAGGATTACTTTACTATAGAATATAATAGGGATATAGGATAGTATAGTAAACTAGAGGATATGGCTATATAACCTTATCCCCTTAGCTAGGGAATTAACTATATTGGAGGGCTCTCCTTCCTATTAAGGGGAGGAGAGCCCTTTGAAAATAGAGAGGACCTCCCCCCTTTTTTTAAATAGAGAGGCAGCCGCATTTCGCTCTTCTGAGTATTGAGAGGGTCAACTATTATATCATATCAAAAGCGTATCTAAGACTTATGACTGGAAATTTGAGCTTCCTTGCCACTCCTATATCCCTATTATTTCTATATCCCTATCCTATAGTGCCTAGCTTCTCAATAAGGGATATAACCCCTTTGAATAGCTTCCCTTGGCATGTGTCCCGAGGGGTCAAGTACATCACAGCTATGTTCCGTCATTTGTCAATGTTTCTAGAAGCGATGTTACGGCACTACCTTTTAAAGGTTTCTGTAAGGGTTCAGGAATGAGGCATGGGTTCGAAGCCCCTTCGGGCGCGTATGGATCCTCAAGTGTCTCACCACCAGCTCGTCCAGAGTTCCTTCCGTTCGAGAGGGAAAGGCATAGGTAGAAACGGGGGCGGAGGGCACCGACCCGCCTACCGCTAGTATCTGAGGAATCTCCCCATTACGATTCCATACCTCCCTTATACTATAAGGATATTGAAATATATCCCCTCTTCTGCCCTATATTAATATGGAGGGGTACTTACACTATATCTCTCTATTATTTAATATAGAGAGATGGTGTCAATCTGTCTTCCTTTATATCCCTTAATTACCCCTAGCTCCTAGGATTCTATTAATATGAATATAGGGATTATAGCTTAGGGATATAATCCTATTCCTATAGCCTATATATTAGGATTAGTATATAGTGATAATAGTAGGTCTATTATAGTATATCCAATATAGGAGTATATTAGGAATACCCCTAGTATAGTCTCCCTACTATACTGGAGAAGCATATCCCTCCTAAGGTATAAGAAGCATATCCCTTGAGCTATACTCTCTATATAACTATTATAGTTATATTATCATGGTAAATATATAATAGGGAATGGGATAGCCATCTATTAATATAGATCCCTATTATAAACTATATAGCTAAGGGGCGGTATCCCCTTAGCTATATAATCCCCTATCAGGAATAATAGTCCTGATAGGGGATTATCCCCGTATTACTATTCTAGGGGTTACCCTTCTACAGCTTAGCCTTTTCTAGTGGCATTATTATCTAATAAGGTAGGTAAGCAATGCCCTTCATTTCATATTCATAGTAGGCCAACCTTTATTATAACTTCCCCTCCCCTACCAATTCATTAATAGCCCGGGGCAGATATGGAAGTGAGCGCATCTAATGGGCGCCACCTGGAGTAGAGGGTAGGCATTCGATCCATTCCTTTGCTTATTCATTAGCCATTTACCCTGAACCCATCCCCGCCTTCACACCGATGTATTTAGAGATTAACCTCTCGACCTTTCTTTGTCTTTAGGTAAAAGATTCTTAAAAACTATTAGATTGCTATACTAGTTATAACAATTAGTCAACAATAAGAGAAATCTTGAAGGGGATAATGGGGATATGGCCTTATACTATACTAGGTTCTGAGTAGAGAACCTAGTATAGTATAATCTCCGTCCCTTAATACTATCCCTACCTATAATTAGGGATAGAGGGGAAAGATCGATACTATCCCCTTAATACTATCCCCTTCCTCCCAACCGATAGGGAGAGGGAAGCCGCCTGCCCAGCACTCTAAAGCCTTTTAAAGCCCTCTCCTCTCTATTTTGAAGAGAAAAAGCGCACTATATAGAAAGGTTGAGCGCCTTATGCATTAGAGCGTAGCGTTCGTACAGTCTTCAGGTTATGTTCCTTCACTTCATCGCTCCACCGATCTCTCTTCCCAATTATAAAAATTGAATCCTTCCTGGCCTTTCTGCCGGCCCAGCGCGTGAACCATGGTTGGGATTAGAACATTATTAATCAATCGCCCTCTCTATTTTAAAAGGGTTTCAAGTGATTCTAGCTTTTTTACTAGCTCCTCAATTATAGGGGTGGCTCTCTATTTTGAAAGGGATCCTCTCTATTTTTAAAGGGGGTTATCCTCGACTTTAAAGGGAATATATTAAATATCCCTATTAGCTTACCTATTATCTATAAGGTAATAAGGGGATTTACTAAGGTATTATTGAATCATAGTTTACTGAACCAATCAACATCGTCAGATGGGATGAGATATGGGTAGCAGCAACCACCCACCCGTATGAGGTACAATTTTGGTACCCGGCCCCCAGAGAATCATTATTTGAACTCTTAAACATGAGAGTTCTGAGCCTAAGCATGAAAAGGCTCATCACGGGAAGTAATGAAAGATGCCAGCCACATCAGATTCCACACAAAGAACGACTCAAGTATGGCTCCGGTCTGGACACTGCAGATTCACGGGATAGTCGCACATGTTGGACCTGTGGTGGCGGTGTGCCAATCATGCCGCATTTTGTGTACATAAGCCGGCTAATAAATAAAACATGCTTGAAGCATGAGGCCGTACAATAAGTGACATCACCTGAGGCAACTCAAAGCCGACTCCCCAGAAAGGTAATTGCTCTTAAGGCACTTTCTTTGTTGTTCGCTGAAAGTAAAGTAATTCTCTTTGTGCTAGCCCTCCGGGCCAAAGAAAGCCTCCCTTCGGTCGGGGGCCTCCCGTCGGTCGGTAGGCAAAGGGTAATCCCCCTATACCCCTATAAGGGGATTACCAGAGGATAGGATTAGTCTCAACTGCAACTGAAACTCTGGCATGCAAGTACTGTCCCAGTGTGAGAATTTAAACCCCTATAGCACGCAAGCCATTCTTTGTGTTGCCTCCTTGGCATGCTTCAATACAAGTAAACTTTGTTCAAACCCTGCCCGTGGATCTCTGACTGTTTGCTGAAGCCGTTTCACTGTCTCTACATTGTGAGCAAATAGAGACAACTGAAATTATAGGAGAATTTCAGTAATACCTTAAAACCATAATCTACGAGTTAGTAATATAAGGGGGAACCTTTAATATAACTATTCAATAGGGATTACCATAGTCCCTTATAATATCACATAAAGGGCTACTATGTTTTGTTTGCTTTAGAGTCTACTAGCATACTTTACCTTTTATTTTATTTTAAAGGTCGATTATTCTTTCGGATGGCTCCAAAGATAGGTTTGTAACATGTTCAAAAGCTAGCTCCATTTCTATCTAAAGATAGCTGAATATGTGATTTGCCAGGAGCAATTTTTTGAGAATCTATTGGCAGAGTCGGAATGTGTACGAAATACCACCATAAGGGCCCCCCAATATCCTCTTCAGCTGATGATTCTGAAGTTGCTGCAAGAGGGTCTGAAGCTGGTCTTGACTGGTTCACACCGATGTATTTAGAGATTAACCTCACACACAACCTCATACACAACATAACACAAAATAAATGCTAAAATTCCTTAAGGAAAAAGGGGGGGTATGGGGGTCTCCCCCATCGGTCCTGATGTAGAGATTGTGTGTGAGGTTTGTGTGTGAGGTTGTGGTTTGTCCCTCCTCCCCTGTTTATCTTTCCTAACTGCTCCTGCGCCCTCCCCCTGAACTGCTCCTTCCTCCCGTGGAGCCTTCCCGCTCTGGAGGGTTTCTTCTATCGAAGCTACTCGGTTCAGGAGTTGGTGTTGCGTTTCGAGAAAGGCATTGATGAACTCAAAAAGAGCCTCTCTCTCTGCTTTTAGGGCCTCAATGAGCTGTCCCACCCGGGTCTGTAGCTCATCCCCTTGGGCCTGAGCTACAGACCCAATATAATACTCCTAGATAATAGTAGAAGGAGGGCCTTCCCCTCTCTGTTTTATAGAGAGGTGGGGTATTGTATAACTAGCTGTTAATATTATAGGAGGGCTCCTCTACCTATAATAGGGGAGCCCTCCTATCCGTAAGTGGTACTATTAACACTTACGGATAGGAGGGCTCCCCTATCCGTAAGTGTTAATGATGTTAAGGTATAATAGTACCCCCCTTTGATAAGCTACTTCCCACGGAACCTGATGAGTGAGCGGCGCCCTTAAATAATAGTACATTGCAAATGGATTCAACCTATGCCACCATTCCAGTGCAATTATCTAGTAAATAGGGGGGTTCTAATATGAATATCTACGACTCATGTCGGAATAGGGCAAACACTAGGATTTGGATGATCCCAATAATCACCCGAGTTATGAGGAGGACTTGGGCATAAGGAATCAGACAAGGTTTCTATCGGAAAAGGAAAGTGAAATCTTGCTATACCATCTGTCCCCAGTAGCCTCTTCTCCTCTCCGAAAAGAAAGCTCTCCTCTCCTCTCCAAAAAGAAAAGAAAATTAAAATAAAATGAAAAGAAAAGCCTTTGAAAGAAAAGAAAAGCAAAGAGAAGAGGTGAAGAAGAGAGGAAGATTTTGATTTTTAAAATAATCCCCTTTCAGAGGCTATGCTCTTATAGCCTTTGATAAGCTCCCCTAATCCCCTATAGAAGGATATACTATTAAGATAAGATATCCTATATCCCCCTTTAAGGGATATAGGGCGCCATAGGGTGCTAATAGGGATATAGGAGTATAGTTTACCGATATTAGGATATCCCCTAGAGGGGATATATGCTATGGGTCATATCAGTATCGAATAAAGGCCCGTCTGTACCCGTGTCTCCTCCCCTTTCATTCCCGTAAGCAACCGTATCTGAAGAGAAGCGCCTATGCTAATATAGTGAAGGGAAAAGCCCGTCTGTATCTGGCCGGTCTATGGCCGTATCTCCGGGGAAGAGTTGGGGGATGGAAGCCCATCAATGCGGAAGAGAACCCGAGCTAACCGTATCTCCCTCTCTTTGCCGGGCTAAGGAACCGTATATTTGGATCCCCTACTATTTATCTCCGTATCTGGCGAGCTAAGAACCCGTCAATCGCAGGTGAAATGCCGTCTATCTAATTCTAGCCGGTCTAAACCCCTCAATCCCCATAGGTTTCTTCCCTCAATGCCCTAGGTTCCTGATAACGGGCTTTAATATGATAAACCCCATAGCTAGGCTTCAATTACTCCTCTTCGGGAATAAATTAAGGGGATTACTCCTCGACCTTTCTTTTGTCTTTGGTTCTTCTATTTAGTTAGCAACCCTAGGGTGGAATAGCTTTGAAGGGGCTAGCTATTCCAGGAGGCAGCTCCCAGATGGTCAAGTTTCACTCCTACGTGGTCAAGTTTTACACTGATGGGCAAGTTTTACACAGATGGGCATTTCTCACCCAACCCTTTCGTCGTCAAGCCCAAACCGTTTAATAGGAGCGCCGATGATAGAGAGAGTCGGGCGTTTAGAGTCGGGCGCATTAGATGAGGGAATCGAATCAATTCAATAGATCAGGCAGGACGCAGCAAAGCACGCAACCAGTAGGTCCGGTTTTTGATGTTCGAGAATAGGATTTGTTTACTGTCGCTACTATCCTGTGTTATTGGTCAATGGGGAAAAAGGGGGCCTCCCATAGTGTTGAGATTGGCGTTCAACCCGGGGGATGGGAGATTGGCCGGGTGGATTAGTAAAAACGATTCTATTCGGGTAGATTCCTGTCCCCGGCTCTTCGATTCCATTCCATTCTATTCCTAGCTCCTACTAGTACAAGTCGTTGGTATTTAGTAAACTGTCTATAGGGTAGGCTTCTAGTAAAGGCTGGCACTATCCCCCTCTATAGAAGGTCCTTTAAACAAATCTATTATTCTCCCATGACCTTTGTTCGATTCGTAATTGGTTGGTCAGGAAACGAGGGTTGGTGACTTGGATCGGGCATTTGATAAACAATCCCTTTCTATCCATTGAAGGTAGGAATGGAAAGCCCCTTATCAGCTTCGAATAAATCACTATTACTATTGGCTAACCCTATGGTGGAACCCTCTAGCCCTCCCTTCAATGGATAGAGGGGATAGGATATAGTCTATAGTCTCTATTAATCTTAAAGGTTTATGAGTCCTCCTAAACCTATCCTATCAATATAATAGGATAGGGGATATTATACCACTAATATCCATAATAGGCTATATAATCATTAAAGGCCAATAAAGGGGATATTTTTATAGGATATCCCCTTAACTCTAAAAACTATGAGAAAGCCTATACTTTATTAGGATAGGCTTGCCAATAGCCTAAAGTCCCCTAGGGTACGATATATACTAATCCTCTTAAGTAGTATTCTGGGGGTCCATATCCCCTTGCTTATAGGGATATGCTTCTATAATATATGCTTCTTATAATAGAAGCATATATTATCTATAAGGATAATATATGCCCTAGGGATATATTATCCCTCATATTATTGGCACCTCTATTTAAAGTTAAAGGCACCGGCACCTCGATATTAAGGCACCTCTATTTAAAGTTAAAGGCACCTCTATTTAAAGGCACCTCGATATTAAGGCACTTCGATGGCACCTCTATTTAAAGGCACCGCATCTCTATTTAAAGGCACCGCACCTCTATTTAAAGGCATCTCCATTTAAAGGCATATTATTTAAGCACCTCTATTTAAAGGCACCTCAGATTAGATTAGACGATTTCAAGCATTTCCGGCGAGCACAGTTAAGGGAACGTAACGAGATTAGTGTCTATGTTTTCCCGTGGTAAGAGAAAACTAGCCCCTTCCTGATAAAACTAGCCCCTTCCTGATAAAACTATACCCTGGCTCATTAGAGATTTATATAGGGCCACTTATTTATTATAGAAATATATAGGTCGAGGGATTATAGAAGCCTCCTTGCCTTAAATCGATTATATACGTATTTAGAAGGATGGGTAGGCCGGAGACAGATATTAGTATTGGACAGCAAGAAAGGTATCAGAAACCCCGTATTTTCTCACGTTCAACCAATTCCACTCTAGAGCATCGACGGAAAGTTGCCATTTCTCTGTTTGATATAGCAGCAAAAGTGACTCAAGCTATTTTCACTCTAAAGCATCAAATGAAATAGCTATTTTGTCTGGTCCGTATATCTGGAAAAGCGACTCAACCCGATTTACTTCATGAGCCGAGTCTACAAGTCGCCAATTGGCTGTTGGATATAGCTGGAAAAGTTACTCAACCTCATTCTAGGAAGGGAGGGTCGGATTGGAGTCGTCATTTTAACGCGATCCGGATAATACTTAACCAATCTCAATCTCCTCCAACTTGAATTGCAACTTCCTCCAACCGATTTTGAAGAGCGACTGACCGAGAAACACAAATGAGAGAATCCTCCACCACTTTCTCTCCCCTACCCAGCCCCTGTAGGATATAGCCCTATAGGGGAAATATATACTATAATAGTATATCATATGGAGGGAGGGCTATCCTACCTCATTACTAATAGGATATGTGGCTGTTCTAAGGGATTCCCCTATTTCAACAGCCACATGAAAATGAAAAGCTCCTTTCTGGGTGTGTCTCTCCTGGGAAATAACAACGGAGAAACAATCGAACGTTTCTAAGATGCGCTCTAGTATGACCGGCTTGGTGACATTCTTTCTAGAGGGCCACTCAGCATGACCCAAGGTGATAAGAAAGAAGGGGCGTATATTCTCTGGTTGCATGTATCTCTTTCGTTGTTTCTGATTCTTCGGCTCGTTCCTGCGTGTCTCGTTGTGGTGTTTCATGATAATACGTATTAAGATGGCATAAATAGACTCCCGGCTGGTTCTGAATGGGTTGGCTAGCTAATGTGTCTGAAGTTGCTGCAAGAGGGTCTGAAGCTGGTCTTGACTGGTTCACACCGATGTATTTAGAGATTAACCTCACACACAACCTCACACACAACATAAAGTGACAAGGCTATCACTATTTAAGGCCGGATCAAGTCCGTAAGGGCTAACCTAACTCCCCTATATAACCTAACCCCTTATAATAGAAAGGGGTTTGGATGCTATCACTATTTAAGGCCGGATCAAGTCCGTAAGGGCTAACCTAACCCCTTCCCGAAAAGGAGGTGCGAGGTTAGTCACCTGCATTTCTCATAGTGACTAATAGGCTTTAAATTCCCCATTAATTTCTTAATTGATGAGTAGGCAACCCTATTATTATTCAAGGCAGCTCCCTACTATTATTATCTCAGGGCTCTACTATTATTACCTCCAGATTTGCCCTCTACTTTCCTATAATGGATATCCCCCTAGATAATCTATGCATCGTTCCCATTCATGCATGAGCTACCTACTGTACTTTAATTTATAAGTTATATAATCGATGGGGGATGTGGAAATAGAACTTAATTCGTAAATGAACCCCCATGGACTAGCTATAGATTCCCCTTTTAAAGGGAGCCTGCTCTTTCCCCTTTCGAGATAGTCATTCCCCTCTTTAAGCTTTTAAAAAATCTCACTGCGCCCTCATAATACACTCGCTAGCCTGGAATTTTCCTCTACTCCATAGTTGGCTAGCCTTTTGAAATGGAATGCTTATATAACGTCACCACGCCAGCTCAGCTTTATGCCAGCAGCATGAGATCCGGGGTTGGGAAGTAGCTTCTGTTGCCAGCCTGCATTCCTTCTCGGCTCTCACTATAAAGCTTCGGCGAGGTTAGAAAAAGGAATAATCTCCTTCAACCCAATCTTTTACAGAATGGGGGACCTCTAAAAATCTTAATAGTAGGGCACTCTATTTTATACGTATACCTCTGAATAAACTTGAGGGGAGCTCTAGCAGATCTTTTAAGAGCTCGGACTGGTCACCCCTTTTAAAATAGGGAGAGGTGGCTAGGTTAGCTCGGCTCGGATCAGTTCTTGGCTTTTTTTGTGCTGGGCGCGGTATCTCGGAGTTGTGTTTGGCATATCGACTCGTTCAGTCAGAAAAGGGAGTAAACCTTGTGTGTCCGGCGTAGCATATATAATCTGGAATTCAGATCGCTCTACCTTATTTAAACGGAGTAATGGGGCTTTGATGCACCCATTCCTTGATCAGAAAGAGCTTTTCCCTTTCGCTTTGCCTTTAGCCTTTGCCGCGGCTTAACGGAAAGTTTGGGTATGTCGGTACAATTGATTGAAAAAGGATTATCCAGATAGTGTTTGAAATAGGCTATAGCAAGTCCACCTAGTAAAGTGAGGCGTGAGTGGTGGCTAAGCATGCGCTGTTCAGAGCTTGTGGGGGCTAATTCAAAGCAGGGGATTCAAACTCCCCCCACTTTATATATTAACGAGGTATAGTAGAATTCACAACCCCGCTGTCGGTTGCATGAATGCTGTTAATTATGGCATCACTAATTATAGGGGAATATTATACCCCTTTGCCTAACTCAGAACAGCGCATGCTTAGCCACCACTATTACTCCTCTCTATCCTATAGTAATAGTTTCTTGATACCTCTAGGGAGAGGGGAGATGAACTAGTGTATCGATGCTACTCTCTGGAGAACAAGAACCAGAGACCTTTCTGAAAAGCTAAAAAACTTAAAAGGGAATGGATTCTTTCTTTAGATGTGACTTTTATTTTATTTCAAAAGGGCAAAATATGCTATGCAAAAGCTTGATGCAGATTCTGGCCGCGGCTGCTCCTTATATAGCTCTGGATCCTCTGAATCTGTTACAACTGTTTTGATCTGAACCCTCCACTTGTCATCATCCTGTGCTTCTGATTTCTTGAGTGTGTTACAGCAAAACAACAGTTGCCTTTTATCTGTTTTAATGAAAAATGTAATTGGCCACTTGCTGGTTCTAGATCTTCAAGATGGGATACAGCTGTCCGTATTTTTATTCTCAGACTTGACTTGCCTCTGAGATCGACGAAATATGAAAAACCAAAATCTAAAAGAGCGAGAAATCGATAAGACTGAAAAACCAAGATCGACGAGAAAGGTTGCCGAAAAGGGGGTTGGTGGAAAACCAAGACCGACAAGTTGGTTTTCCCGACAAAGCAAAGGGGCATGAAACCGAAATATCAATGAGAACGAAAAAGCAAAAAACCGAAATATCGAGAAAACCGAAAGAGCAAAAAACCAAAATATCGATTCAGTAGAAACCGAAATATCAAAAACCAAATCGATCGACTTTCTTTTAATAATGGATGGCTCTTGATAGACCCCGGAATATGGGATTTATTCCTTATGGGAATAGATAGAGGGCGCTCTTATTAAATTGAATTAAAGGGCTGATGACGTGGCATTAAATCCACGGTGATCCCTGCTCCGTTTGAAACTTGAGTCAGGTGAGAGAACGAATCACTATTCACTCCCTATCAATGGAATAGTTAAAACTATCACCCCATGTATATCCTCTATATCACCCCATGTATATCCGCTAGGGGATTTATCCAATAGCGGCCTGAACACATCGTTCATCAAAGTGTGGATGATCCACCAGATTCATAGCCACCCAACTATCTCATACCCTCTATCTCTTAAGATATTATTAATGGTTCGATTGGATATAGAGCATACCCCTATATCCAATCGAACCATTTGATCCAGTTGACCCACCACCTGCACCAGTCCCAGCAACAGTAGTAGACCCGGTGTCAACGTCAAGTACCCATGTAGGATTAGGCTTACAAGCACCCGTGTCAACGTCAAGCACCAGTGTCAACGTCAAACCCCCCCGTATAGGATTAGCCTTACTCTTACTAGACGACCCGGATCCAAGAGCAGTAGCACCTATTAAGAGAGGAGAGGAGCACAAGAGAGGACTCCTTATAAAACAATAAGGGCTACCCCTATTAGTATATTAATTTCAAGCTATCACTCTATGTCCCCTATACTTATAGTAGTGGAGCCCTCCTATCCGTAAGTGGTACTATTAACACTTAAGGATAGGAGGGCTCCCCTATCCGTAAGTGTTAATGATGTTAAGGTATAATAGTACCCCCCTTTGATTAATATATGAACTATTTTATAGTTTTGCTCATTAATTAATGTCTTATGCCTTTGATAACCTTACTAGCCCTATCAGGGATAATGCTTGTAATGGTGGGGTAGCATTATCCTCCTGGTTTGCTAGGCTTTAAGGAGTAATCCAAGTTTTCTGAGTCCTCCTATAGGTTTTTGATTCTATGTATAGTAATACTGGTGGCTGGCTATTGAATACACCTTTGCGTAGGGCGGCCGGAGAAGGAGTTTTTTTGTATTAGTAATGAATGCAATTCGACAAGGAAAGATACTGAGGATCCAGAGGCAAAAGAGGAGGTGGAGGAAACCCAAAATTCAACAGACAATCCGAGAGAGGGGAAGAGATAGAAGAAATAGAAGAGACTCAGATTACAACAATGCTAATACCAGGAGGAACCCCAGTTACTAGAACAAGGGGTAGGAAAACAAATTAGGAAAAAAGAACTGAGCAAGCTACTTTGGAAATTCAAAAGAAAACCCAGACTGTCTTAGACTTCAATAAGGCTAAGAAATCAGCCAAAAAATGAAAATAATATCTTGGAATGGAAGGGGAATAGGTAGTCCCATGAAGAAAAGCTACCTCAGTCACTTATCTAAAATGGGGTGCAGCGTTTAGGAGGGCTCCTAATCCACTTGCCTTTTTCTCTTTACTGCCTTAGTTCGAGAGGGCTCCTCTTTCTTTCAAATTAGGATATCCCGATTTGAAGGAGATTGGTTCCGTTATACGGGGAGAGCTCCTTCTCGAACCTCTTTACACTTCTTTCACAACCTCTTTCAAATCCTTTAAGAACCTTCCAAAAAGAGGACTCTAACCTCTTAAAAAGAAAAAACCCTCAAGGCTCTCCCCGGTAACCTGGAAAGAGCTAAACCAGGGGGGAGGGGCTATTAAGCACTAGCGAATAAATCAATATCTGTATTACGTATATAAAGCTATAATGCCCTCATTTAAGGCATCTATACCCTGGTTCAAGCTATAGCTAATTCACGATTGGGTGATTGGGGTTCAACATGCCACGGATCTGGCAATGCCCGCGATTCGATGAAGAGTACTGGCTTTTAGGCCCATCGAACTGAATCTGGCGGACGATTTGGCGGACCAAAGTACTCATGTCAAGCCAGACATGTCATGGGTCCGTTTTACTATTTGAGTACCACCTCACCCCCGTTACTTATCAGTCCCAGGGCCCCAAAATGCCTATAAATAGAGGCTCATTTAGCTCTCTATTTTCAAAGCTTATGATCTGAGCAAAGTTTACAAAATTCTTATTAGAGGGCTCTCCCGGACTGGTAAAAGAGAGCCCTGGGAACTAGAGGGCTCTCCTCGATTGATATAGATGGATAGATAGAAAACTAACCTCGAGATCCAGAGGGAAAACCCTGGAATGAAGAGTGAGACCAGAGTGAGGCAGAGGGAGATACCTCTCAACCAACTAACCTTGATCGGAAAAGTCCAGCAAGGGGTAGGGATATTAATATTATTAAGGGATAGTATTAAGATATTGGCTGATCCAAGGTTCAGACAGAAGTATGAGATGATTGATCCATGGAAGTGCATCTCCGGGGTAAACATTGCCTCATTCTAATAGTAGGGGCTATGCTTTCCATTGGTTGGATAGAAAAGGGGGTTCAGTTCTTCCACAATCCGGTTCCGGTGCCTATCGTTTGAGCGGATCAGCCCCAGTTAGCCAAGTCCTGAATCATTAGGCAGGGGGATAGATGGCCACCTAGAGAAGCTTACAGTGTTGGTTTAGTCAAACATCTCCCCAATACGATTCTTCTCAGTATTGTATAACAGGAAGTCGGCATATTGAGAGTGCTTTATCGGAGCACTCTCAATAGAGAGGTGTAAAACTAGCCCATCTATTAAAACTATAAGCATAAGAATGAGCCAGAAAACTATGAGTGGCCCAAAAACGATATTATCATTAAATACTAATGATACTATATCGGATAACCTTACTAGCTAAAACGATATTTATGCTACACCGTAATATGACTGACTCCAGAGATGAGCATTTTCTTTCTAAGGAATAAGCGACAGCGAACCATCGGAATGCAGTGAGAGACAGCAGCAGACTATCGAATTAAACGTTCGTCCTTATTCAAGCCTTAAAATGGCAAAGCTTTTAAACCTTAAGCTATTTGAGGTAGGGCCGGGTCCGAAGGGGATTACTTCTTTAGAGCTAAGGGTATGCTCCCCTTATATTGAGATTTTGCGTTTCGTAGGCGGCAGTAAACGATCAAATTGATGAATGAAAATAAGGGATTGGGAATTAATGACCCTGAGGTGTGAAGTAATCGTTGCACGTATTCAGATGCTCAGGGGGACTTCGCCCCGATCTCCGTGTTCAGAGTTCGAAAAAAAACAGGCAACCTCTCTTAAATACCTTTAAAATGGAGGGGGATTTTCTAATATTTAAAGAGGCAACCTCTCTTAAATACCTTTAAAATGGAGGGGGAGAGGGGGCTCTCCTTTTAAGAGCCTTTTGAATGGTGGGGGTGGGGGTGGGGAGAGGAGAGGACTTCACCTTGACTTTAAAATAGAGGGGAGAGGCGCCGGGACCTGCTTACCGATCAATAGGGAGGGGTGGGCTTCGAAACTTAAATCTCAGGGATCAATTATATAAGGGGATATATCCCCTAATCGGTGAGTCGAAGGGCTAGGGACCAGAACATATCCATCTCCGCCCTCCGCCCTATTAATTTAAAAGGGCGGGCCCTCTCTATATAAGCTATTTATCCATTCGAAATAAACTATTTCACTGGGAGGGGCTTCTATATAAGGGAAGCCCCTCTAACTATCCCCATATAATAATTAAGGATATTTCTTCCTCACCCCCAGCCCCACTATATCAAATTGTAAGGGGTTGGAATACGAGACCCGTATCCATATGCGACACCAATGGATAGCCCAGATGTCACTCAATGACACGATACCATGATATGGATTAGCTGCATAGCTCCGAATGATACCCATAGAATGGAATGGGATGGATGGAAAGAAGTGTTTTCGGAACTGGATGGGGAATAATGGGGTGAATGGGAGTATGAGATGGGTGGCTTGTTATCGCCAAGGAGCAGAAACTGGAGAAGGAATAGAGAGGGAGGAAAGAATATCTGGTTCGAAATCTAGATGAACTGACTACAATAAATGAGGGGTTCGTCCTCTACGTAATAGGAAGTGAACAAGTTCCCTCTTTTGGAATTCGATCATGTATTATCTAAAGACTCGAGTTCCATTAGCATATTCTCCCATTCACAGAATCATCGGTGATAATGGGGCAGAAATTAGGGATGATGCCCCATATTATTCAAGCTTATTCCAAAGTATACCCATGACTCTGAATATCTATCACTGGGCCATCTATCGCGGGCCCAGTGTATTTTATAATATATTAGTCCTTAAGGGCTTGCCTTGCCCTTAAGGACTAATATGGATACTATAAGAGGACCCACTGAATCGAGAGGACGTTTCTCACCAGCATTGATTGAACCATCGGTGAATCCACCGACTCGTCTCTCGACATACGGCGTTGAACCGGGGCATGTCTTCTCAACAGGTCGAGTGGCACTACCTATTACAGAAGGAAGTCCTAACAACATTCACTCTCGACATTGCCAGATCGGGCGCATTTCAACCTTTTATGACCGGTCGAGTTGAGTTTGTTTATTTATCCACGGCATAAGCGTAAGTTTTCTCTTCCAGAGAAGCTCATTAGTATAAGGCGGTCGAGCTTTTAAAATAATGTCCCGGAAGATCGAATTTTGAATCTGCATCTATCTCTCCCTGCTCTATTAATGGGAGAGGAGCAGGAAAAGATATCCGACACTGAATATGTAACCCCGAAATAAGAGTTGCAAGGGGATAGAGTAATATCCTAGTAGCTATAAGGGATATCCCTTATCCCTAGGAATATAGCCCTACTAATGTGCTAATTATCCTATAGGTCATATTATTCTAAAGGTATAATATAATACCTTTATAACTAAAAAAAAAACTTATGCCGACCTTTAAAACTTTGGCTTATAATAGTTAAGCCCTTTATTTCCTTTTGCTCTCCTCTCCTCTCCTCTCCTCTCTAAAAAAGGGCATGAGGAGCAGTATTGTACGTATGGCGTTCTCCGTCAGTCAGGTGCTCAAGACTTCGATCTCGACCTTTAAACTATTTTATTTCATTTAATGCGTTCCCCTAATGATACCTGCACGAACCGCTTCTATTATAGGCTGGTCTCCTATAAAGGCATCTATTTTACTATTTTACTAAGGGCAAGGGCAAGGGAGTATTTTCGAGGGGAGAGGCCTTTTCTTTTCAAATAGAGAGGTTGAAACGGAAAAGGAAGGAAAAGCTAAGAAAAGAGAAGAGCTTGATAGAGAGGTTGAAACGGAAAAGGAAGGATTGAAACGGAAAAGGAAGGAAAAAGCTTATCGAAAAATAAGGGAAAGCGGAAAAGCCCTTTCAAATAAAAGCCGGAAAATAAAGGGAAGCCGACCTCCCAGAAAATCAAAGACAAGAAAAGGAAAATCAAAGACAAGAAAAGCGCAGAGATTGAGAGCAAATAAAAGGAAGGAACCATCTATTTAAGACTCAAGGGATCTATATCCCATCATTCAATACATCTATAGACAGATTTAGACATATTGAGAACAAGGAGGCAAGGAGACATAGCTCAATTTCCATTATAACTTCTCACGCATGTGTGTGAGGTTGTGTCTGGCGGTAAAGTAATCCTCCCTTCGGGAGGGGGCCGGATTCTTTACTTTCCTTTTCTATCTTTATATCTGGATTTTAAGAGGGCTAAATCATCGAGATTGTTAATACGTATATAAAATATCAAACCCGAAATAAGGATTTACAGCATAGCCGAAAAAGATGATTTAAAGCTTAGAAAGGGAGCATTACCTTATCCTTTAGGCGCGCCCCCCTCCTCTATTAAAAAAAATAGAGGAGGGGGGCACGCCTAATCAAATCAAAAGGCTTACTGATCAATGGGGGGGCCGCCTACCCACTCACTCACTGATCAATGGGATATAGAATAATGCCCTTCCAAGTAATATGAATCAATGAGGTGATTCGCAGGATCACCTCATTTTACACTAGCTATTCCCTCGCCCATTGCTCTACCTAGTGCTCTTAAAAATATATGCCATCTCGATGAACAAATCGAACCGCTATATCAACGACAGCTTTTCGGCCCCTGACCACTTTAGGAACGGGGGGGAAAGTGGGCAAGGCACATGGCTAGATACTTGGTAGGTTTATATAGATAGAAACCTATCGATGGAGAGATAGGTTTCTATCTCTCCATCTTTCTATTCTATCTCTCCATCTTTCTATTCTATTAAAAGCCAGCCCTCTCGCCACCCACTTTTAAAGGGCTCTCCATCTTTATATTCTATCTCTCCATCTTTCTATCTCGAGAAGGCAGGTTTCTATCTCTCCATCTTTCTATCTTTAGCAGGTTTCTATCTCTCCATCTTTATATCTTTAGCAGGTTTCTATCTATCCATCTTTCTATCTCTAGCAGGTATCTTTTGTTTCTATCTTTCAGGGAGAGGCCTCGCTTTGCTCAAGGGCCTTCCTTCGGTCGGAGTATTGTTTCGATGCACGGGGGTAACGAATGGCAGGAAGGGCTTCCTTTTATCGTTTCTCGGATTGCGGGGATTATTCTTCTCGGATTGCCTTTCATCCATAGCCATCTTAGTTTCCGTTAATGGGATTGGGATTTATTCCTTATGGGAATAAATCCCATAAGGAATAAATCCTTATGGGATTGGTATTGAAATGAAATTCCTGTTCGTTACTTTCCACTAAAGATTTCTCATTCCCCAATTAGATAGCGAACTCTCGTCTTTCTTCTTTCCGTAAAAGGAAGGGAATCCGACGATAAACCTTGCCTTCTGAAAACCCTGCCTTGAATGAAAGAGATAAATTAAAATTCAAGAGATAAATTCAAACCCTGCCTTCAATGAAAGATAGAAACCTTGCATGGGGGTTGTTAATACGTATATAAGAGAAATATAAGAGAATCGACTCCTTAATAAAAAAAGCTGCTGAAAGAAAAGCGTTTTGAAGAGTTGGGAAGGGCGGATAAGAGCCTATTAATCAATAGGTCCGGAAGTCGAGCAGCCACGCTTTTATAAGGAATTATACGAAAGAATGAGTTTTACCATTTTAAGACAGGTGATAGTTTCAAGCAAGGTGATACTCAGGATGAGGAGCAGACCGATAAGGAAAGGGAGATAGCCTATGAACAGGAGGATGACCATTTCATTTCATTTAAGAGGTCATTATTAGCGAATAATTCGTTCAGTGGCATCTATTGCACTTTAGAGGGGAGCTAGCTTTGCTTTCCCCGGTGCCCGTTTCTGAGATAGTACTTGTGCCCGTCCCTGAGATAGTACTTCCCTTTCATCATGGAATGGGTCTTCGCATACTATGGTGGTGGGTCTGAGGAGTGTCCACATGAGCTTGAAAGGTTATCCACCCACTTCCGATAGCGTAGCGTTGAACGAGCTCTTTAAAACCTCTTTATTCCCGGCTTTATAATGGGGATAGCCCTAATATCCTCTACCCTATAGGGGCTATAAGGGAATCCCAGGGATCAGGGACCCTGCGCGTGAACCCCAACCAGAGCTTAATACAGGGGGATATAGGCTAGTATTAAGGATATATACTATAAAGCCCCTATTTATAGTATATTAGCACCTCCGAAATAATAAAATAACGGGTATTAAGGGAATATATTCCTTTAATACTAGCTAGAGGTTAATCTCTAGCAAGTATCGGCTTCACGTGGAAGGGAAGTGAGTTAGCCACTTCTTACTACTCTCCAAATCGGATGGTTGCATGTCGAGATTCGCGTTCAGTCTATTCCTAAAGCTCATTGAGAGCTGCAGATCATTTGGGAATCGAACCCAGGCCTTAGAAGAGAAGCGAACTTCTCTTCTCAAGGTGCACCAGCTAATCTCACTAACGGAAATCTCATTAACGGGAATAAATCTCATTAACGGGAATCTCATTAACGGGAGGGGAATTACACCATCCCATTAACGGTTGGATTTGGATCAAATAAAAAGGTCGAGGGCGAGGGCCCCTATTAATTTATTGAATTCTAAGTAGGCACCCCTATTCATTATTATTTAATGAATAAGCTTCAATAATAACTGGGGTTGGGAGTTCTTATTAGAAGCGAATTATTG
The DNA here is from genome assembly GCA_028583015.1 of Wollemia nobilis. Lineage (NCBI taxonomy): Eukaryota > Viridiplantae > Streptophyta > Pinopsida > Araucariales > Araucariaceae > Wollemia > Wollemia nobilis. The sequence continues at coordinate 10,650,300 of JAQPPZ010002170.1, forward strand.
ATGTGGAAGGAGTTTGTAGCAAATATATTAAAGTGAGGAAGAGTTTTAATATCAAGAATATTCTGTTACTCCCCCCCTCTGGCATTTACTTATTCACTCATGGATGAGCGAACCATTCCCTCTCTGTGACTCCTATATATCCCCCTAATACTTACTAGTATGCTAGAGGGATCCCCTTCTATGATTCAATAGGGCTAAAAGGGTTTCTCATATAGTAGGGCTACTATTAATAGGTATAATAGCAGATGGACTAGGAAGAGCTGAGAATTGAGTGGCCAAAAGTCTGGTCCATATAGCTGGCAAACCGACTCAAGCTATTTTGGCTTTAGAGCTGAGAATTGAGTTGCCATTTTTCCGGTCCATATAGCTGGCAAACCGACTCAAAATGACCACTTTTTGAACCGGCTCTAGAGGGAAAAAGGGTTTCCGTTCAATTTCCCGGGGTTTCTGACTTTTGGCAACTTGAATGATCGAGCCACTTAATAGGAGTGGAAATAGCTCGAGTCACTTTTCCAGCTATGTCCAACAGACTCAACCGTTGATAAGGGGATTGAAACTCTCCTTCTTATTTTCTCGTTGACGCCAACGTCTATTATATACGTGGAAACAACCTGATCATTAGTGTAGCCTATTCATGAGTTATAGATTCTTGAACTAAGAAGCAAGGGGGAAGATCGAGCATTATCACATTTTCTCAGGTTCGCCCCCCACTATAGGGAGGCGAACCTGAGAAAATGTGATAATGCTATTATTTGTGTCTCCTTTCGGGTGGGTTAGTATTATATAAGAGCCCAAAACCCCTGGCGCTGTCGCTCACTGGATTATAGATAGAGAGCCCTAGCCCTCTAAAAACCATTCCCTGTATCTTAATAGGGGAAATAACCTAAATAGGGGATAGTATAAACTTCCACCTCTAGATAAGGTGATATCAGGGGAAAGGAGCAGATTAGGGATGTGTTGCCAGAATGTCTATCCATTCTGGCAACACGGGCACCAAATCCCAGCATCAGACCTTTTAATTTAAAGCATCGCTCTCCCCTCCCCTCCCCTCCCTATCGGTTTAGATAAGCACTCAACCGATAGAGGGGATATTAAAATAGCTAGGATAATGGTTATACCGGGAAGTCAACTCTCTCTATAACAAAAGGCATTCCGACACCAGCATTCCGATACTTTAAACGGCATTGAACCTTTTATAATATAAGAACCGCTTTAAAACTTTAAGGGAGCGCTTAAAAACTTTAAGGTCGCTTTTCAACCCGGGGAGCCTCTTAAAAACTTTAAGGGAGCCTTTTATAATGGTTATACCGGGGTTTTTTTCCATCATACGGCTCCGGTTCTCTACTCTCAACTCGGATTAGATATCCAAAAGTGCCAGGTCCGCTTTCCATTCCACCGGAGGGAGCGGTTTCACTCACTGCGGAGTGGATCCGTAGTAGATGCCTGCTGTTCACTAAGTATGGTTAGACCCCTTTCCGTTGTTGCCAGCGCTTTCCCGGGCCGATAAGAGTGGGGATTCTTCCCTATCCTTAGAGAGTAGAGAGAAATAATAGATAATCATGGGTGCATGCAGCCCGACCGGCACATTTCAAGCATGCCCTTTCATTAACGGCCCGGGTCACTTCCCGTTTACTATAAGAGATATCTAACTACTAAAGGCCCATGAACTATTATAGTATATACTATAATAGGATAATCAATTATCCTATGATAAACTAATGGTCATATTATATAGGCCTATGAGAATAATAGGGCCATCAACCGCTCGAATAATCCCATAGACTCATAGTAATAGTAGGATAATATGGTAGTGATGAGGGTACCCTATTAGTAATAGTAGTATATATCCTACTATTCAGTTAGCTCTTAGTATATCCTATAGCTAATAATAGGATATACCTTCTGTAGATGGGGGGGTAAGCAGATAGAGATAGATGGATTGGATGGGGCCACCTTTCTTGCCCTCGAATCTCTATTTGGAGAAGAAGAGTAGTTGATACGTATATAACTCTTATTTCTCAATTATTCAATTATTCGCTTCAACTTTAAATGGTGGGAATGAATAGTAGGGGCAATTCAATCATTAAACTAAGAGAGGGCTAATCTGAACTTTCCAACCGGAATGATTATTTAAAGCCGCCTCATTGATTGCCGATAATAAGAAGAATATGGACTTGCCCCTCTGGTTAAGAACAACTCTTCATTAAAACTAATATAAACCTCTTAATCCTCCCATTACTATATATTGTCCCTATTGTCTCCCTTTTCATTGATAGTTTGCCCATGACTCGAAAGATTTCGCTTGTTCCGCAAGTGCAGAAATGAGAAACGCCCGGGGCCTCGAGCCTGGAAATGTGCCGAGCGGAGAGGTTTCCGAACAGGGGAGGGGCTATTATGCTACGAAATAGGACAAGGCTCTCTATCCTTATTTAAAGCTTTAGAACCTTAAGCCTCTCTCTTTTTAAATAAGGGCTATTAAAGGAAAACCTTTTATTTAAAGGAGGGCTTTAATAGCCATACTTCTAAAGGGCTATCGGAATTCATTGATAGGGATGGGGATAAGAAAGAACGCATACCCACCTATATCCCCTAAACTATAGCCCTATCAATGAATTCCGATAGGGGTTCACTGTTGGAGGGAACATTACCTTATATTAATTAGGGGATAAGGGGAGCGTAAGTACACCTTAATCTATTGAGAGTAGCTCGGGGATAACGTAGTTCGGGATTTTGAAGAGGCAACTTTAGATTAGAAAGGGCGGGGGCCGAGGCGCCCGGGTCCGGAAACGGGTCGAGGAGGAGGAAACTCTTCCCGACCTCGATACGGTTGAAAAGGTTAGGGACGACGCCATCGATAAAGTGGAGGATCTCTTCTTTCAAATTTGGAATATACGGACAAGGGAACACTTGCTTTTCGAAGAGCTCCGAAATAGAAGGCAGAAAGGCGTCCTTACTTTTAAAACACGCCCGAGTTTTTCAAAGATTATGATGCCTTAACTCAAGAAAAAAAATAGTGTGCCCGCGATTATAAACTCGCGAATGCGGACATGCTTAAGGCGCTTCTCGATGATATTTTTTTTTAGAATTCATCTCCCTAGCAACATAATAGGGATAGGCTATTATGGGATAATAGAGGAAGCCTATATTATCCCCTATTAGATAGAATATATAGTTAGCCTATATATTAGGCTAACTATATATTAGCCTAATATATAGGTAAATATATTAATATCCACCTCAGCCCCTATTAATATCCCCTTATATAAGAGAGAGGGTATACTCTCTCTCTCTATCCTCTTAAGTGAGTTAGTAGGGGATAATAGTATCCTATATCCCTATATCCTTTATTAAGGTAAGCCTATCTATTAGTTGGGTCCCTATTAACAACCTTGCTTTTTATTGAGTTTTAGTACCATATAATAAAGGTCGAGTGGTAAACTTTTTATTAAGCTCTCTCACTTGAAAATGGCGGAAAGGTGACTTTAAGCAGGTGACTTTGACTTTAAGCAGGTGACTTTAAGCTCTCTCGGCTCTAAAATCAAGGCCGAGTCAGTAACTCATTCAAGCGGTTTTCTATTTCGGCGAGAGGTTTGAAAGGGATATTTGGCTTTCTATATCTTCGGCGGGTTCTAGTTCTCCATACGTATTAACAACTTTAGAATAGAAGCGTCTCAACCACTCGTCTTAACAACTTGATATTCTCTTTTTGTTGCTTGATATTCTCTTTTTATTGAGAGAAGGGCTTACTTTTCTTGCAGTTACTTTTCCTTTCTTTGCCGACAACACCCTTGATTTTATTTCGCTTTCCTCTTCCCTTTTTAAACAGTTCCAAGACAACACCCTACCCTTTTAAAGCAGTTCAACACCCTTTTGAAACAGTTCCTTTTCCTTCTTTTTCATTTCAAGTTAAAGTTGTTAATACGTATATAAAACTATTCGCTTTCCCCTTTTCTTGAATAATTGAAAGCCGTAATTGAAAGCAGAATTCTTGAATAATTGAAAGCCTCTATTTTATCCTTCGGGCAAATTGAAAGCTTTCATCTCGATATAGAGTATATAAAACGAATATCGAACTATTCGCCAGGACTATTCGCGAGGAATATCAAACCGAGAGTATAGGGCAAGCATTACTCCCTATACTCTCCCCCACTATATCTTAATAGTGGGGGATATAGGGCGCCCTTAGGATATCTTATCTTAATAGTATATCCTTCTATAGGGGATTAGGGTGATACTGCTTATATATCCTTATAGTATAAGGGGCCCTCTATATCCCCTCCTATATCCCTCCATATTAATAATAGGGATAGCATTCCCTTAATGCTATCCCTATTAGAGTTCAGGGGATGTAGCCTAATATATCCCTAATATATCCCCTAAGTAAACTATATTACCTAAGGGAATATATTAAATATCCCTATTAGCTTACCTTAATGGGAAGTATAGTAATCCCTACTATACTTCTTATAGCTTCCTAGGCTATAAGAAGTATATTATACTAGTCTATAGGATAGGGATATATTAGGATATCCCTATAGCCCTATAGAAAGAGCGACCTCTTGAGATATAAAGCCCAACTTCCCTATAACCCTCCATATTGACTAGTAATTGCCCACCATACTGGGACATGAACATACACCCGCATCAACCCCGCGCCACACGAGGAGAGAGCTTTTTAAGACGCAGCACGGCCCCACCTTTCTTTAATTGAGAGCACACCACAACAGAAAGGGAATGGCATTTTCACTCCTCGAGCCAGCGCCCCGGCGCCTTAATAATTTCAGCCCTTGCACTGCCATATCCCAGAGCCAGTGAAGATCTCTTTTTCCGGAAAGCCCTCTATTATTAAAGGAGGCCTCTCCTCTCCCCTACCCTCCCCCACCATTTGAGAGGCAAGGCAAACCCTTTTTTGGGCCTATGACAGAGTGAGTTGGGAATTTCTGGATCAAATTTTGCAAAGATTTGGATTCCAGAAAGATTGGATCAACTGGATACTTGAATGCATCTCCACAGTCTCCTTTTCGGTGCTCATCAATGGAACCCCCTCCCCACCTGTTCAAGGCCAGCGAGAGGAATTAGACAAGGAGATCCTCTCTCTCCATATTTGTTCATTATTTTTGCGAGTAAGGACCGGGAAGACTCATACAGAAGGAAAAAGCAAAGAACAACATTACAGGAATTCAAATAAACAGAGATATAGCTATCACTCATCTTCAATTCGTAGATGACACAGGATTATGGGGAGAAGCAACAATAAAAGAAGCAACCAATATCAGAGAAATATTAGACTGCTACACTGCAGACCATGGCCAACTTCTAAATGAAGAAAAATCCAAAGTTGTCTTCTTTAATGTACATAAGAGAATCAGAGATCGGATAGCAAACATTCTTAGGTTCTCAATGGCCTCGTGTCCATTAGATTACTTGGGAATTCCCTTAACAGAAAAAAGACTAAAAAAGAAAGATTGGAAATCCATAAAAGAGAAAATTTTATCAAAGTTGTCACACTGGTCTCATAGATGGTTAAGCTTTGGAATGAGGGAATAGGTAGATATTAATATCCCCTAGGCTATTATATATTACCTATAATATATAATAGGTAATAAGGGAATGCCCTTAATCCCTTAATAGGGGATTATTCTATACCCTTAATGACTTTATCCCCATTAAGGGTACTAGGATATTTCTCTATGAAGGGAATATAGATATCTCTCTGCCTTAATATGAATATAGGCAATATATTAGGGTCTATTATCCCCATTAATAGGATAGGCCCTCTCCCCCTATTAGAAGTATATGCAGGGGATTGGGTACTATTATCCTATATCTTAATCTTATAGGGGATTTAGGGGATATTAAGGGATACTATATTACCTATATTACCTATTAATAGGTAATATAGTTTACTTAGGGGAATATTGGAGCTATTCCCTACTTCTAAAATAGAGAGGGCCTTCTCTCTCCCAACCCAGTTCTATACTTCTTTACTAAGATTGGGACTATTATATACGTAATAACATTTACCTCAAGTACCTATTCAAAGGAACTATCCTCATCAGAATGAAGGAGCTATCCTCATCAGAAACTGAAAGCCAGCCATAAAGAGGTAAGGATTTCGTATAAAAGGACTATATAGTAGCACAACCAGCAAGCATATAGAGGTCCTTATTGGCTTACTAATAGATAATCGAGTGGTCAACTTATCTCTGCTCTGTAATAAGACTAGACTGCCCTCCATTTTAGAGGGGTTAGTTCGCTGCCAAGCCTTAAGATCAAAAAAGCTATTCTTTCCCTTCTAAGAGAGAGGAATGCAGTGTTCTTCTCTTGTGAACGAACGCTCTCCTCTCGGGGTGAGTGACCTCTTAAATTAAAGCCCTCGAAGCTAGCTGGTTAGTTGGAAAGCCTTTGGAGCTAGTCCATCTGGAATTTGTTGTTCATTGGCCGTATTATATTAAAGCGCCCCAAACTAGTATTCCTAATCTTTTCCAGAGGGCATGTGAGGCTCACTCGAACCATCCCCGCCTAATTACCACCCATTCGTTCTCCGCTCTACTTAAGAATTCATAACTCAAAATACCACAAGTACTAAAAGCCCGCCCTTTAGGGCTCCTACGTCCCTAACCAATAAGTACAGGCCATCAAAAACCAACTATGCCTTCTCGCTTTCCCGAAAAGCATGAAACCAATCTAGCCCCGCCCCACTTTGAGTGTTCGGGCTCATTTTTAAGATTGAGGAATGGGATGATGAGAAAGCCATCTCGCTCAATGTCCGGATTGGTTTATTGTCGCTACTATCCTCTTGTTATTGCTAATGTCGAGAGTCGCGTTCGGTCTACGCCTAAAGCTCATGAAAGAGCTCAAGATCATTCGGGGATCGAACCCGAACCAAGGCTCCAGCTGATCTATTTCAAAGGTGGAGGGAAAACTATAAATAGCTATATTCCCCTTATAGCTAGGACCTAGTGATCCCTTAGTATAATCCCTAGGATAATACTAAGGGATATTCAATACCAATATCATAGCTGCTAACTATTAATAGTCCTATATGTTTTATAGCTGTAGTACCCTATGTGGGATCCCTAGGGCTATCCCACATAATAGGGCTATTAGGGTGCCCCCTATCCATAATAGGGCTAGGACTAAAATCATAAGCTAATCCCCTATAATAGCTTATCATACCCTATAGCTATTAATAGTGACCTTATAAGGGGAATCCCCCTATATGATAAGGGTAGGAGTTAATAGAGATAGGTTGAAGCTAGCCCTAGTGATCCCTTATTGGATGGACCTCTATCCAATAAGGGCTTCGGGTTGGATTCCCCGATATGCGTACAGATATGAATGACCTCACTTGATTTGAGTAACCTCATCTGATCTGCCTTGTTCGTTCGAGGACTCGACTCCCCTCCCGCTCTCTATTTTAAGGTGCCTCGACTCCCGAACCCAGCCCCGTTAGTTAAGAGTGATGATATGTGTCCGGTGAGATGACTCTGCTCCCCCCTATTAAAGAAGCTCTCCCCTTTCAAAACAGAGAGCAAAAGGAGAGGCGTGCCCTCACCAACCCCAGCCCTCCGGAGTTCGCTTGAGGATGAAGGGCCGGATGAAGGTTCTTATCCCCGTTCTGGATGAGTATTCGTGATTCACTCCGATTGGGTCATTGGATAGAATAAGAAAGCCTTCTTCCCGGCTTCCGTGCCGGGTTCCTTCGACCGAGCGAGGAGGAGACGGGCTCTGAAATGATGCTGTTGGAACTGGAGGAAATGAATGGATCTTTTTAAGCTTTTTATTTTAAGAGGCGAGCTCATAATAATATTCAGGTTCTTCGTTCCTGAATGATAGAGCCCTTCTGGTTAGAGGAAATGATAGAGCCCTTCTGGTTAGAGGAATCGCCTACTACCTCCTGATCCTTCTTTCCGGAAAAGAACATAGATCACAGGCGTAGATTGCCTTACCTTTCGGTGGCTGCTCAAGCGAACCCTGTGGCTCTGTTTTAAAAGGGGATACCACTGAGAGCTTCTCCTTTTCATTATTGATTTCGATTCTCAGGCTTTAATATAAGGATTGATACGAAGAGCCTTTTAAAATAGAGCCTTTTAAAAAGATAAGTTCACTGAGAGAGATGGCTAGGATAAAGGTGACCAGCCACACTTTTCGATTCCGAGAGAGATGGCGCATCTGATCTTGGGACACATCCCACAAACTATTTCTACGGAGATACCTAGCCACCAGCCCATCAAAGATTAAATCAATATCTCTATTGCTGAGTTTTTTAAGGGATAGCTGCTTTCTCCAACAAGCAGACTATCAAGAACAGTTACCCCTTGCCTTTGATTGGAGATTGCTTTGATCGCCTTGCAGAGGCACGAGTCTTCACAAAATTGGATCTGAGGTCAGGTTACTATCAGGTTCGGATTGCTCCTGGGGATGAAGAGAAGACAGCATGTGTGTCGAGGTATGGAAGTTATGAGTTCCTCGTGATGCCGTTCGGTTTGTGTAATGCGCCAGCGACGTTTTGCACTTTGATGAACGATGTGTTCAGGCCGCTATTGGATAAATCTGTGGTTGTGTACTTGGATGACATTTTGGTGTATTCAAGGAACATGGAGGAGCACAAGAGGCATCTGACACAAGTCTTTGAATTGCTAAGGGAGAATGATTTATATGTGAAGAAGGAGAAGTGTGCCTTTGCGCAGAAGGAGGTCAACTTCCTCGGACATGTGGTCGGAGATGGTAAGATTAAGCCAGATCAGAGGAAGTTGGAGGCAATCAAGGATTGGGAGCCGCCAAGAGATGTGCATGGTTTGAGGCAATTCTTGGGACTCGCCAATTTCAATTTCTACAGGCGCTTTGTGAGTAGATTTTCTCACCTAGCAAGCGCCTACCCTTAAAGCCGAATTAAGGGTACTAGGATATTTAAAAGGGATATAGATGCCCTTAATAGCCCTTATTATCTCCCTATTAGAGTATAGGTAATATAGTAATGAAAAGGTAATATATAGCCCTTATTATCTATATCCTAATCTATCAATAAGATTACTAGAACATAGTTTAATAAGATTGGCTATTAAACTATTCCTTAATGATGACCCCTTAGTAACATAAATAGGGCCCCCTTTTGGTGGAAGTACACCTTATTAAGGTACTATAGGTGATTTCATATCCCTAGATTGACCTCGATCCCCTTAATAGAAGTTAACCTATTGAGGGCTATGATAGGTTAACTTCTATTTATTCTATCTCTTCCCCCTCTGGGTTGTCTGTTGAGTTTTGGGTTTCCTCTACCTCCTCTTCTGCCTCTGGATCCTCAGTATCTTTCCTTGTCGAATTGCATTCATTACTAATACAAAAAAGGAGCCCCGCCAACCCCACTATAGGGGCATAAATAGTAATATAGTGTAAGTAGTCCCCTAATCAAGGTATAAAACTATTCCTATCACTATATATCCATTACTATTGGTAGTAATGGATATAGGAGGGGTGAATGAAAAGTGTGTTGGCCCGTTCCAGTTCAATAGTTGCTTTTCAATAGGAGGGGCGCTACATCCCCTTGCAACTCTATAACCATATCCCTAGTAAATGCGATGCTGTACCTGGTCGACTATCAATTCTAGTCAATCGAGGGCAAGCTTCTCATTTGTTGATCGAGGCTATTGGTTGGAAAGATTAATAGTAGATAGCTGCTTTATTGAATTAAAAGAATAGTTGCCGGTTGTTATAGTTAAACAGTTGAAAGAACACTCTCAAATACGAGATTGATGTCGAATCAATAATGGGAGAGAACAAAGGTTTGTTGTCGAATAAAGGTTGTTGAAGATATAAAGTAAGAATCCCATCATTCAAGACTCCTATCCACATCTATTTAATACCGAAGGGATCTATACCCCATCATTCAAGACATCTAGAAACATATTTAAGGCAAGGAGGCGCCTTAAGGTAAGGAGACATAGAAGTAATCCCACCATAGAGACATAGAAGTAATCCCAATCCTCTTCAGGAATCTCTTCTTCAGAAAGAAGATCTTCCTCAAAAAGATGCCCCTCCAACTATTAATAGTAATAATAGGGCCCCTATAAGGTATAATAGGGCTATTATTATACCTTATAGCCCTATTACTATCTATTAATAGGGGATATCCTAATGATAAAGATAGAAATATAGCTAGGATATGATTCCCTAGGGGATATACCCTAAGCTATCATTATAATAGCTTAACTATAATAAGGGGTAAGTTAGCTCCCCCCTATCCTATAGGGAAGCATAGTAAGCATATGCAAGATAAACACTTTTTCTAAACTCTATTCAATCGGTCCTAACATTTAATTAAGAGGCCCTTTAACTTTAAGCGGTCGAATGCCCCCCTTTTGAAATAGAGAGGTCGAGTGCCTAAAGGAACAGAGTGCCCATAGCCATAGACCTCCTCTACTTTCTGGAGGCATTCGTTCCGTAGCATTCTTTCACCTTTCCCTCACGGTACTTGTACGCTAGTGGTTTCTATCCCTAGCACTGAATCCGACACTTTTGATTTGATTTGATTTGATTTGAAAAGGGTGGGGTCGCTTTAATATAATAAGGGGGAATTGAGGCACATAGAATAGTAAGCAAGGAAGAATAAACCCCTATATTATCCTTCAATATAGGATTCTGGTTACTCCTATGAGTGTCCCTTTCCCTCTCCCCTCTATTAATAGTGTATACCCTTTTAATAGAAGAGAGGACTCGACCTTTCTCTTAATTAGTAAGACTCGACCTTTTAATTAAGGTTCAGATGGCACTCGAACGGAGCCCTTCGTTATAAGAACAGGGAGGGAAAATCCTTAATAGCTCCCTTATTATTCCCCAAACCTTATATAATGCTGTTCTCTCTCGGAATAGATCACTAGGATGTGTAAAGAGCACTACTTGGTGAAATAGGTTCTTTCACAGCTGATTTCAAACCATCTGCTAAGGGCAACCCTAGCTAGCAAATAAGATGTTTCCCTTCACTCCCTATCCCCCGGAAACTCCCGTATTTAATTTTAAAGGAGTCATTGGATCTTTCATTGTCAATGTTCTCTAGAAATTAATGTTCCAGGTCGGAATCCCAGCTTTGAAATATAGTTTAGGGGATATCTGAATAAAGCACTCTCAATATGCCGACTTATATAGAGATTTATATAGGGCCACTTATTTATTATAGAAAGCATTAAAATATGCCCCCCTAAAATCTCTATATAAGTCGGCATATTGAGAGTTGCTAGCCCCTTAAATATAGATTCCCAGTGAAATAGTTTATTTCGAATGGATAAATAGCTTATATAGAGAGGGCCCGCCCTTTTAAATTAATAGGGCGGAGGGCGGAGATGGATATGTTCTGGTCAGCATTTAAAGCAATTCCGTTAATCCGCTTCTCTTATATAAGGAGCTCTCTCCAACCTGCTCATGGCTGGATTGATGGGTCTCAGAATCGCCTTCTTCTCTCTCACACCAGGACATATATCCTTAATAGAAGAGATTTTACCGCCTTTTGAATAAAGAGGTTTTAAAGAGCTCGTTCAACGCTACGCTATCGGAAGTGGGTGGATAACCTTTCGCAACCTTGGTTCACTATTGAGTTGGGTACGCTCCGTCATCAGCAGGTGCAGCTGCCACCATCCCAGGAAGGTTATTTTCTCCGTACCGTAAAGAGGCAAAAGAAGGTTTTCTTCTCCGGCTTTCTCGGGCAATAGAAAGAAGGATTTCTCCCTGCTGGCACCGGCAATTGATAGTTACAATCTCCATGTTCCGCCCATTCATAAAAGTGCCTTGGTCCACCTCGAGAATAATAAGCTAGAGTTGTTGCTCAACCACCTGCCCCTCCTCCAGTTCAGTATTCCAGTGTTTGAGTATTCCGTAATTGATAACGCTTTGCCGAAATTGATATGCTCACCACCAGCCCATTCCCCACGCCCTTGAATACTGGGAGCTGCCTCCCCTCCCTATTCTCAAAGTATTTTTTAGGGCAAAAGCATGCTTTAATTCCAGAGGTCTGACCGTCCATAGCCAACTACCAGAACGGCGGACCAACCCCAGTTCAGCAGTGATGTTGGAGAGGCCCTTTAGGCCCCTTCGGTAGTGGTGATACGATCATGGGGTTATAGGGGCCCAAGTACATCTCTCGACGATGTGTTTAGTAATCTCTTACCAATGCTTAGATGGGAATCTATTCCTCTAGTTGGGATCTATTCCTCTAGATAGGCTAGATTGGATTAGAGGGATGGGAATCTATTCCTCTAGTTCGGATTAGAGGGACTAGAATCAACTAGATAGAATGGCTAGAATGTCCGCTTAGGTGGAATCTATCTATCTATCTATCTAGATTGGCTAGATTGGGCTAGATTGGGTTGGATAGAAATAAATGGGTATGTAATTCTGGCTTGGACCTAATCATTCAAAGATAATGGATCTCAGAACAATAAAATCCAATTTTATTGGTCGTTCAAATGATCCATAAAACAAAACCAGGTTATAACAGATAGAGGGATCTTTATAACTATATGGTCCCCTTAATACACTTTATTAAGGTGTATCTTAATTATAGCAAGAGGTCCTCTCTATCTATAATTGAGTGGTGTTTTCAATCTTAAGGGCTTACCTCTCAAGATAAAGGTAAAGGGCTCAAACCCAAATATATACGGTCGAGGGATACCGCTTAAAAAGGGGGAGGGATTTATTATTGATGATAGAAGGTGCAGGCAATTATTATTGATGATACAAATCTATCCGTTTGGGTTTGCATGTGTATCTCTTCTTACATAGTAAGCTTACTATAACCTATATTTAATAGGCGTAGTAAGCTCCGGTCGGCTTACTACGCCTATTAGTGCCGCACAAACAGATAACTTCCTTTCATAAAGATCTGCCTCTTGAGATAGAGAATATAGGAAATGAATGGTAGTAGGGGCACCTATAAGAGTGAACCAGCTTCTCGAAATAGAACTATTTACTGATACTGGCTACCAATAAACACTGCTATCTGAAGAGGCCAAAAAACCTTTTAAAGGTAGAGAAGGAGCATGAAAAAGAAGGCTTGATGATCTTTAAAGGTACCGACGCCCAGAACGAAAAGGTCGCACTATTTTAAAATAGAGAGCTTCGAGAGCGAGCTGGAAAGAATTATAAGAAATTGCTCGTTCTCAATCAGGTATCCCACTTGAAAGCGAATCGATAAGATTGCCATTCCAGAGATGTTTTGACCGCCGATCCCGAAGTCTTAATCAATCAATCTATCAATCCCGAGCTTATAAGCTCCTCTCACTCCATAGTTCATAGTTCAGTTCCGGCCCCTCTATTCCGAAAAAGGAAAGGCCGGCCTCTTCAATTCAATTTGAAGGGTAGGGTGAAACCAATGAATGAAGATTAAGGGGATAGGGCTTATCCCTAGGATAAGCCCTATATAATAGGGATATAGGGCTTATTAATATGATAGTAAAGTAATCCCTATATTCTATCCGTGTTATATAAGGGCTCTTCTCCCGTTGCTTAATAGTTAGCTAGAAAGGATATCATATAAGGATGAATGATTATTATAGATATCCCTACTGCTTAGGGGATATACCCCTCTAGTAGGGATATAGGTATATAAGGCATATCCCTATATATAGGGCTGCGGGTCCTATATTATAGATATAGGACTATAGAGTGAAAATTAATAGCATGCCGAGATGAGTATCTAATTGTTCTCACTGCACTTCCCTATCCTAAGGGCGAGTGCGGCCCTCTTCTTCACTTCATGGCCGAACTGCCCGAAAGAGGAGTATCTATCCATCTCATCCAACAAAAACCATCTGATCCCTTTGCCCTTTAAATATCTCTGAGAGGCAAAAAACAACTTTAAGGGGCGGGGCGGGCCACCATTTTAAAGCGGACATGAGATGAAAGCTCTCCCCTGTCTTAATAGGGGGGCTGGACCCACGTGTGTTGTATGAAAGGGGGGAGACTTGTCACTGTGAGGGGCCAACCTCTTGGGATATTCCTCTTGAGGTATTCCGAAATCTATGCCGTCAGATGGCCGGTGATTTTTCACCTTAAGTATATAAATAAGGGCAAGATATACTAGGATAGGTTAGGGGTACTTACACTAAAAGTACCTACTATTATCACTATAGAAGTTAACCTATCATAGCCCTCAATAGGTTAACTTCTATTAAGGGGATCGAGGTCAATCTTGGGATATACTATATTTATATTCCTGTAAGTACCCCTTATATTCTCCTAATATCCTCTCTATATTAGGCTTATATTAATAAGGGCCCCTTTTACCTAATATAGGGATATATCCCCTACTATAATATTAACCTATCATCATTATAGGAGCCCTCCTTTAATGATAACCGAGAGTATAGGGGATAATTATTACCTTATCCCTCAAGATAATAGGATATATTATCTTGGGATAGCATTAAGGGAATGCCCTTAATCCCTTAATATGGGATTATTCTATACCCTTAATGACTTTATCCCCATTAAGGGTACTAGGATATTTCTCTATGAAGGGAATATAGATATCTCTCTGCCTTAATATGAATATAGGCAATATATTAGGGTCTATTATCCCCATTAATAGGATAGGCCCTCTCCCCCTATTAGAAGTATATGCAGGGGATTGGGTACTATTATCCTATGGGATAAGGTATAATATCCCATAGGATAATAGTATTAAATATCCCCTGTTTGTCCTCGTGATTAGTGTAGAGAAATTTAGTAGAATCTGTTTATAGAGGAGTCCAATCAAGAGTCGTCTCATTTCCCCATCCCCCCCGTATATTATTATTATTATTCAAGCTGGCACTGGACTTAAATAGAAAAAAGGCTAGTTCTGAAGTTCGTGAGATGCCGGAATTCCGGGGAACCGCAAAGAATACCATACCCGTGATCAGAACTACGAAGGAGATCTCTCGGGATATATGGGGCAAATAGTTCAACATCTAGACGAAGGTAAGGAACTCTTCCTTCGGCGAACCACATATACGCTACTACGGAACGGAACACGATTTAGGCCTGAAATAATAATGGGGCTTGACACACATCCACTTGTATCACATCAGAAATCTAGGTATGGGTAGGACTTGCAAACTCTTATTTCGACCCGAAACCCGGCTTCTTAAACGCTTTCTATTGATTCAAATGCAGATATGACTTAACTCCTTTAATAGTATCTATCCCTATAGGATGGACGAATGAATAGGAAGGGTGAAGGGAATGGCCCGAGGACACATGGATGGAGATAGACAAAATAACATCACATCTCTTAAGATTGGGAGAGCGCACTCGACCAGGGCATTCTGTTTTAAACGTTTTAAAGCTCTCCCTTTCTCGACAACATGACAGTCTTTTTAAGAGCTTTAAAATATTGAGCCCTCTCCCCCCCGAACTAACCCCTGTATCATAGATAGAGAGCCGGATCATCAAAGTAGGACCTTTGGTACGCCGCATCGCGCCGAATCCGTGAATTGAATGGGAGCAAGTTACCACTCCAAACTCGACATTCCTTCAATTTTAGAGCTCTGGCGACGGAACAAAAGCTGCTTCTTGCCTCTTGGGAGAGCCCGTTCCAGCTCCTGCTGAAGGCCATCGAGATGTGATATTGCATTAGAGATCTGTTCCGGTTGGACTTCTATCTCATCAATGCTTACTGCAGCATTGAAAAGCCCAATTAAATTAAATTGAATTGAAAGGGGAGGTGGAACCAATAAAAGGTTGAGCTGGAGAAACCTATCCATGGTTATGGCTAGCTCGAGGCAGCCGCTCATTGGGAAACGGATCATTACTCCGGCCATTGCGTAGTAGGGTTCCTAAAAAAGGTTAGAGCAATCCCCTTAGGTTAAAACAAGATACGTCGACCGCGGTCGATAAAGAATTGGGTTTTTTGCTCCAACCCCATAAAATTGAACATAAAACCTTGAATCACTCTGAAGCTGATGATTCAATAGCCCATTCCTCAGAAACCCCGTAGAATCGGACAGAGAACCTTGGATGAATATGAGAATTGGTTATCATTAAGAGAGAGGGAGAGGGGCAAAGGAGAGAGAGAGCTTGAGAATAGATTCTACGGTACCTATTAAGATACCTGCTATTAAGATAGGGAGAAGGGTAAATAAAGGTAAAGGTGCTTTGACTCTCTCCTATACTTTCCTATGCATGAAAGTATAGGAATAATAAAGGTGCTTTGACTCTCTCCCGTCCAATCCAACCCTGAGAGCTTCAAAGCTAAAAGACTCCCGGCAATGGATAGAGATATTCTCCTAAGATCACCCTATATGATAAAGGGGTGGGGCCACTCCGATTCCGCACCAAATCTGCATGAGCACGCCGGTCCATGTGATTCCGATCGGGGCGAAGCGCAACTTTCTAAACCGAACTTTTCGGTGCCTTAAAATAGAGAAAAGAGAGGGTTATAATACGGGGAGATGGATACTCGATCATTAGAGGGGAGGATAGTTAGTCTAGCCCTCATGGGCAATTACTTCCCCATGAGCTAACCTTATATAAGAATGAATTCATGAGTGACGCGAAGACCCAGTTCTAAGATGGTACCATTCTCCGTCCTAGTTATTATAGGGGATTTATAGACTCATTATATACGTGGTTATAACCTAGCCTGTCCGGTCTTCTCATGGCAGTTTTAACTGAATAGTTACTCACCCTCTTCCTTCTCCCACTTCCTTCCCCGGTCACCTGGGTATGGGTAGGACGAAAAGAATTGGTCTGATTCACCTCTCTATTTTAAAAGGGATGGAATACCCCTTTAAAATAAAAGGCTAGCGATGCCTGTTGAATCACCTTTGGATGCATTTGCTTTCTGTATGGAGAACTGTATGGAGAAAGGATTTACCAGTGATGTATGGACGACTATAGCACCAGTGATACCTGCTGGACGAATCCCTTTTTCAATCACCGACCTGAATATAAAGCTCTAACCTCCCATCCCGATACAAACCAGTCCAGTTGTACTAGACTGGGTACTTGAATTCCCACCCACCTTGGTTTTAGGCCTGGGTGGGAGGGAGCTTAACTATACTCTCTATTTTGAGAGCCTCCCACCCACTTTTTAAGTGCACTTCCCACCCTTTAGTTCACTTCCCACCCACTACTACACTTCCCACCCACTCTCCCCCGGCTTGAGCTTAGAAGAGAATAGAATAGAAGATAAAGCTTCTCCTCTACGTATATTAATATCCCCAGACATCCTAAAATACTAATCTATGGAGGTTGGCCCGAGACTATTCATGTAGTTTCCCTGTAGTAAGAGAATCATTGATCAAGGGGATAGTGGCGCCTAGCCCTTGAATAAGAATATCCGTGTAGAGCTAGGGATAGAGGAGCCTTGAAGTATGAGAATCATTGCTCAAGGGTTGGGGGTGGTGGCGCTTATCGAATAAATGGAATGGCTTTCCCATCTTCGCATAGAGGTGCTTGTAGTGGGAGAATCATTCCTCAAGGGGTGGGTTGGCGTTTCCCTCTAACAAAAGAATATATGATTGGGTAACTAGCTAATGAAAATATATATTATAGATGTAACAACCGATATAGTAGGGCGGTTCGAGACGGCCCTCTATTATTCAGGGTTGTTCATATTCGATTATCTACGTATTAACTATCGAATCAATGGTAGGGCCTTTCCCTCTCATTTCAGGGAAATAGAGTGCCTTATGATGTTAAGAGTAGTTAGTTCCTCTAGGCGCCTAAATCCCTCTAAAAGCTGCTTTTGGGAAAGTCCTTTCCCATTTTTCCCCCTTTTTTCATTTTAAAGAGGTCTCTTCTTCTTTTGGAGCATAAGCTGTCTATTTTATGAGCCGAAGCTGCCATCTCTTGAGCTAATCCATCCTTCTTTTTCTGAAGCTCTTTAGATATCTCTTGAGCTAATCCATCCTCAAAAGATAGAGGTGGGGTGGGGTGAGCACTTGGATTCATTAACAAAAAGAGGATAGTATCAGCCGTAGCCTATTATTACTATTGCTACAAGGATATAGGAAGACCTTGAATTATATCATCGGTTGTTAATCTTTCATATAACAAAGTTATCAATGTATCTCCTTCGTAAATAATCTCCCCATAATGACTATGAACAGTTGCTCCTCCAGTACCCAAATAGGGTTTAGCCAATCTCATGACTAAAGATTCCTCATGAACGACTAGAATTTGACCAGATTTGGGGAATGGCTCATCTTCGGATATATATTCACAGGACACAATGACGGATCCCCTTTGATATTAGGATAGTATATAACCCTAGGGATAATACCTTAATATGTATCTAGATAGCTAACCCCTGACTATTTCTTTATGGAGAATATTCGTTTCCAGTAGTTTCTTCATAGCCTTCCAAATGTATAATTTGCATAGGTAGCGAAAAGCTTTAATCATAATAGTAGCCTCTCTTGGAATAGTGGCGGGGCTGAGCTTAAATAGTCATAAATGGGAGGGGAGTCCCTACTATTACAATAAGGGCCAGGGAGCTTCTTCGCTCTATCACAGAATGGGCTGGGCATTCATTCGAATGGATGAGCTAACTGAATGGGCAGGCCTATTATCATTATACTATTAATAGGGTGCTTGAGTCGTTTCTAGATAGAGAGAGTTGACTTCCCGGTTGGACAGCCTTCTTATTCAAAGCCCGTATGTCAGAAGTTTTTCTTGAAAGAAAGGGGGAGGGGAAGGTAGGTATGGGTAGGACTAAAGGTAGGTATGGGTAGCACTATCTATTCGAGCTATTTAGAGAGTAATGCTCTTCTCCGCCCCTATTGTAATAGTAGGCCCAATCCCCCGGGCAATATCATTAATGAAAGGAATGCCTTAATTAATTACTTCCCCGAGCCCGTATATTATCAATTCCCCTACCCTATACAACCCGTATAAGGGATAATATACCAGTAGGAATGAACATCTATTATAATGGATAGAGAGGGGATTATATAGATCCCCTCTCTATGAGGCGAGCGCGTATATAAAAGGTTAGCTTTATCGGGGACCGGAGCTTTTAAAATAGGGCCTTAAGATAGCTCACGTCCGGAGGAAGGGAGGGGGAACGAACCGCTCTACCCATTCCGATTGCGGGGTTGCTCCGGGGGTTGATCCCAGGTACTCCATATATCTGAGATAGGGGGATTATCCAGTAGGGTAATCCCCCTATACCCCTATAAGGGGATATGGTATCTGAAGAATGAGATAGCGGATTTGCCTTATAGGCTCTACTCTAAAGATCAGGTGTTTCGCATCTCTATCTGTTCGGCCTATCTGTTTCTCCCGTATCATTCAATCGAGAAGTAATGAATCGCGGTAAATCGTGTAATCGAACAAACCCCCTACCCGTTTCTGTAGCTCCTCATCCCCCATCTCATTCTCCCGTGTCTATCTCCCCTACCCATTCCTATCTGGATCTGTCTAAGCGCGGTAGAGAGGAAAGTCCCCGTATGGATTGAGAAGAGCCGTAACTCGCCCGGGTATGAAGGTTGTTTTCACGTATATAAGATCTCGAATCCCTCAACCCATCGAATCAACTGTTTGCCTCAGCGCGGGAGTGGAATCGAGAAGAAGTTGCCTCAGCTTGCCTTAAGAATCGGACATCCCCCATTCACTTAATCCCGAAGCCTAGAAATCAGGAATCAGGAATCAAGCCTTCTCATTACGGTGGACTGGTCAATCTTTCGCAAACAAAGTCTATTTCATTCTTCGGCTCGACCCTGACCTCTTTAAAATGAGAAAAGGGCCAGAGCCTTCATTTTCTTTTAGAACCTCACCTCTCGGGCAGCGCCAGTTATAGGAGAATTTCCCCTCCCCTCCCGCGCCACGCTCTTCTCGTTCCATTTCATATCCGATCTGTCCTATTTCATTTATATCTCTGAAATCGGAGGAATTCCCGATCGGTAGATCCTTTCGTGAGCCGGTCTGCTCATTCAAAAGGTTCTTCTTATGAAGAATTTATAAATTACGTTGATACATTACTATGTATAAAACTGCGCCGGGTGAAGCGGTTCATTATGCGGTTGTTTATGCCGCCGCTGGAGATAAGCTAGTGATTGCACACAGATATGGGATGGGGATGGGTAGTAAGCCTAAAGAGCCCTTTCCCTTCCTCCAAGCACACACACATTTTCCTACCTCTCTTTCCGGGAATGGATAAACCTTAAAGAGCCAACCGGATATAGAGGAGGCACCTTAGTCACTAACCCCTAATATCCCTTTTATCATCAGTAATAAGATTTATTAGTGATGATGATTAACTTTAATACTACTTTAATAAGGTCTCGGTTTGAACAATGCCTACTTCTGACCGGTTTTCCAACCTATAGACTCGGTTCAGCAATGCTCTTAATTAAGGTCTCGGTTCGAATACATCGGATGGCCTGGGACCGAAGAGCCATCCCTCCCACCCTACCTTGAACAGAGAATCCTATTAGTTAGGATAGTATTCAACCCTATAGGGAGGGCTATCCTACCTCATTAAGAAACAATCAAATCTCTATCTGGTCTGGGTACCTATCAATTCGGGATAGTAATAGTATGATAGACTTTTATCTAGCTATTTAAGAAACATATTTAAGACTTATTTAAGACTATTTAACACAGAGAGGGAATGGTTCGCTCATCCATGAGTGAATAAGTAAATGCCAGAGGGGGGGAGTAACAGAATATTCTTGATCAGAAAGTAGAAGACGAGATCCACTCACCTGAGGAGATACTCCCTATAGGTTACTGGATAATACATAATGGTACCTATTATATTATGGATCCATCTATCGCGGGCAATTAATAGTATATAATTAATAGGGATCCCTTTACTAAACCCCTCCACCCCTTATATCGATTAATAGTCCTATGAGCTAGCAATCGTCTACCTATACTGGGTAGACTATGGATAGGTTTACATACACAATATGAATCGATCGATGCGGGATTTTATTTTAAAAGGCATTGAACCGAGTCCCTTTCAAAATAGAGAGCATAAGACTGTCCCCGAATATTAAGGGAAGCTCTCCATGGAATTCTATTTTAAGTAGAGGCCCGGGTTGCCCTTCTCTTTAACAATCCGGAGAACCGCTTGCTTGAAAATCTTGGGCTTGGGCGAGTCCCCTCTATTTTGAAACAGAATTAAAGAGAGCCGCGCCTCTTAACTTAAAAAGGGTTTTGTTTTGGGGCTCGAGGCTTGCTTTAAAATCGAGAGGAGAGGAGCCCCTCATTTTCAAGTTAAAAAGCCCTCCCTTCTCTCCTCTTTAATAACCCCGCCCCGGGGAATAAACTTGAGTATTCAATATTAAAGATGGATTTAAAGAAGCAAGGGAATAATTAATATCCGATAGCTAGCTCCCATCCCTTGATTATTAATATCTGGGCCCTGATTATTGATGCTTGGCCTCTCCCCTCCAGTATCTTTTCAATTGCTAATCTCCTCATTGGAAATAATATTATTATTCAGTATATAAAACGATAGTATATAATACTATCATTTTATATACCCACCTACTCACCCCAATTGGTTGTTTCCTTCTTTACAACCGAGCCCGTAAAGCAAGTGCCCATCATATAAAGCTCCCCTTATAGCCTCATATAAGGGGAGCTTTATTACGTTGATAGGAATCTAGTTGATTCTTAACCTCTGGAATGTGATTAACTCCCCTTCTATTGTCAAGGTTTACTGCTCGGGATCCATATCTAACTCTTAACCTATCATTAGCCAGTTGATTCAATAAGTCTACTGAATTCCCTACCGTATATTTCCAAGGTTTATGTGTTCAATCAATCCGAAAAAAAAAGAGAAAGGGCTCCATTAAATTAATACAGAGGTTTCATCCAGAGGGCCTGCTCGAGTGTTCCGTGAGACGCGAAACCATAATTTTATTCTCATAAATTAAATGAAATTAAATGGTCGAGGAGGTCGAGGGCTTTTTTTAAGTGCTCTTCTCTTACATGGCTCCCCCCCCAAGTACTATATCAAAGGAGAGCGGGCCCTCTTAAGATTATAGATAGAGAGCTTTAAAAGGCCGAGTGCTTGGGGCTATCTCAGATTATAGATAGAGAGCCGCCTTTATAGAGGTTCTAAAGCTCTTTAATAGCCATACTTTTAAAGGGCTATCTTGATAGGCGATCTCCCTGGATATAATACTTGGGAGATATTCCCTAGCATTAAACCTCAAAAACAAAGATCTCAAAAACCAAGATCACCATGAAAAGAAAGGTTTTACTTACAAGGGGGGTTGGAGGGCTTTACCAAGATCACCATGAAAAGAAAGGTTTTACTTACAAGGGGGGTTGGAGGGCTTTACCAAGATCACCATGAAAACCCAAGATCTCAAAAACCAATAAAAACGAAAAACGATAAAAACGAAAAAGCATGAAACCGAAATCGAGAAAAACCGACTCTTAAACAGATAGATCCCTAAAACCAAAATATCAAAGAGCAAGAAATCTTTCTAGTTAAACTCTAAACCCTCCTTGCTAGAATAGCTAACTATTAGAGGGGTATAATAGGTATAATAGTATTAAGGGAATCTATCTATAATAAATATTAAGGGATAGGAGGACTCTATTATGACCTACTATAATAGGGGGTATATTATCCCCCTATTGTGCCTTTCCCCTTAATCTTATGTATTACTCTATGGTTAATCGAGCCATAGAGTGAAATTGGGTTGACTAGGTTTTCCAGCTATGTCGACTAGACTTTTGGCTACTTTCCAATGAGGCTATAGGGTGAAAAGAAGGTGAGTAGGTTTTCCATATATATGGTGAAGCGAAAACTCTTTTTCTTTCTCGAGCTCTATCGGGCTTCTCTTTGCTTTTCTTTTCAAATCGGCAGCTTTTCTTAATCGGGCCCAACCCCTCTCTGGCCATAACCTTTAATTTAAAGGCTCTCTTAAAACAAACCCTTCCTCAAAACCTTCCAAAACGAAACAAAACAAAACGGCCCTCTCCATTTTAAACGATAGGGATCTATACCCCATCATTCAAGACATCTAGAAACATATTTAAGGCAAGGAGGCGCCTTAAGGTAAGGAGACATAGAAGTAATCCTCCCTTCGGTCGGGGGAGACATGTTAGGGATCGGGTTCCCCGCCTACCTTTTTGGAGTACGGCGGGGACCCCTTGAACCATAACCAGATATAGGGATGAATTTATAATAGTTTTTAATACGTATAATAATGTCCCTCAAAATCCGAATGATGGAAATTATGTGTCCCTTTTAATGTCCGAGAGGCTCATATTAGCCGTATAGGTAATATAGCCTTATCCCTCTAGTATAATACTTGGGGGAGGTTAGAAGACCAGGTCGATCTCCAAACAAAGGATATCCTGGTTGCGCTCTCCCGCGGGATCGAAGGCCTCTTTAGAACCGTTCAATTGGGAGGGAATTCAATATTCGTTGATAGTGATTGACTCAAGTTTTCAAACGGAGACTATCACACTATCTATTTCCAACCCACCTTTAATAGTAATGAGCCGGGAGCTGGACTTATTAGTGGTAAAGGTATGCAAGCGAAGTCCCGGCGGGATCATCGTGATAGCTCGAAAGCTTTCATTGGTACACCTCTTTCAGGTCCTACTAATGAAGGCAGGAATACTTATTGAAGTCAGGTGGCGCCCGGATGGAGAATGGAATGGGGAATAATAAAAGCTGATGCCTAGGAGATAGGTCAGGAATATATATTAGTATAGTTTTCAAAAGGCGGCCCTTCCCTTTCACAAACCTGTTGTTTTTTTTACTGAGCTCTTTGCCCTCTATATATATTCCTGGGGCACTCGACCTTGCTTTATTAAGAGAGGAGAGATCAGGAGGTCGAGGGATAATAACTTGGAGGGAAGCCGCCCTATTCTATCTTAAAGGACTGACCCGATATTCTTTATCACTCCGAACGCCCCGATCCATTCTATCCGGGAACCATTCTCTCCCTTCCAACCCCCGGCACATGGAGAGAGGAAGTACCTTTGAATTTTAAGGGCCGGTTGTTTCTATCGTCTCATGGAGGAGTGGAGAGCTCATTACTGCAGCTCATGCTTTGTACTACCTCTACATACCATTAAGCAGTATATTATCCCTTAAAGCCGAATTCATATTACTATAAGGGATATCCCCATTATCCCTATATCCTCTCAATATATTATTATACCTTATAAGCATTAGCGACCTTATGAAGAGGAGCTCAGCGGAGATATTAGGATATCTCCGCTGAGCTTAATACTAGAGGTATTGCTATTTATATCCCTTATACTAGGGATATTTTTAAGGTTACTATATCCCATGTAACCTTCCACATTAGGTTCTAGGATATAGGGGATTATCCCTATATCCCCTATTATAAGCCCCTCTAGCATCCTCTAGAATATTCCTACCTAGGGGTTTAGTAAAGGGATCCCTTTTATGTGGATCCCTTTGGTAAACCTGATAATCTTACTATAGGGGTTTGTTTGGTTGGATTAGAAAGGAC
The DNA here is from genome assembly GCA_028583015.1 of Wollemia nobilis. NCBI lineage: Eukaryota > Viridiplantae > Streptophyta > Pinopsida > Araucariales > Araucariaceae > Wollemia > Wollemia nobilis. Next base: position 10,674,737 of record JAQPPZ010002170.1, read on the forward strand.
AACCTCCGTAATAGAGTAGGCAGGGGCAAGCAGCCATACTTTTCTTCTAAGGCCCACCTCCCTTTGGAATAGTGGGGCTCGGAATGCAGGGATCCACAACCGCCAGGGAGATAGATATACTAGAAGGCCAACCTCCATATTAAGGTAGGTAGGGATTCACAACCGCCAACCTCCATATTAAATAGAAGGCCAACCTCCATAGGATAAGGCTCGGAATGCAGGGATCAGAAACAACCGCCTATAGAAGTTTAATACCACCAACCTCCCCCACTTATTGGAATAGTGGGGCTCGGAATGCAGGGATCCATAACTAGATATATTAAATAGAAGGCCAACCTCTGCTAATAGCTATTAGAAAGTACCAACTACTAAGAGTAAGAGCTATAGAGTGATAGATACTTGAAAGCTATAGGAATACTTCTATTGAAAGGCCATCTCCAGATGGATATTGAAAGGCCAACCTCCCCCTTCTATTTGAAAGTGGAATTGAGATGCGATTTCCAACTATCCATTCGTTCTTGTTCATTAATTGAGATGCGATTTCCAACTATCCATTCGTTCTTGTTCATTAAGAAAGAGTTGGGAGTGAGTGCCTTTGAAAGTCAAACATGTAGGGATATAGGTGGGTATGCGTTCTATACCCACCTATATCCCTACATCCACATATCCAAGAACTCCTCTCTCTATTGAAAGTTATAGTTTATTCGGTTGTTACATCCAATCATACAATTTATTACTCCTCCTATCGGATGGATGGAAAGCCGGGACTCACACAAGGGGCCCTTATGAATAGAGCCCCTTAAAGAGCTCTCCCCTCTATATCCCCTTATTAAGGAGAGGAGGGGAGAGCATTCCCTACCTTTCTTGAGAGGAGAGGATTGCATTCCCTACCTTTCTTGAGAGGAGAGCTTTCGGACCTCCCTTTCTATTTATTGCTGGCCGGTGATTCGAGAGCATCCCCTTCGAGAGCATCCCCTTCGAGAGCATTCCCTCTATTTCGAGAGAATTCCCGGTTTATAAGGTAGGGTTCTTTAAGGTAGGGTTCTTTTCTTTGCTTTTCTGAAAGCGATTCCCTTCCCAAACCCAGAATCGAACTATGAGAATTTGGTGTGGTCTTCATCAGCATCCTACATCTTTACCAATAGTCTGTACACCCCTACTAGATCAAAACCTTCCTCACCACGAGTAGACTTGGAATCAGATCTCCCTATTCTGTTTTCTCATCCACTTCTACAACCATATCCGCTGGGAGCTTTAGTCAGGGGTTGAATCCTGGACTCATGTTGTAGCGAGCCCCTGACCTGCTTTTCTATCTGGTTCGGATTGAAGATTCTTAGGTGTGCCAAAGATCCTGGGCCAGGTCGGTTTCACTCCTATGGATAGTCAGGTCACCTTGCATATAGAGTAAATGGTCCACCGAACCATTATAGTGGACCATTTATATTAAGGCCTATATAAATGAAAAGTGACAGATAGAGGGGAATAGAGATATTAAGCTAATAATATCTCCTGGTTATTATTAAGGGGGATATCTAACCTTAAGGGGATATATTCTAGGATATCCCCTTTCAAGGATATACTATATTAAAATCCCCTTAATGCTATAACATTAAGGGGATATCCTATATCCCTCCTAAGGTAATAGGATATACTATCCCTTAATTAAACTATAGTAGGATAGGGCTATTGAGGGGATTTCTATAGAGGTTAGGACATACTATATTGACCTAACCTTAATAATAGGTCAATATAGTGAAATAAGGTAATATAGAAGTTAACCTATCAATAAGCATTCTTATCTAAAACAGGGATTAGGAGGATACTGCTTATAATGATCTATTCCCCCTTATACTATATTAATTAACCTAATAGTATCAAACCCTATTAGGTAATGGCGAGATTAGGGTAAAGTATACTATAGTAACCTATCCCTCCCTCGCCCTGAACACATCCTAATAAGGTGCTTTACTGGCCCCCTAATAGGTAATGATAGTCATATAAAGTATACTATAGTAACCTATCCCTCTCTCACCCCTCAAATATCTGTTGGTAAGAGCTACCCCGTCTGATTATCCGATTCAAACAAATATCCTGGTAGATGAGTTCAGTTGAGAAGGTGGCGATATGGATACCCAATATGGGTAGGTGTGACTAATGAGTACCCCTCTAGTGCCTCCCAATAGCCGTTCTTTTAATAATAAATTGTTTCGAGTCCCCAATCCAAATCGGTTGTTTATCTCTATCCCCGGTGGTTCATCCCTATCACAGATTCCCTTTATTTAATAGATTCCTTATATAGAGAGGGGCTCTTTAAAAAAACGTGTTTTTCCGCTGCCATTTCCTTTCTGTTTCCTCCGTCTTATAGCCCTATTGTAATAGCTATTAGGTAATAGGTAGTAACTAATATGATACTGAATAGGGTGTGTATTAATACTAATAGTGGGAGGTAGGCGGTATAATAAATAGATAGGGGCGGGTTGGTACGTTTAACCCCTCCCTTGGATAGGGCTGTTCAATAGATATCTGTTGATACATCGGGCAGTTTAATCAATAGCAGTTCTGTTACCATCTACTCTCATATAGGATCCCCTACTATAGGTTTAAGAAAGGGATAGATATAAAGGGATAGAAATATACCCTATTAGATATAAATAGGGTATATCTAATAAAACATGGGTATATCCCCTTAAAGGTATAATCTAGCTTATTGTATACTAGGGAGTAGCTGCCCTAGAGATCTTGAGGCAGGTTGCAGAGGAAGCGAGAATGAGACAATCTAAAAAACATGGCAAAGTCCCCTGGCTAAATGTACCCTGCAGATTTGGGTATTATAATTTATCAGGGTACCCAGCCCTTTTCACAGGAATGTATGACTTAGAATATTTGAATTTAAAGGAGGTAACATGGAGGCAAAGGTAAATACCGAGATATGATTGGAAAACATAAATATGCCTGGGTAACTCACTGGGAAGATAAACTCATAAGGAGGCCTGGTAAAATGTTTGAGATATCCATTAGATGGTAAGGAGTACCTAAAGAACTGTATTAATAGTGAATGCTAACTAATGCTAAATGTCTTAAATAGAAGTCTCTTAAATGTCTCAGAGACTTCTATAAAAGGGACCGGATATTATAGTCCCTTATTATTGCCCCTAATAATAATAGAGCGAGAGCGCCTCTCAGTCTAAACCAATAATACCTAGAGATAATAGGGCCTAGTCCCCATATCTCCATCGCTAGGGTTATATACTAAGGGTTATAGGGTTATATGCTTATTCCTAGATAATATATGCTATCTAGGCCCCTATATCTCTATCCTATATTTAATAGTAGGATAATATCCCCATATTATCCTACTAATAGTACTATAGGATAATCCATTAATACTATCTAACTCTAACTATCCAATATTATAAATGCAAGGAGGATAGAGAGAGTTGCTCATTGATACCTTAGTTGACTTATTTAAAATAGAGAGGGGAGAGGGATCCCGAGCAGCTCTTTGGAGTTCAATGAGCAACTCCAGGCTATTCACATTACTCCCCTGCGCTGTCTATTTTAAAGAGGGAACCAGATTCAGGTATTTCTAAATTCTCTGAGATAGCTAAGGGGAGACTGCTGCCCTATTCTATACCCCCTAATAAGGTAGAAGGGCTATTCAGAATGTTATAGCCCTTGGGATACTATATATACTTATGATATTTAAGGTATAATATCCCCTTGCAGATATCCCCTAATGGACCTGGTTAATATAGGGAATAGCTCCTATATCCCCTATCCTTATATTAGGGGATATTACTGCTGCCCTATTAATGGGTTATTAGTTAATCCCTATTATCCCTAGTATAATACTTAAGAATATTATAGGGATCCCCTATGATATTAAGGTAATCCTAATATATAGGCTATAGGGGTAGGCTATAGGCTTTGGTAAGTATACTAGTATATCTATTATAATAGATGGTGCTTTTGAAGAGTAATATATTAGGCTATTGAATATATTACTGTTCTTCTCTCTAGTATACTTACCCGCCAGGCCATTTCTTTCAGAAAGCTGAGCTACTGAAGCGGAGCAACTATCCAATTCCAAGCTGTAGCTACGACCTGATCTTCCAAAGCTTTAACGCAATCCTTCTATTTCTTTTAGATCACCGCCTACCCTTATGATTGAAAAGCAGCCCCCTTCGATATTTCATGCCGCATGCACCGACCCTTATTTATTAGAGAGCCCGAAACCGAGCTATTATATACGTATTAATCTGACTGGTAACGCTTCCCTAGGCGACCATACTTTCTTTCAACTGGGGATCCTTCTTCTTGTTCTTGCGGGGAAACCCTCTTTATGGAAGAATGGAGCCCTATGGAAGAAGGGAGCCCTACACCATCTCCATCCATTTATTTTTAATTTTAATAATGCCCGTGGAAGAAGGGAGCCCTACACCATCTCCATCCATTTATTTTTAATTTTAATAATGCCCCGTCTCCCGCCGCCCCCTCGGGGCAGCCGAATGAACCGGGACCGCAGGGACAAGCAATTTTTGCTGGAGAAACCTCCGCTCCGGGAGAGGGGCAGAAGAGGGAAACAGTAATATTAACCCATGTGGCCCTTCGATCGGAAGATTACAACACTATTTGTTGTAATCTTAGATAAGATGGATTGTTTTTAAATGGCCCGCTAGTCCCTCTATTTATTAATGAGGTATCTAATAAATAGTGATCGTGGTAGTGCCCTTTTAAAGCTCTCTCCCTCGACCTATCGATCGAGCCCTCTCCCCCCCCTCTCTTTAAATTAATGAGGTCGAGCGCCTTATCCAAGTACTCTCCCTCTACCTCCTCCATTAATAGGTCGAGCCCTCTCTCTCTCCCTCCTGACGCTTGAGAATTTAAGGTCGGTCGAGTGCTTGAAAGTGCCCCTTGAAAAAAACTCCCGGAGAGCTCCCTTTCGGTCGATCTCCTCTTCTCCCGGTCGAGCTGTCGTCTATTAGGGCTAATGGTCGAGCTCTCCCCTCTCCCGTTATAAGGTCGAGTGCTTGAAAGCAGCTCTCTCCCTATCTTAAGAGGGTCTCTAAGGTCGAGTCCTCTCCCCATCTTTTTAAGGTCCAGTGATCTCCTATCTTTTAAGCTATCTTCCTTAGGGTCGATCCCCCTCAAAGTTTGAAAAGAACGACCTTAGAGTTTCGAAGAGGAAGCAGGTGCTTTCGCCCGTTTAAAGTATCGGAAAGTTCGTTGTCATACTCTCTTTAAAAGGTTGAACCTCCCCCTCTCTATTTTAAAAGGTATGGTTCGGTCGGTTCAGCACTCTTTTCTGTGGTTGACCCAACCCCTCATCCCGGGTGCCTACTGTATCGGTTCCCCGATTTAAGCCTGCAGACAAACTCCCTCCTTCGAAAGCTTTTAAAATCAAAGTTGTCACACTTCTAAAAAAAGGTTGAACCAACCTCCCCTTTTTTAATAGAGGCCGCTCGGAGGTAAGTCGAGTCAGCCGGCCATTCCCCTCCCTTCCGCCTTTTTTAGGTAATAAAGTGCATTCGCTCCCATAATAGAGATGGTTGGACGGCTACTTTAATCTAAGAGCTCACACGGGGCCCTTAACTTAAAAGGCAAGAGCCCTCAAAAAGCTCTCTATCTCAAAAGGGAGGGAGCTGCCCTCGGATGGATTCATGAATGCTGACGGGAACTTTAAATTAAATGGCGCGCTATTATAGTGAAAGGATACCCGCCTCTTTAAAACTTTAAGGAAGCTTGAAAGAATTCCTCCCTTTCTCCCGGCCTTTCCCCAGGTTGCAGTCTTGAATTTAAGCAGGCTTGAATTCCTTCCTTTCCCCAGTCTTCCGAAACCGGCGAATTCCTTCCTTTCCCCAGTCTTCCGAAACCGGCTTTTCCCCGGCCTTTCCCCAGTGAGCATGCAGTCTTTGGTTGAAGCAGGCTTGAATTCCTTCCTTACCCCAGTGGACTAATCCCTAATGGTGGTAAACCTGTACCTTGAGAATATGGGGCCTCCTGCTCCTGTTCGATAACCAATCCCTCTTGAACTTGAGCTAATCCCGGTACCTTGTATGAGAGAGCCGCGCTAGCTCTTCAAAACTTTAAGGTCCAAGCTAGACCTTAGAATTAAAAGCCTCTGGAACCTTATATAAGAGAGCCGAGCTAGACTAGATGAGAGCTAAACCAATCCCTCTTGAACCTGGCCCAAGCTGGACTAGATGAGAGCTAAACCTGAATTGATTTTGAGCCTGATCCCAATTATTTTATTAGGGAAAAAAGCTCGTCTTTACAACCGGAAATAGCCCGATCTCGCGCTGTCTCCTAAGAGGTCCAAGTTCATGTGTGACTCGCCTACGTAGGGTGGACGCTTCACGTGGAAGAGAGATGATCTTCACGCTCACCTCTTACTACTCTCTAAATCCAGATATTCAAATTCGGGACTGTCATGGGACTTTCGGTGGTTCACCAGCTCTTTTATCCAACTCCAACAGCGCCTGCTGAATACTTGCCTTTTTTGATATGGCGCTTTCTATACGGATCAGGAGCCAAGATCATTCAAAAGATGGGCTACACGGGAACCAGGTGAGGAGGAGTCACTTTTCCATATATATGCCGGAGATGTCGCCAGTGCTATGGGCTTTGGCTTATGTATATCCAAAATGATGAATTGCTCACTTCAAAATAGCCCCGGCTTTGAGCGAGCTATTTCATTTTAAAGGCAAAGGGCTCTCTCTATTATTAAGAGAGAGGATGACTATAAAGGCCACTCAAAATCCGAATGATGGAAATTATGTGTAAGAAGTTGTCCGAGAAATAAGAATTAGATCAGCTGGAGCATTATCGCATAATCTTGGGTTCGATTCCCTCGTGATCTTTAGGAATAGAGCGAACGCGACTCTCTCCTACGGGTGGGTAATGCCACCCTTCCGATCGATATAGAGCTAGACCGAACGAGCCGGAATGAACTAGTCTCTAGATACTACGGCCTGGAACCTCACCTAAAGAGAGGTGTATGCCTATTTATTAATATCAAATAAATAGGGCCGGCATAACTGGTTATCGGTGTGCTTTCATGTGACCAATTATAACTGCTCGCGTCGCCCTTTCGTATGAAATATATGTCGATAAAGGATTGAATAAGGCACATTATATACGTATTAACGATGTGTTCAATACAACCGAGTTATTCTATGCTCCTAGGGCCCCCTCCCTAATACCAAGCCCTTAAGACCAAGTACCGAACAGCTTCCCCTTCCCTCTCGATATAGATCCCCTCCCGGTTTGTCTATGTCCAGAGTTCCTGGTTCTGTCTCCCCCCCGCCTTAAAAGAAGGACAGGAGATCAGGAAATCTTGCACAGGTTAGGGCCGACTCTCAGGGCAAAAAGATCGGTAAAGAGAATTACCAGATATCCTTACTCTCAAGCCATGAATTCCCTCAATCCCGAATTCCCTAAATCCCATCCTCCTCTTAAGACGTGGGTCCCATCAAGACTCACAAGTGCAACCTGCTAACCAACCCTTTGAGGTGGAGCTAACCAACCCTTTGAGGTGGAGCTAACCAACCCTTTCAGGTGGAGCGAGGAAGGACTTGAGCCAGTCTACCCAAATTGCCATATCCGAAAAACGATATCCGGGATATGGAGACCGAGATATAACTATCCCGAAATCCAATATGGCCCGATCTCGCCGGGTCTCCCAAGGGGACTAAGTTCGTGTTCGACTCTACCCTTGAGGTATCGGCTTCACGTGGAAGCTCAGCGAGTTAGCCGCCTATACTACGCTCTACATCGGTTGATACATCAGGATTCGCGTAATATTAGGGGATAGAAAGCGTTCCTTCTTATTATATACCTCTTCTTCTCTCTAAACGACTATTCCTTCGGGTATCCCTCTGGCTATATGTGATCTTTGACTAAGGTAGAGACAGGGGAAGACCCGATAGTAAGAGAGATGGTGACCGTGTAATCTAGAATCTTTATAGGAGAGCCCTACTCTGTCCTGGTAAGTGTGCCGGTATCCATAGTAGCTTTAGTGAGTGCTCGTTTAATACTTTCCCCTTAAAATCTCGTTTAAATGACCGAGCTCTCTATTCTAAAGGGTTGGCTCGGGCGGATAGATAAACCCATGCATATTTTATTGAAGAGATTCTAATCCACGTTTCAATAGGTCTGGTTCGGTTCACGGAGAGGATATTTTAAAGTGCCGCAATTGAAAGGAAAAGTTCCTGCAATTCGAGAGTCAGCAGCTACCCTTAAGTGATCAGGCTCTCCATTCTTCCTCCCACCCGCACCTCGATAGAGCTTTTGGATAAGCACTGCCGATTGAAAATCTGCGCCTGGGGGGAAACATAAAACATAAAGTGGTGGATCCGGCACACTATATGGGATATAGGGATATTATTATAGTATACCTATATCCCATATAACTATTAATACTCACTATACTATATATAGTATAGTATAATGATAGGACCATTATACTAGGTATATCCTAGATCCCTATTAATAGAAATAATAGGGATATAGGTATTAGTGGTATATACCTATATCCCTACTATATAAAATAGAGATATATTAGGATATCCCCTTAATACCCGCCAGGCTATTAAGGGGATATATTAGCCTATCCCCCTAATTACCCCTGGGATATCCACCTTATAAGGAGTTAAGTCATATATCCACCTAATCCCTATAGGTAATGGCTTCAATCTCCCCCTAATCTAAATAGACTCTGGTACTGATGCCATTGGTGGTGCTGGTTCAACTGGTTCAACTGCTGTTGGTGGGTCATAACCCAGTCCTTCGACAGGTGCTTCAACCGGATCATTCACCGGTGCTGGGTCTTGATCACGAACACGAGGGTCAGTAACTGGGTCGGGCTAATCAGCCCAGTCAACTAGTAGATCTGCCCTAGCTCATGCTGTCTCTACCTTAGTCAAAGATCACATATAGCCAGAGGGATTAAATAGTATAATAATACCTATCCGTTCCAAGGATAGGTATGATTCCTCTATCTAAGCAAGCAAGCAATCATACCCCCAGCCCTCTCCTAATAAAATAGCACCTATCCTGATCCCTCTCCTATAATCAAGGAGATATTATCAGGAATGATGCCTAAAGGAGTCTCCTCTATCTAAGGCGATAATGGTTCACAGTTATTAGGGGAATGATCCCTATTTATTTAATCCCAAGAGGTTATTGAATAGTTATATTATTGAATAGGAGGTTATTGAATAGGAGGAGCGCCAGCTTTTCATACATATAATAACTGCCGTGAGTAGGGTCGTGGAGCACCCTTCCAATCTAACCCCCAATTCAGTCTAACCCCCCAATTCAGAAGGCTTGTATTCTCTTCTCTACTCACCCTTCACTATACATAAAAGGGAGCGGTTGGCTTCACTATACATAAAAGGAAAAGGGAGCGGTTGGCTTATTGTCAATGCTTAAGGACGTTCTTTTAATCGGGTGAGGGTAACAACACCTCTATCCCGTAGTGGCTTTCGATTCGCGTTCGTCCTATACCTCAGATCACGAAGGAGTCGAACCCTCGCCCTAAATGGAATAACATCCCCAAAAAGGTGCTCCTGCTAATCTCATTTCCCTAAAATCAGCTATTTATTTTATTTGAGTTTAGATGCCTTGCCTCTAAAAATAGATGCCCCCTTTTATAAACTACCCACCCCAATTATATTCTGTTTTTTCTTTTAGATGCCTTTGCCTTTTCTCAATTCATAGCCCCTCAAAATGCGAATCTCCATCCATTTATGAAAGTGCTGCACCCCATTTTTTTTTAGGGAGAGGATTTATCTTTTCTTTTCAAATCAAATATATGCTTTTCTTTTAAAAGAGATTCTCAATATTGATATTAGGGTTAGGGATATCCCTCCCTAACCCTATATAAAAGGGTTAGGGACCTATAGGGATTGAGGACGATCCCTAGGGTTGCTAACTAATGCTAAATGTCTTAAATAGAAGTCTCTTAAATGTCTTAAATAGATGTCTTAAATATATAAGCCCTCCACCCTAGGGGAATACCTCTTTAAATGCTGGACCGAGTCAATCATTTGATCAATGGGCTCTTGAGAGATGGAATACCATTTTTTAGGAGTAGGTATAGCCGGTCTCTTTGTAGGATAAGGAATGAGATATTGAGGGGGGGACGTATATCTTCCTATATATTCGGGTCTTTATTATGTGTATTAATATCTACATTTATCTATTATTTCCCATTCTAAGGTTGGCCAAATGTTCCGATCCGGTAGTAAATGCCTACTATTACTATTCAAGGGAGGAAGAAATGACTAGATATCGCCGAATCGGAGGGAGTTCAAGCAGTACCTTCCTGATCAGGCGAGAACCCGGAATGAAATTGACAGCCTGAATGATAACCAACCAGATCGCCAGATAGATTGCTTTAACCCGCTTGCCACGCCGACACGATGCTGTAATGTGTGAAAGAGCTCGGGCGGAAACCTGATGAAAGGGGGGTCTTCAACAGCTCTCTCCCTAAACCCTTTTTCCCGAGTTGGGATAGGAAGGCCCGGTAACCTGGACATAGCTAAACGGGGGGAGGGGCTATTACATGCCTTTCCTAGGAATTCCAGAGATGTTAATACGTATATAAAACGATCTCCTTTTAAAAGCTAGGGGAGATACGGTCGAGCGGGGAGATACCATATTAAATAAGGACCCTAGGATACCTTTGATCTATTCTTGGCAACCACTATCATGTGTAGGGGGATAGTGATACTTAATAGGTACCCATGACGGACTTACGTCTTCCTTCGGTTTTTTGGTCTCATCAAAAGATGTTCGTTCCTCCAGTGGTATGAATTTTTATCCCTTATACTATATCCACTTTCACCTCATTCGATTAAGAGGAGAATCGCTTTTAAAGCCTTTAGATTAGGATATCCATTCCTTTGGAAAAGATTTCGGAAGTCATAAACACCTTCTTTAAAGCGCTCACTGGATTATCTCTCCCCTACCCTACCCTATATTTCTTAAAAGGGCCCTATATATCCCGCAAAGGGCCCTATATATCCCGGGAGAGGGTTCCATTAAAGAGGAGAGGTTGCTATTCTTCTCAGTCAGATAGAAAGATGGGAAATTCTAAACTATCAGAGAAGACATAACTATCAGGGGAGAAGACGAGAACTATTTTGTTTTGAAGGAGAGAACCATACCTAGTACAAGACGATAAGACCATATTTAAAAGCACAGAGGAGAGGAGCACAAGAGAGGACTCCTTATAATAGAGTTTCCCATAGCTTTCTTTGTTAATCTATGAGGATTAGCTCCACTTATCCTCATAGATTACCGTTTAAAAGGGTAAGAAAGGGGCAGCAGCTCTTTAAAGAGGTAGAAGATTCTGGAGCCGGGTGTGTGACCGTAGACTGGAATAAACCCCCTGGCTAACCTCCTGGATTTGTTGTTTTATATGAAAAGCCCCCTTTAAAAAGCTCACTTAGATCTGAGAATTAGCTCGCTGGGCAACAACTAGCTACTATAGACTATGGATGATACTATTTCAGGTACTGGGTTGGTTGCTCATGCAGATTCAGTGAGCAGACTTTGGCATGAGAGATTTGGGCATCTCAACTACCGGTATTTGCAGTAATTAAGCACTCATGATATGGTCACCGGTTTGCCTAAGGTTTCTTGTGTTGATGGTGTTTGTCCTGGTTGTGCCCTTGGCAAGCAACACCAAGATCCTTTTCCCAAAGGCAAATCTCCTCGTACGCAAAGCAACCTATCTGGACACAAGAATTAGGAGCTATCCCGGATATCTCCTAATATAGTAGTAATCCTTATAGGGAAACTCTATTATAAGGAGTCCTCTCTTGTGCTCCTCTCCTCTCTTAATAGGTGCTACTGCTGGATCGATACTGATTGAACGTAATCCTCTTAAAGATGATTTTAAGAGGATTACTTTACCGCCCTAAATGGGATGCTTTCCTATGGGATGGGAAAGCATCCCTTTTCCGAAGTTGTGGAGTCCTCTATCCATAAGGCCGGGGTTCAGAGTCATTCCGGGCGGAAGGAGGTTCCCGTTCCTTCACGTTCTGCATCGATAGCAGAAACCCCTCAGCGGCTCCCAGATGGAGTTGGGTAAGCTCCCCTAGCCCATTGAGCGCTCTACCTTAGTATGAGCACTCTACTGAAGGAATCTGTTTCGTTAGCCTTACCTTGGAGTCCGGGGTCTTGTGTGTCTCCGGCTTATTCACCCCCAACCTTGTACGAGAGGGCCAACCCATGGTATGGTGTTCGGAACTCAACTTCTTTTATGATATATAGATGATACATTAAAACTGAATATAGGGTAAAATAATAGCCCTATAAGGTATAATAGGGCTATTATACCTTATAAGGTATAATAATAGCCCTATAAGGTATAATAGGGCTATTATTATACCTTATAGCCCTATTACTATCTATTAATAGGGGATATCCTAATGAGAAAGATAGAAATATAGCTAGGATATGATTCCCTTGTGGTACGTATAGGTCTTCCCCTCTGGATTTTATAATCGAGTGAAATAATCGAGTCTCTTATATACGTACCACCCTTCCCAATTCTTCACACCACGGGAATTTATAATTGGGCAATTCCTCTTCAATAGTAGGAAAGGAGATTTGTTCTTTCATCAGATAATAAGTTGATTCGCTCCTCATATTTCCCTCGGATAAGGATCTGAATGATGAGTTGGGGAGTCGAATTTGATAAATAGATCGATGGGGAATGTTGAATTGAGTGAGAAAGAATTTGAGTGAGCAAGGGAAAGTTGCCACCACTTAACAACTCGATTCCAACAATACAATAATAGTAGGGCGAATCAACTCGATTTCATGGCTGTATCTTCCTCTGTCTCTGCACTAGTAGCCCCTTCCCCGTAACCTGTAGTTGCTACCACTTCTAGTTCTTGTTCGTCCACGGTGCTAAAAATCATGTCTTCATCTACCCTTTCTAATGTTACTTGTGCAGAAGGTAGGGCCATTCTAGGCTTCTTCGCTTCAGGGGCGGCTGTGACTTCATGTGATTTGATCTTGTGTTCTCTGAATATTTCTCCAAATCCTCCCGCTTTCCTCATATTCATCATAACTACAATAATAAATTCCTTTTATTATTAAGAGAGAGAGTCAATAGGTTAACTTCTATCTTATTAAAGAGGAGACACTATCTCTACCATCCTTAAGGAATTTTAGCATTTATTTTGTGTTATGTTGTGTGTGAGGTTAATCTCTAAATACATCGGTGTGAACCAGTCAAGACCAGCTTCAGACCCTCTTGCAGCAACTTCAGACACATTAGCTAGCCAACCCATTCAGAACCAGCCGGGAGTCTATTTATGCCATCTTAATACGTATTATCATGAAACACCACAACGAGACACGCAGGAACGAGCCGAAGAATCAGAAACAGCGAAAGAGATACACGCAACCAGAGAATATACGCCCCTTCTTTCTTATCACCTTGGGTCATGCTGAGTGGCCCTCTAGAAAGCATGTCACCAAGCCGGTCATACTAGAGCGCATCTTAGAAACGTTCGATTGTTTCTCCGTTGTTATTTCCCAGGAGAGACACACCCAGAAAGGAGCTTTTCATTTTCATGTGGCTGTTCATGCCAGAAACGCAAATCGATACACTTATATACGTCTTATCTTAAATGCCTTCCCAGAATTCGATGGGCCCTCATGTGATATTAAAGCCCATAGGAAACTCGCCACTGCTGTAGCTTATGGGTATACCACTTCTAAGGCAATAGCAATAGCCCCATATAGGCTATTGCTAATAGAGATTTACTAGTCGTAAATAGCTATAATCCATCCATATCACATGGGAATAGTCTATAGCTCTATGTGATTTGGCCCTCTATAGCCCTCTGCCAAGGAATTTTAGCATTTATTTTGTGTTATGTTGTGTGTGAGGTTGTGTGTGAGGTTAATCTCTAAATACATCGGTGTGAACCAGTCAAGACCAGCTTCAGACCCTCTTGCAGCAACTTCAGACACATTAGCTAGCCAACCCATTCAGAACCAGCCGGGAGTCTATTTATGCCATCTTAATACGTATTATCATGAAACACCACAACGAGACACGCAGGAACGAGCCGAATAATCAGAAACAGCGAAAGAGATACACGCAACCAGAGAATATACACCCCTTCTTACACTATTAAGATATTTGAAGGCCTTTCAGAAAGAAACTCCCTTTAAATGTTTTGGAAGAGTTTTGTTTCGTTTCAAAAAGGCCAAGCTTTCTGCGTAAAATAAAAGGCTCGGGAAGGAAGAGCTCTCGGATGGGGGAATAGGGTGATCTGGTAAAGAGCTCAAGGGAAGCATAGTAAGAGCTCTTGGTGGGTTTCTCATAGTTGTCGGCTTGCCCAGTTGTAAGAAAGCGAGCATAGTTGATAGTTGAAGGAAACCTAGCTTGTCAAATCATTTTGACTATGTTAGCCTTCAACTTTCTGCCCTCATGCGAAGGTATATTTCCCTACAAATATACAAATATATTAGTAAGATATCATTTATCATAAAAAATTAACAAAGTCATAAATATTTATTATTAAAAATAACACTTTGGTTCATAAATACTTTATATAACAAATTTGATCCAGGGGAGGGTCATGACACCACTAGTATGTTAATTGTGTAGGCCACTAGACAAGGAATCAATGAACCAAAAACTTCTATGTTTTGCCTTCTATATCTAAAAGAGATCACATTTTCTCCATGTCTATTGTTGATTGTGAGGATAGTGTAAGTTAGATGATGAAAGCAATGAGTTGATGTCTTTTTATTATATAAAACTATATTTATACCCAAAAATAAGGTACAAATTTTATATCATCAATACCACATCGATCAGTGGTACTTTGTTAGTTATACTAATCATTCAATATCCATAAAAATGGTGGATAGGAGATTGGAACAATAGGATTCTAAAGTTCATATACTTAACAACTCTTCCCATATCTAAGAAGCCACCATACCACATTGAAACCAACACATCATCCATGCATATTATCCAGTTCCTACATGCAGTATGATCCATCCTACTAAAAGAGATATGGTAGGGTTTGAACCCTCACCTAGATGTAGGGAATACCTTAACCAAGGGCCTCTTAGCCATTATTTCACCCATCACGTTGGGAACATCAATTACCTCTTGATCAAAGATACCTACATAGTCATAAGGAGCACACAACCCCTATGGATGACACTTAAATTGAACAAATAGCCAATTTAAGCCCAAGCCATAACTTAGCACAGGGTAGCCATAATTCCATGGAATTAATTAGAAATAAAATCATCAATGTGTCTATCAAACAAACTCCCATATATAATTATTGTTTGTTTCCCCCTAAGCACAAGAATATATATTATGATTTAAAAAGAATGGAGGAAAAATATTATATTTTTTGACATAAAATATAGAGTATCTAGAGGCAATATGATGCAAAGTGCTAAACTAAGACCCATTTAAAATGTTGTAAATCTAGTAATGTTGATGAGTCATCAATATCTATTATAGTTTTCCCTACACAATATTTTTATTAAATACAACCAATCAAACCATCATCTATTGTCAATATAACAAAAAAGTTATATTGATCATAGATCTTTTTCATACATAAAAGTCTATCCATGACTTCTCTAGCATATTGGGACTACCAAAAATGTTTAACTTATTCTTTTATTCTTTGGTAATCATGTATATTGTCCTCTTATATGTGCTACATCAATACCATAAAATACAAAACATAAATGGAAATGGAATTTTTTGATTTTTTTTGTAAAATACAAGGATTTCAAACAATATTAAAAAATCCAATCCATTAGTTAAGGCACTCGTTTGGTCAAGAAAAATTAAAAAACTCAAAATAAATGATAAAATAGGAAATAGAAACCTACTGGTGGATGTTTCTCTTAAAGAAAACAAAGCTTATTACAATAGTGAGATCCTTGCGATACAAGTCTACCTAAAGTTTTGACAAACAAACCCCAAAGAAAAAATGTCGATAACACACAAAGCTTCTACAAACTACTTTAAAAAACACCCAAATTCTTTGGAATGGTCATAGAAAAAATTGTTAAGAGGTAAATAATTAGGTAACAAAGGTTCACACCTACTTTGATATCATGAAATAAAACACACAAAAATAAAATAATGTAATATGAAGGGTGTCCATAGACACCAAAATAATATCACTAAAGAAAAAATAACACTTCAACTAATAAAGAAACGTGTTGGAACAATTTCTTGCATCCATAAGATTTGATTGTCACACTATAAGAAATCATTTGGAACCAACAAGCCATTACAGGCTCTAGTCAACCTGCCTCTTTATTTTGATAAAAGATATATTTCAAAAAAAAAGAATCAGAATGGGTAAGGAAACCCCAATGATAAAATCAAGAAATTGTAAGTTTAAGCACTCCATATTTTAGTTACACTACTTATATTAAAATGACCAAGAAAATACAACAACTATTATTATGCCTTATGTAGACCGATGCCTAGATTCATTGGGCTATTATAGCAATTTAACAACGTTTATAATATGAACAGAAAGAATGGAGAAAAGAAGAAATTGGTGCTATTACATTCGTTCAAATATCATAACAAATCTAACAGTAGGCCAATGAAATAAAATGCTTGTAACACATTCAAATAATGTAATCTGCTACAAAGTTACACTCAGAACTAAAGACAAAAGATGATAGAATTGAAACCCATAATTGTATTAATTTCCATGAATATTACATTTAGAGTTGGTAGAATGTCATTAAACTCTATTAAAAATATTAATACAATGAGAAAATATTGTTCAAATAATGTAACAAGACTTCTTCAATTATCTTATTCCAATATGGTGATAGGAAGAATCTCTGGAATTCAGGCTAAAAAAGAACTAGAAATATTCTCAGCTTATTTAGCACAGTTCTACCATAACCTACATAGCAAAGGGGAAGAATGAGGGATGAAAATAAAAGGACACAAAAGGAATACAACAACACAACTCACAGGGCACTCAAGTATACCTCTTAGCAAAATTTGCTATCTCTAAAGCTTGATATTGATTCTGAACCTGGATGCTTCCTTTTATAGCCACTAGTTCTTGATTCGGTTATTATTGGCCTTCTTTATGCCTTACACTTGCCATGATATCTTTGGGTTTTCAAAAGTTTGTACAAATATCTCAAATTATCTCCTTTTGTTGTTATTGTACACTCTATTTGGGCCTTTTCTTATTCAATTTTTAACCTGTTATCTTAGTACCTGACGAGTAATTCTCCTCTGTTATTGTTTTGTATTATGGTCGGTTCCCTACCTTTGAAGTTTTCATTGCTTGAGTAATTTTTATTTCTTTTCCTTGGGGTGTACTTAGCTTCAGATGCAGACTACATATTTCGGTTTCTTTATCTTTCTTACTCTGCTGAAGTCTTTTGATTTGTTTTTCAATGAGCGTCCAAGCATAAGTATTAAAGATCACTATGAAATTCACCACATTCATCTCTTGCAAGATTCTATTTTTATGTATGATTATAAAACCTTTGTTATTATCATACTGAGAAATGAGAGAATCCACATTATTGGCCAAGAAGGTAGTCTATTTGGCCATTCCTTTGTCATCATCAGGTTCACAGTCAAATTCTTCAACTCTATTTATGAGAAGATCTTCTATGCTAGAAGTTTCTAAGAATTATTATAATGATAATCTAATATCTACCATATTTTCTCTTGTATCATCTAGCAGAGTGAACATTTCTACAACATCATTGTACCACCTCCCTTTATTTATTTTGAACATTGTTGCCTTCATGAATTTAATATTGTTTTTTTTTAATCTCAGAGCCATCTCTTAATATCATTTCTTTACTCTGCATTTATTCAAAGTATTCTGCAATTTAGGTGGAGAGTGGGAAGGATGATTTCTAATTCTTTTTATTTATGATATAACAAGCTCTCTACTTCTTTGGTAGTGAATTGGATCACTTTGATCTGTTTGAACATCTTGGTTGTCCTGTATTTTAAATGATATTTATTTTATGATTTTAGACAAATAGTCCGCATAGTCTATTACTTTCACAACTAGAGGAGGTTGTACTATCATGGTGGTTGTATTACCTAAATATTCTTGTAGGTCTTTGATCAAATATTGTATTTCTACCTTCTCCTTATCACCCATTTCCAATTGGTCCCTCAATTATTTATTAGAACAGTGTAGAAGGTCTATAGTTTGTTAGTTCATAGATTTTTTCATCCTGACCATTTCATCTTCTTTCCCACACATTGTAATCTTCCCCATTTTATCATCAAATTTAAAATCCAAAGTTTCCTATGGAGCAGGTATAGATAACTCTGCTACAGATGACCTGGATCTATTTTCCTTTACCTCTACAGCAGAACTTTCTTCCATGTCGCATATTCTTGATACAATATGTAGTTCTATGTCATTGGTAACATTGAATTTTTTTCTTCTTCTACCCTTTCTAGTGTGACTTTTGTTGTGGTCATAGCCAGCTTAGGCTTCTTTGCTTTAGATGCAACTACAACCTCTTGCCTTTTTACCCTGTGGTCTCTTAATATTTCTCCAAAGCCACCTGCTTTCATCACATTCATTTGTGTTACTAATGGAATTGGAACTTCTTTGTCATTAATCTTCAGTGAACTGGGAATGGCCTAGGGCACTAACTTCTTCACACCAATTAGGGTTAGCATTTGGTAAAAAATATGGGCTTCAACTTATTTTTATGAAATGGAAATATCCTAGGAAGATACAATAACAACTTATTTTCCTTTCTTTGTGTCAGGACCTATAGGAGTCTGTTGTGAAGTATAGGGCGCTGCTTCTATCCTGAGTTAAGAGTTCTCTGGATCTAGTATCTGGTGTTCCATTATATCAACAACACTCACTCTAACCTCCATTTGGTTTATACCTTGTTATTCTATGATTTCTAAGAGATCATATTCTCAAATGGCTTGAGTGGGAGTAGGGAAAATTGGGGCTTCTGAATATATAGAAATCCTCCTTATTACGTTGAGCTCCAGGGGGTATTCATATGGTGTATAAATTTATGAATTTCCCATTTATTTCAAAAGGAAAATCATTCCATACTTTATGCAAGTCTTCTCATTTCTCTATGGCTTCTAATAGTGCTTCTTCATATTGGTTTTTTTGTGCTCGATCTAGACATATTTGCGACTCATCATCTGCCTGCATTTTCTGTCAGGATCATAGGATCTCCAAGTTATCTCTTCAAAATCCAAGTTTTTTAAATCATACATGCCTTTGAAAAATGTTGGGTACCATGCGAAGGTGTAATATCCGAATTTGTAGGGAACATTGAGCCAGGGGACTCGACCATGCTTCTTTGCTTACCTCATTTTAGCTTCTTTTGCAACTTGCCTTACCAGTTCTAAGGTGGCTAGGGAGAAAGGATAATACATAGGTAACATTTTAGGGGGAATTTTGGCCCCATAAAGCCACATATATGTGAATCCTTCTAAGAAGAAGTAATCCCCTATTTTATTTTCTTTGATGAAAGCTTTTATCCCTGGCCCTAATCTCTCAAGCATATCGCCTTTTAGGATTTAGTGTGTTTCTAACATAAAGTTATCACAAAATCATACTAAGTGAGTGTGCCCCTCATGTATCCTCCAAAATATATTATGCACATATTGGCTATCATTGCCTTCTATTCTATGCTGACTTTCATCTCCCATTTGCCTAGCCAACAGGTGCATGAGAATTAAATAATGAGAAAAACAAGGCATTTCTTTACTCTATTCCTAAATTTGCTTTTTTTAATTTCGACAATTGCTTGTGCATTTGTCTACTTAATTCTTATTCCCAGGTATATATGGGTGTATTTATACTTCTGTTACTTTGTGTTACTAAGTACAAAGTATCTCTCCCTACCACACTGAGTTCTTGTACCCTAAAAATAATGTTTATCATGTCACAAAAATACTTGATCTAGGATTTGAATGTGGTCTTTCTAATGGGGAATTCATATTGTATCTCTTCATGTGTATCAAAAATCATTTTAAAGGAAATTAATTAGTTAATTTGTGAGATTATTTTTCTATTTCTTGGTCAATTTGTTGGGTGTTTGAGGGATCCAAATGAAAGACTTCTTTGATGTGCATGACTACGATGCTAACGACTGGCCCTCCTTTATTATCTCTAAAAGTCCTGGTGTTCTCATAGTAGGCTACTTCTAGCCATGCTATTAGGTCTGCGCAGTAATACACTATGGGGTATACTAATTTTCCTACATTTTTGGTCCACCTATTGCTCCTGGGGGCTCTCTGGTTTTGCACAGTAATCAGGTAGTAACCATGAAGACCATTGCCAATTTTCCATTGTGGCCTCGAAGCTCCAAACACATGTATTTTCAATCTTGTATTTTTGGTCTAGTGTGAGATTTTTATTCTCCCCAAAACTTTTTGAGAAATCATACATTCCTGTCATAGCAATTACTCCTTCGGGGAGATTTGCGTATGGTGACTGGTTAGTAATAAATTTTATTGCTTCCTGAGTGTATTTTGGTATGAAGGTATTTATCCAAGTGGCCATTATGCTCATAGGAATTACTATGACTCATAGTGATATGCTCTTTTTGAGTTTCTTCTAACTCTCTATTCGCTCAAACCAGTTCTTAGTTTTGAGATAACCAGGGTGTTAATGGTGTTTGATCATGGGAATTTAAGTAATTAAGGGTAGAGTGGCTTTACTGGTTTCACATAGTGTATCATTAATGTAGTTTCACTAACTGACTTGTTAATTTGACCAATGGATATCTGCCATAACATCATTTCTAAAATCATATAATTGTGGTAGGTGATCTTCCTTGGCCTACACATCCACGAGGACCTTGGTTAGCATACTTGCAATCATTCATAATGTTTCTATTGGTTTCTGAGTTGCTCTCCTTTCTGACATGGTATTATGAATGTGGTAGTGGTGCATTTTTGTAAGAATATTTTGTAAAATACTCTACCACTTTGGCTCTATATAGGAGTCAGTTTTGAAAGAAGATATATTGTTCAAAAGTGGTCATTATTCTGGGGATCGGGTGTCAGATTTTCTCATAGAGGTGTGTGCCCATAAAAATTTGCTAATATGCATGTTTGGTTAGTCAAAATGAAAAAAGTTATAACTAGATTTCCTCAACTCAAGTTTTATCATTATAATTATTTAGAGAATAACCAAAGCTTAAGGTACCTTAGTCGTAATACTTACCTTCCTGAGCATCGCATACCATGCTTACCATTAGATCTAATCTGTGTCGAGCATCATCGTTTGATGTTTTTGAACTTGCATAATCATTAGCCCTATGGCGTAATACATGTATGCTAAGGTAGTCACATGTATTAAGTCTAAAACTATGGTTAGCAGCAAATAGATCGCAAATACTTAGGCTCAAAAATATAATTGTCGACTTGATCTTACCAATGTATTAATATCCATATAATCTAGATTTATTAATGTTAACATGGTGATTAGAAATGTTAATAACCTTTTATACCCTGATCATGTCTCTGTGCGCTCATCGTTATATCAAAACTTAGACGTGCATGCCCATTGATTTCTCTAGACATGTGCAAGGGTTAGCAGAATGAAAGGAAAAAATTATCCATTATTAAACCCTTATAAATCTTGATTTAAGCATTTTTTTAACCCTAATAATATATTTAATTAATTTCTTGGCCAAAACTTCATGTAATTTATCTTCGATCATCTTGATTAAAGCACCGCCATCAAATTTGGGTGAGTTAGATCACTGCCATTAGATCAAACAAAAATGCACACTGATAAACTTTGTGTCATTATTTGTTAGTCACTTTGATGAAGTGTTATCGTTGAATCTAGGTAAAAATATGCGTTATCATCAAATATTGATTTTACCATCACTCTATTGATGAATGCTTTGTTAATTTCAACCACTTTTAGGGGAAGCGCTACCATTAGATCTGAGTGGGATCAAGCGTTGTCATTAGATCCATTAATGATGTGTGCTTTATATCATTTTGATCATCTTGATGAAGCGTAGTCATCGAATTTGGTGGGATCAAATGTTGTCATTATATCTGATAAAAAGTGTAACTTGTATCCCCTATGTTTGACTTGTTAATGTCCGATCGCTTGGAAAATGTGCTACCACTAGATTGAATCATGGTTAAGTGTTGCCACCGATCTTATTTAACCTGCAAGCTTAATAACCAATGAGGTGCATAATTTTTAATTTTCTTTAATCCTTGATTAGGTGAAGGGGGAAAAATTAGCAATGCATTTAGAACCCTCACTAATCATGATTAACTTGGCTTTAATCAAGCTTTGACTTAGCTTTACCGATGAATTTTGACTTTTGTTAACATTTGATCGCTTCGAGAATGCGCCACTGTTGTATTTTATGGAGATCATGCATTGCCATAGGATCTTGAGAAGATGCAAGCCATTTTTCCACTATTTGAATGGATACGTTCTCCATTGATCAACTTCCTACATACGCGATCATTGGATTAACTTAGGAGAGAGCGCAACTGTTGATTTCTTCAAACCCGCAAGACTAATAACCAAATGGGTGCATGCTTTAAACCTTAAATCACTTTGATTAAGTGGAAGGGGAAAAATTACTAATGTGCTAAGACCCTCATAAAACCTGATTAGTGGTTTAATTAATGTTTAGGTGCCTAAACCCTTCGACTTCAATGATTATTAAACTAGATGGCGCGCAACTGTTGGATGCCATTATAATTAGGCATTGCCATCCAAATATTGAGATGTGCTCGATTTTTTAATTTATGGATTTTATAATCATGATTTAATTTTTAATTAATCCTTTGATAATTCTTTAATCCAACCCATAGTTAACCTTGATCACTTTGATTGAGCGTACGTCCATTGGATTGGCCATAGATCAAGCACAGCCATCTATATTGATCAACCTGTCTGAAGCCTAACCAAAGGGGGTGCATACCCTTTACTTGGTTTTATTTTTAATAAATTATTTAGAACTTAGATTATACGATTTGGTTGTAGACCTTTTAGACTTATATTTTAGGTTGCTTGTATGAGTGCATCCATCCAGATCTCAGGGAATAAAGTGCTACCATCTAGATCTTCAAAATCGCTCAAATTTTAACACAAAGAGACACATAGCCTTTATTAGCTAACATGATTAAATTGAATCTTAGGATTATTTTATTCTTGCTTATACCTGAATTTTTTAATTAATTCCTTTAGGAACATGTGGACTTTAAAAAAAAATCTTCAAATTTTATAGGCCTTTTAATAATCAAACATCCTTAATGGTCAGTTTTGATGTTTAAAAAGGTATTCAATTCAATTCAATGGTTAAGGCCATAAATTTAACTTGGATTTATCCTTATTACTTAGGGAAAATGAAGCTTTTTATAATGGTTCTTTGAGGGCCAAAAATTAAAAATCAACCTTTCAGAAGAGAATGCAACAAAGACCAACAAATTGGGTGAAAATTTTGAAACCAAAAATTTGAATTTGGGGGTATATGATGTTGAATCAATTTTAGTTCTGACATAGGCTCTGACTGGGATAATAAACTGAAAACCTAAGGCACTTGAGAATTCCATAATCTCCCAGTTTTATTTCTAGCTTTGGACAAAATCATAAACCATCAAACCTAATTAAAAAATAAAAAAATATAAACAAAGGAAACTTAAAATTAAAAAGATACAATAAAACAATGACAAGCATGATATCAAGGCAATAGAATATCCAAAAACTATTATTCTCCTCTGTCAAATTTGGATCAAAGGATCAAAATTTTAAGTTCAAATGAGCTTTTGAGATATTGTCATGATTTTTCAGCAAGGTCCTATGATATGATTATACATATTTCATAAAAGCTAGTCACTCCATCATGCCTTGTCCTAAGTGTGTGTTAGTGCATTAATTTTTTATTCCAGGGTATTCTAGAACTTCATCATGTTTGGAAAATAGTCAATCCTAATAATTTATTTCACTCCTTGATATTTTTGCCATTTGTAGGGCTCCACTACCAGTAAAGCGTCTATAGCCCTAGTGGAGATGCTACTGATCCCATCTGGTTTTACTCTAATGCCAATCAAGCGTCTATAGCCCCGATAGATTTTTTTCAAGATATCTCAGATACAAACTCAAACTACATTATTTAAATTTTCTTTCTCTTTTTAAGAAATATTTGGATATAAGCAAATTATGCAATGAGTGTGTTTGAGTTGAGGATTAATTTTTGGCTAAAGGATAGAGTGTAATGATTTTTGGCTTAACCATCTTACCAAACATAATTTTGTCCCTTGGATCCTAAATTTTTTTTAATAGTATTTATAAATTGAGGCTTTGTCAGGATGGACCAACAACTTTGATTTATTTTATTTTGTTTCATACCGTATGACAGTTGCATGAACATTCAAATTTGAAAATTGTAAGCATCATCAAAATCTAAAATAAATTTCCTCTTCTTTGTTTATATTTTGAGAAATAGACAGTAAGGAATACTCATCATCCTATGATAATCATGAAGGATAACACAATTAAAACCACACAAAGAAAAATAGGACAAAATATTAGTAAAGAAACACTGACAACAACATAACATCATAACAAGAATAGCACTATGTTTTTGGACTTTTCCTTTTTATTTTATATATATATATATATATATATATATATATTGATTATTATTATTATTATTATTATTATTATTATTATTTTATTTTATTTTACTTTTATTTTAGGGCTTTTTCTCCCTATTGACCCCATGGTAGGGGTTATAAACCTTGATATGTATACCATTGATGGGGATTTTCATTAGGTCTCCCTCTAATTTTTGCAACCTATAAGTATTTTGACCAAAAACTTGAGCTATTTGGTAAGGGCCAATCCACTTGGGTTCAAGTTTCCCTTCTCACCGTGCTTATCATTTTTGGGATCCTAGTAAATTACTATATTACCTTTCAAAAAGGGGAGTACCTTTTGCTTTCCTATTAAATAATTTTACAATTTTTTGAGTTTGATCAATTATTATGTAACCTATTTAAGATCTCTCTTATTTGTTCCTACAACTAGACAATTTTGTTTAATCTCCTATACAAGGCATCAGGGTTCTCATGGTATTGTAACAACAGGGAAAGTGCTAATTTTTCTATTCTTGGGGGTAACCACGGTTTCTCTCCATACAACATTTCGTAAGGAGCTCTCCCTGTATTTATTTTAAGTGACAATCTATCCACTCATAGATCAAATTTCAATTCACTATCCCAGATCCTCTTATTATTACCTAATGACCTTTTAATTCTGGTAATTAACTTTTTATTTTATGACTCAACTAGACCATTCCCTTGTGGGTAATAATTTGCAGAGTGGGAAAGTTCTATTCCATACTTAGCACATAATTCTACCATCTTGAATGATACAAAATAATGCCCATTATCTGTTACTAACTTTTGAGGAACCCCAAATCTGGTTAGAATACTTTCTTCTAAGAAATTTATAATAGTTTGAGATGTAGAACTTCTTATAGGAGTAGCTTCTATCCATTTGGTGAAGTAATATGTTGCAGTTATGATCCATTTATGTCTACCTGATGAGTTTGGATTCAATTCCCAGATTAAGTCGATGCCCTATTGTGTGAATGGTGACTCTATGATTACTGGATTAAGGCACATAGATTCCATATGTTTCTTACTTGCAAAAAATTGATAGTTATAGAAATTCCTTACATATTGATATACATCTCTAAAAATGGGAGGTCAATAATAACTTGCTCTCATAATTTTATTAGCAGTGGATTTTGGAGCAAAATGTCCTCCACAAAAACCATCATGGAATTTATTAATTGTTTATGGGACTTTATTTTCATACAGACAAATTATTAATACACCATCACGGTGTCTCCAATAAAGCACACCATCCTACACATGATATTTTTGTGTTTGCAGTTTTACTAATCTCATTCTATTAATTGACATGCTCTTTAGGAAAGACAGAGTTTGTAGGTATGCTAATATTTCATCATACCATTTATATTCAATATTATTAACCCTCATGGTGTCATGCATTTCATCTACTATAACAATGTTATTAGAGTCTTCTCCTTATTTATAAGCTAAATATTTTCCTAATCCTTGCCCTCTTACAATTTTGACTATTTTGAATTATGCATCATACTATAATATTTTCACCATCTATCTTGCAGGCCTTCCCAGTGGTTTGGATTGAGTAAAGACATCTTTTATTGCTATGAAAGGTATACAACAGTAAACTTTACTTGAACCAAATATACCATTGAAATCTTCTAAGGATTGAATTACTGCATAAGCATATTTTTCTAATAGGGTATATTTAAGATGTGTTCCTTTTAATATTGAACTCATAAAAGCTATTGGCCTTTCATTATTTTCATCATCCTTTTGGAAAAGGAATACAACAATGGAATTTTCATATGCCAATGAATAGATATTGAAGTCCTTTGAGTAATTAGGGCAGGTTAAGACTAGGGTAGTAGAAATGGCTTCTTTTATATTTTTAAAAGCTTCCATGTTTTCTAGTGTCCATTTTATTTCTCCAATATTTTTAACCATGTCATTTATAGGTTTGGTCATCTCTGCAAAATTGGGAATAAACATTTTAACAAAATTAATCTTGCCAAAGAATGACCTAACTCATTTGATGTTTCTAGGAAGGGGAATTTTTGAGATAACTTATATTATTTTTGGATCTATACTCACCCCTTTTCTGACACTATGTGTCCTAGTAATTTCCCATGTGTTGTTCCAAATATGCACTTTTTAGGATTTAGGAAAATTCTAAACTCTTTGCATCGGGAAAAAACTGCAGCAAGATATTTTAAATGGTCCTCTAGATTCTTAGAAAATACTGTTAAATCATCCAAATTTACCACTACTATTTTGAACATCAACCCTTTGAAGGTAAAATACATTGCTCTTTAAAAATTAGCACCTACATTCATTAGACAAAAATGCATTCTCAAAAATTTGAAAGTACCCTAGGGTGTGGTGAATGCTATCTTATTTCCATATTATGGGCTAATCTATATCTGATTATATCCAAAAAATCCATCTAACAGGGACAATCTGGATGAACCAACTACAACTTACAATATTTGTTCCATATTAGGTAATGGATAATTTTCTTTTAAAGAGCTTTTATTAAATTTTCTAAAGTCTACATAGAGTCTAATATCCCCATTCTTCTTTCTAACTGGTACTAGATTGGATATCCAAGATGAAAATCTCACCTTTTTGATAATTTTGGAATCCAACAATTTTTGTACCTCTTTTTGCATTATTGGGTGTAGAGTAGGGTTATACTTCCTCTATTTATGTTTGAATGGCTTGGAATCTTCCTTTAGAGGTATTATATGTGTCATTACATCTATTTTTAAGGTTTTAAGATCTTTATATGTCCAAATAAAGTGTTCCTTATTTTTCTTCAAGAAACTGATATATCCAGCTTTTTTTTCTTTTTTGGTAATGTTATGTACTATTTTGGGCTCTTAAACTGTACCAATATTAACATCTTTAGCTATGGTTTCTTTAAATAGAGGTTTAAATGCCTTATCAAAATCATCAAATAAACTCTCTAGATAAAATATTCCTTTTGGTATTCTATTTGTTTTTAGTTGGATTACTTCTATCGGTTCTCCTATTTGATCTTTTATTTTTTCATCATTTTCATCACAGATTATATCTGCATATTGATTTTGTAAACTCATGAAGTATTTGATGTCTACATCATCTTGGAAGACCTATAAGTAAAAAATGTTATTTGGTATAGAGGTCTTATAGAATAAAATAGTTGGGAACCTGTCCATATATTTTGTAGTAGTTTCTGAATGGTCTAGGTCTGATGCATTTATAACTAAGAGGTCTATAACATGGTTCTATTCTCTAAGAATGTATGAGATTTTTATTTTTTTTGAATAATTTGAAAAAACTTGTATTAAAACAAAGATCATTTACAAGTTGGGATGAGACTTTTCCCAGCCTTAGTCAGAGAGAACACATGTTTACAACAGTAAAAGAAGATTTGCATTGGAGCCAAATCTCTTAAACCATTACCTAGCTAACAGGGGAGTCGGCGAATCTGACATTCAAGTGTGGAGAGACTCCTTCCCCATTGGCCTAAGGCACGATCCTACAAGTTTCAATGTTTGCACAATGTGAGATGTTGCCAGGGGGATCGGTTTGGTCTGTTGATGCAACTTGTCACGATATCGTGACACTTTTTTCCTTCTTCTCCTTTGGCCGTGAAAATGCAACATGTCACGATATCGTGACACTTTTCTCTTTTGGCCGCGAAAATGCAACATGTCGCGATATCGCGACACTTTTTCCTCTTTTGGCCGTGACGTTGCAACATGTCGCGATATCGTGACACTTTTTCCTCCTTTGGCCGCGACGATGCAACATGTCGTGATATCGCGACACTTTTTCTCTTTTGGCCGCGATGATGCAACATGTCGCGATATCGCGACACTTTTTCTCTTTGGCCGCGACGATGCAACATGTCGCGATATCGTGACACTTTTACCTCCATAGGCCGTGGCAAAGCAACATGTCGTGATATCGTGACACTTTTTCTCCTTTGGCCATGACGTTGCAACATGTCGCGATATCGCGACACCTTTTCCTCCTTTGGCCGTGACGATGCAACATGTCGCGATATCGTGACACTTTTTCTCTTTTGGCCGTGATGATGCAACATGTCGCGATATCGTGACACTTTTTCTCTTTTGGCCGTGATGATGCAACATGTCGCGATATCGCGACACTTTTTCTCCTTTGGCTGCGATGATGCAACATGTCGCGATATCGCGACACTTTTTCTCCTTTGGCCGCGATGATGCAACATGTCGCGATATCGTGACACTTTTTCTCTCTTGGCCGTGACGATGCAACATGTCGTGATATCATGACACTTTTTCTCTTTTGGCCGTGACGATGCAACATGTCACGATATCACGACACTTTTTCTCTTTTGGCCGTGATGATGCAACATGTCGCGATATCGTGACACTTTTTCTCTTTTGGCCGTGACGATGCAACATGTCGCGATATCGTGACACTTTTTCTCCTTTGCCGTGACGATGCAACATGTCTCGATATCTGACACTTTTTCTCCTTTGGCCACGATGATGCAACATGTCGCGATATCGCGACACTTTTTCTCTCTTGGCCGTGATGATGCAACATGTCGCGATATCATGACACTTTTTCTCTTTTGGCCATGATGATGCAACATGTCATGATATCATGACACTTTTTCTCCTTTGGCCATGATGATGCAACATGTCACGATATCATGACACTTTTTCTCCTTTGGCCGTGATGATGCAACATGTCGCGATATCGTGACACCTTTTCTCCTTTGGCCTCGATGATGCAACATGTCACGATATCGTGACACCTTTCCTCCTTTGGCCGTGATGATGCAACATGTCATGATATCATGACACTTCTTCTCTTCTGGCAGCGACGTTGCAACATGTCATGATATCATGACACTTTCTCTCCTTCGGCCATGACGATGCATCTTGTCGCGATATCGTGACACCTTTTCCTCCTTTGGCCATGACGTTGCAACATGTCATGATATCGTGACACTTTTTCCTCCTTGCTTTCTCCCTTTGCTTTGGACCATGAAAATGCAACATGTCATGATATCGTGACACCTTTCTCCTTGTGGTGATTTGCTTTTTCTTTGATCTTTAGCTCATGGGCCTCTTCGGTCTTCTTGGAAAACATGCAAAAAAAGTTAGTTCTTATAGTTGGTTCCTCTAGGCACCTTTACCTTAGGTGGCCCCTACTATTTTTAGGCTATCTCGATCTACTACCACCATTCTTCCCCTTTGCCTCCCTCTTCGGAGGCCCACGACTACTTTGTACAAGGTTCAGGGACCTTTCAACACCCTGCCTAATCACCTCATCCTCAATAGCCATGTCACTATGCCACTGAACCCCTACCTCCTTCTCAGCACCCATCTTAGCCAGGAAGTCTACCACTTTATTTAGATCTCTACTCACATAAACTGGAATCACATCATCTAATTCCCTCCATAATTCCTTAATTTGAGTGACAAGAATCCTCAACCTCCAAGTTTTCAAAGCAAAGTTCCTCATGCAATCTAGAGCTCCAACCATTATTTGAGAATCTGATTCTAGTATTATCCTCCTGTGGCCTTGTTTTACTGCCCAAATAGAAGCAGATTTGATAGCTAAGGCTTCTACTTCATTGTTTGTGGCTCTTCCCAAGCCTTGCAGTTCCCAATAGAGCATTGTTCCAACATGATTTCGACAAACCACTCCAATTCCAGCTCTACCCGGATTGCCTTTTGCAGCTCCATCAGTATTAATTTTAATCCAACCTTCTGGGGGTGGTTTCCAACTAGCTCTATCCTATCCCTCTTGCACTTCAACTTCCTTTTCCATTGCCCCAATAACAACCTGAGTTTCCTCTTTAGCATAGACTGCCACAGTTTCTGTGACTTTGCTCCAAATGACCTGCCAAACTCCATCTAAAGAAGAAAAAGTTTCTCTAAAAATTCTAGCATTTCTCTCCAACCACACTTGCCACCAAATAAAGTTTAATCCAAGCTCCCAACCAATACAAAGAGCTTTAGATTTAAATCTACCCCTCTTCCATCTTTCCCAAATATTAATCCGATTCAAATCACCATTAACTTGAATTTTATAATATAAAAACCATCTCTCCCAAATCTGGCGCGTGAATGGGCACTCAAACATCAAGTGATCAGTTGTTTCCTCGCTCTTGTAGCATAAAACACATTGAGATGGACCAATGATTCCCTTACATCTGAGATTATCAAAAGTAAGAATTCCATTATGCATGAACTACCAGGAAAAAAAGTTTACTTTCGGCCAACCCTTGGACTGCCAAATCTTTCTCCAATCCTCAACCTGATATGTATGAGGAGGAGGCTCTGGAAGGATCTTATCATATCCGTCCTTCACTGTGTAGACACCAAGGCTCCCATAGCCCCAAGCTAATTCATCCTCCTCGTCTCTACCTATGAGAAATATTTCTGCCAAGATTTTAGTCATGATGGGTGTCAAATCCGGAGGGATTGAAATTGGCCACTCATCCAACTTCTTAAACTGCTTAAACTTATAATCCCCCAGCTGACTAGTGTTGAAATAACTTTCAATTTGGACCCATCCCTTGGTTTCTATGGCTATTTTTATTGGTTGCAATTCAGGAAATTCAACAATGATAGGTGGGTATTGATCCCATGAATCAGTCCAAAATCGTGCCTTCTCCCCTCTCCCCACTTTCCAAAATAATCTATCTTTTACTACCTGAGATCCTAACTTGAGAGCCTACCACACTAAGGATCCATTACCATCCAAAGGGAAATGACCCACCTCATTTGGGTTTACATGTCCCAAATATTTACTAGTTAAGATTCTACTGAATAAAGAAGTTGGTTGGGAAATCCACCTCCAGTAAAGCTTTCCAGCCAAAGCTTTATTATTTAACTTTGATCTTCTCAGTCCCAAACCTCCTTTTACCTTGGGCTGGCTTACTTTATCCCAACCTACTAAGGCCCATTTCCTCTCTCCTTTTACTCCTTCCCATAAAAATTTTCTAGCCATCTTGTCCAACTCTTTCCATATAGTATGTGGGGCAGCAAGGATAGAAAATTTATAAATTGGCATGGCCTGAATGACTGACTATAAAAAAGTTAATCTACCCCCATAGCTTAACCATTTGTGAGACCAATGATTAATTCTATCCTTGATACAATCCAAAAGATTCCTCCAGATATCTATTTTTAGTTTTTTAAAATGCAAAGGGACCCCCAAGTATACCACTGGGAGATAAGTCCTTGTGAATCCCAAGATCTCTAAAACTCTGTCCTGAAGCCTTTGATCAAGATTGAAAAAGACCACTTTGGATTTTTTATCATTGATGACTTGGTTTGTAGCCCTAAGGTAGACATTAAGTGTATCTCTAATCATTCTTGCTTCCCTGAAGCTGGCCACTCCCACCAATCCTGTGTCATCCACAAACTGTAGGTGAGTCAAAACTTCCTCACCCACCTTGATACCTGTTAGCAAACCTTGTTGTCTTCTCCTCAAGATAAGTCTACCCAATCCTTCAGCCAATATGAGAAAAATATAGGGAGAGCAAGGATCTCCTTGACGAAGGCCTCGAGTAGCTCCAAACGGTTGCGAGGGAAGACCCTTGATTAACACTGAGTATGTCGGAGTAGAAACACAACTCATGACCCATTCTATCCAATCCTGAGAGAAACCAAAGGCTGCCATCATCTTTGACAAGAAGCTCCACTCCACCCTATCATAAGCCTTTGACATATCTAATTTTATGAACATTCCTCTATTACCAGATGTTTGCATTGAATGGATTGCCTCCTGAGCTAGAACCACACCATCCAAGATCTGCCTACCCTCTACAAAACCCCCTTGCTCCGAGGAGATAATGTTATGTAGAAGAGGTTTTAGCCGCTCAGCCATTACCTTTGTGATTATTTTATATATGACATTGCATAAGGCAATAGGTCTATAATCTGAAATATGTACCCCCTCCTCCCCTTTTGGAATTAAGGTAATGAAAGTATGATTTAATGCTTTAAGCATTCTTTTACTACCTTTGGACTCCTCTATAACAACCATTACATCCTCCTCCAAGTTATCCCAAAAGGCCTGAAAAAACTCAATTGGAAAGCCATCTGGACCTGGAGTTTTTCGGTGCTCATTCCAAAGACTACATTCTTCGATTCCTCTCTATCAATGGGTTTAAGTAGGGTCTGATTTTCTTCTTCGAGAGATAACAGAGGGTATGACAACAATAACGTCTTTTTGAGCCTCTTCATCTTGCACCATACTTTCCTTAAATAGTTTAGAAAAATAATCCATTGAATGGAAATGCATACCTGGAAGTGTATCAAAGGAGTGTCCGTTCTCATCTTGAAGAGCTTCCATGTTGTTCATCTGTCTCCTAGCACAAGCAGTCCGATGGAAAAATTTGGTATTTTTATCACCTTCTAATAACCAAGTGGTTCTTGCTCTCTGTTTCCAGTAGGTCTCCTCTTGGTTGTCAATGTCCTCAACCGCTTTACGCAATGCATCATCCTCTTCTTTGAGCTGCTCTGTAATTGTTCCTTCCCTAAAGTGTTTTTGAACCTCATCCCATCTGGCCACCAATGGAGCTCTTTGGACCTGGAAGTCTGTCTTGTTAGCTCGCCTCCATTGTTTCAGTTGAACTTTGACATAATGAAGTTGTTTGTGGAATCTAAACATTGTTGTCCCATATGTTGGGCGACCTTCTTCCCACCACTGTGGAATTTTCTTTCGAAGTTCCTCTTTTTGTAACCAAAAGTTTTCAAATTTAAATGGTTTGTGATGCTGCACTGTCTTGATCCCTCCTTCCAACAAAATGGGAAAGTGATCTGAAACTGGACCCTCCAAAATCTAAAATTTTATATTCCATTTTACAAATGCCTCCTCTGAAACCAAAAAATGGTCTAACTTCACCTTCCTGCTATGTGGCTCCCTCCTCTTATTAGTCCAAGTATAGTTGGTTCCAGGGCATTTAATATCCACCAAGTGTAATGCCTGGACTTGGGCAATCATAAGACGATCCCCTGGGTCCAAAATTGGGGTTCCCCCTTCCTGATCTCTAGAGGATAATTTAGCATTAAAATCCCCAACAATAATCCAGTCTAAATCTTCCCTTGAGACTCTCATGTTATGCACAACTTTCCATTGATGCATTTGACCATCTAGGTTTTGAGCCCCATAAAAATTTGTGATTAAAACATGTTCAGCTGTGACATTATTTCTAAAATGTGATGTGAGAACACCCCTCCAAGCTATATGTTCTATTGCAGTCCATTCAAGAGAGTTCCAAAGAGTAACTATCCCCCCGAGGCACCTTGGGCAGCCACTTCCATATGACCAGCACCCCTCCAAATTTTGTTAACTGTTTTACACATAAGATCTAACGACATTTTTGTCTCCTGGATAAGCAAAAAATCTGTTTTACATTTTTCTAAGAGTCTTCGAACAACAGATTGATGGGTTCTACTATTTAAACCCCTAACATTCCATGATTGTATAATCATTGGTTACCTTGAGAGCAGTAAAAATCTATTGGCCTCACCGATCCTCCAGTGATCAGTTTGTCTCCTTGAACTGCTATCAATTCCTTATTTGATTTTCTACCCACTCCTTGAGAGTTGCTATTTTTTGATCTCTTTTCCACCTGAGTTATCCCTAAAGTTGGCCTTTCTCTGTTCTTTTCTGCTATTCCCATGCTGACATCCTTAATTATTGGCTGCTCTTGGTTATGCACTATCAATGCCCCTGCACTCTCTGACTGCGGTAACTCACTGTACTCAATTACCTGCTCTATGACGGGGGGAGATGAAAGAGGAGCTTGAACATGGATGTTATTATTTTCATTATTCCCATCCACTCCTTCCATGAATTGTTCTTCTTGGTCCATTAGTGTCTTAAATATCTCATACCTATTGGAGGGCTTGAGTTGGGTTTGCTCTTTACCATATTTTTTCTTTTGCCTTCTCCTTCTTTTGGGTTGTTCAAAACCATCTCTCTGTGCTTCTTTACCCTGAGAAATATTGGTTGGTTCTTTGTTTATTGTTGACTTACCCTCCTTAGGAGGATTTGACATTCCTAGAGGAGCCTCCATTTTTATGTTCATATTATTTGGGCAAGATCGGGCCAAATGCCCATGTTTGTGGCAGACTCTGCATCTGAAGGGCAATGCCTCATAATCCAGCTGTTGAATCCAAGATAGTCCTGCAAGTTCAAGTTCCACCTCTGTCGGTAGAGGCTGGCTAAGATCCATTTCCACACATAATCTTGCATAAACAATTGTGTTTCCTTCTATTGTGTCTTTGGAAACACCCAAATGTCTTCCAAGGGAATTATCGATAATTTCCAATACCTGCTCACTCCAAAACTCCATTGGAAGTGCATACAAATGGATCCAAACCGGGACAACAGTGGGTTCAATTCGAGGATCAAATCCCACTCTCCAGGGTTGAACAAATAATCCTGTCGGACCATGATTCCTCTTTTCTGATTCGAAAGCCCTATTTCTATCGGCAAGTGAAGAAAAACTAACAATAAAATATCCATTGCTAATAAACCATAAAGAATACTCACCAAGAGGCTCCCAGTTTTGTCGGACCCAGGAATGCAAAAAATTTAGGGTAGGGCGAATACCCATGAATTCTGAGATCAAATCATGATTGGCTCTATATAAAACTATTTCTTCAACCATCCTTTGCTCAATGACAATATTTGGCCTTGATTCTGACTGTGGCAAGCATCCATTAACTCGTTGAGATGTTGATCTATTTCCAGCAATCGTAAAGAGCATTTTTAATGCAGTTTTTTGTGCTTCTTCAGTCTTTGATGGAGATTTATCCTTTAACAAATCTGCAAAAGAACTATGTCTCTCTAGAAGAGGATCCGGAGGTGTCCCCATTGGACCCTCCTGGGGCAGCAATCTTGTCTTCAAATCCACAGTAACCAGAAATCTCTTCGGCTACCCAACCTGATCTATTATTCTCCTTTTATCAAGAATGTATGAGATATTGAAAGCTATTTTTTTTTTAATTTCTTCTAATACTGCAATTTTATATTGTTTTAACCTAGGATGCTTGGTTTGATACTTTCCTCTTATCTATTGGATGATTAGTTCTGCATCTCCAGTTACAGTTAGGTAGTTAATGCCCAACTCTTTAGCTTTCCTCAATCCTAGCAACAAAGCTTCATACTCAGCTACATTGTTAGTGCAAGGGAATTCTAGTTTGTAAGGAATACCAAGGTAGTTTCCTTTTATGTTAGTCAAGTTAACTCCTCACCTGATCTAGATTGGGATTTAGCCTCATTAAAAGTCATGGTCCACATTTCTTGTGTCAATACACTATATGATTCAACATCAACCATTCTCATAACTTTTGGATCCATGTCTTTGGCTTTTGGTACTTCTACCAGGAATGGGTTATGCCATATTGAATAAACTCCCATTCCTTTCTCTTCTATTGAGTTTACGAAATTTATAATAGTTTAATCTATTTTAATTAACTCTACAGAATATTTGTTGAAATGTTCTCTTCGTAGAGTTACATTTTTTTTATCTAACATTGGGATTGTAGCATAAGACCAATTCAATTGAATTGACCCCCCTAATTGTTCTGCCTAATATCTGCTTAGTAGTAGTGAGAAGAATATATTATCATCCACTACTGCAACATCCATAACTTACCTTTTTTGGGTGTTGGTCTAGAAAAACCAATAATCCTGTTTTCACTCCAACACAAGGTACTTACCTACTTTCCATTACTAAAATAGGGGCATAATCTCTTGTACAAATTAACCCTATTTGGTCAGATATCATTTTGGACATGATATTATGTGAAGCCCCACAATCCAGCATACAATTATAAATCACATATCTCTCTCCTTAATTTGAATTATATCTTAATGACACATAGAAGTGTTTGACAGAGGACGGTGATCTTGTATCATGTTGATTTTGTCTAGTAGCATGGCAAGTTGGATCTTCTTTTTGTTTGATTAATCCAAATGCTCTACAGACTTGTTCTCTATATTGTTGAACTTTCATAAGCTCACAAATATGATATTAACCTTTTGTTTATTGAGTTCTCACCCAACATCAAATTCAATCTTTTTTATATCAAGTGGTTTATTGCATTCTTCTTTGGGTTTTTCCTTTCCTAACTCGACTAGTTCAAGGATTATATTTTTGGGGATTCTATCATTTTTCTCTTTATTAATATTTTCATTTGTGAAGGAATATTTTCTTGTTTCATTGTAGAAACTTTCTCTATTTTATCAAGAACTTTTCTGTTTCTTAAATTCAGAGTGTGGGTAGCTTCTAACTCCACTTAATTTGCAGTGGGTATTAAATTCCCCTATTTCATTTTATCATATCTTGACTCATGTGGTTTTGTTGGAAATTTGAGTGATTTTATGTTGTCATTGATGTCACATGATCATTGATGTCACATGGATCACATTGAGTTTTGGTGGCCAAAGCATTTCATAAATGAGCATTTATGATATTTTGGAGAGCATGGATATATACAGGGTTTTTGTGAAAACCAAGGTAGGCAAAATAAAAGGTTTTATTTAAAACCATGGATGGCAGATTTGAAATGGGTTTTTCTTAAAACCCAGGTTGGATTTTTATTTCATCGAAAAAGGTGCCCCGGTGATGGAGATATTTAATTTTAAATATTTAAGTTTAAATTTTAAATTATTTAAAATTAAAATTAAAATTTAATTTATAGCGTCGACGTCAAAGAAAGGAAAAGGCATAAAACTAATATTTAAATTATAGCGCCGAAGTCAAAGGAAAGGAGGAGGACATATATATATATATATATATATATGCCCAAAGTTTTGATTTATTTTTCTAAGGCCTCGATTTGATATTTGGATTCGAATGGTAAAAGAGCCTGCGCATCGTGTGTCGAAGTGTGTGTGAAAAGGGTTTGAAAGGCCTACGATTTTCATGTTCATTGAAGAGACTATTGTGGAGTAAAGCCAAACGTATAGGCCTCCTTGGCCTAGTGGTTCATGCACTATGTGTGAAGCAGGAGGTCCTGCGTTCGATTCTTGCCGGAGGTGTTTTGTTGTGTTGAAACGCGTGAAGCATGTTTTGTTTTCGAAGGGCGCAGATATTCATGGCATAAGGTTTTGTTGTGTGCTCCTTTTGAGCACGTGAGGGCGTGTGGCCCAATGGCAGGTTGGCTGTGGTTAAGGCGCTAAGCAAGAAGGTCACGAGATCGAATCCCGTCAGTGACAAAGGCAAGTTAATAATTTTTAATATATTTTATTTTTCTAAAGTTGCCCTAGGAGGAATAAGGGTTGTGATGCATGTTTAGAAAAGGAGAGATTTTTGATGATTTAATTTTTGGAAGTATATCATATTATATATCGTTGGAAAGCTTATTTTGAGGGCTATTTGATTAACTTGCTTAGAGGGAGAAATAAGGTGTGTGTAAAGAGATATTTCTGATTTTGTAAAGAGGTTCAAAAGTGAAGGTTGCTTTGTTCTTTTTCAAAAGAGATTAATTCATTTATGAAGTGACATGGTGTATGTTATTGAGTAGGAGTAATAAGGTGTTATTTGGATGTTATTGTTGTGTTATTAATCAAGATCTCTAACCCTTGTTGAAAGTTGAAAAAGAAAGTGTGTTGAGTGAGACAGATTTTGTGGACAACCAAAAGGCTTCTTCATCTTCATAAAAGGTATGGGCACATTCTCCTATTGATTGTTTATGGTGGTTGATTTCTGAAATATCATTGGAGAGAAAAGGATTAATTGTGGTTTCCTTTTTGAAAGTAGTTGGTTGAATGCTTCAAGGTTTTCTTGGGTTGAGAGTTGCTATTAAACCTTGTTTTATAAGCATTGTTGTTGAAGCCATTAGTTGTGTGAAAAACCTGAGATAGGGTTTGAGAAGAACATGAGTATCATTGTTATGTGAAGAATGTTTTATTAGCATTGTTGTTGAAGCCCATTGGTTATGCAAAGAACTTGAACTTGAAAAGAACATGAGTATCATTGTTATGTGAGATTTGTGGTTGAGCATTGTTGGAAACATTTGAGTTGGTTGATACATGCTTGGACTAGGGTTTGTAAGAAAGAGTTGTTCCTTGTGGTAGTTGGTTGAGAAGAGTTGTTTGAGCCTAGTCAAGTGATTGTGTGAAGTGGTTGTTCAAGTTCCATGAAACAAACTATTCTATATTCTGGATTTGAGTTGAGATTGAGATTTGAGGATAGAACATATTGAGTCTCTAACAATTCTCTTTATGCTTCTATAAGATTGATTTGAGTTGAGATTGAGATTTGAGGATAGAACATATTGAGTCTCTAACAATTCTCTTTATGCTTCTATAAGATTGATTTGAGTTGAGATTGAGATTTGAGGATAGAACATATTGAGTCTCTAACAATTCTCTTTATGCTTCTATAAGATTGATTTGAGTTGAGATTGGATTTGAGTATAGAACATATTGAGTCTCTAACAATTCTCTTTATGCTTCTATGAGATTGAATTATTGAGCAAGTTCTTGGTGAGCTTGCTAGTGCAGATTTGGGCAAGTTCTTGGTGAGCTTGCTAGTGTATATTTGGGCAAGTTCTTGGTGAGATTGCTAGAGCATATTTGGACAAGTTATGTGTGAGCTTGTTGAGCATATTTGGACAAGTTTTATGTGAGCTTGTTGAGTAGATTTGGACAAGTTCTGTGTGAGCTTGTTGAGTAGATTTGGACAAGTTTTATGTGAGCTTGTTGAGCAGGTTCTGAGTGAGCCTATTGAGAAGGTTCTGAGTGAGCCTATTGATAGAGCTTTGGAGGTGAAAGAGTACAGAGGATAGAGTCTCAGTGGATAGAGATCCAACAACTAGGATAATTGAAGATAAATATGAGTGAGGAGTCTTCAAGTGGAGAGAGATCCACCAGTCAATGCAGTAGAGAGACAAAGTCTTCTAGAAGATCACTAGCTAGAGCAGAAGGGGAAAGAGTTCTCCTGTGGAAGAGATCCATGAACTTGAGATTAGGGGATCAACATCTCCTTTGGACAGAGATCCATAAACATTGTAATTGGGAAGGATTCCCAAAGAAATTGATTGAGAAAGTTTTAGTAAAATATTTTCTCCGTGGAGTAGCCCACATTGGGTGAACCACGTAAACTATGGTGTCTCTATTGTGTATGGTGTTTTGTGCATTGCTTGATTACTGCTATTGATATTATTATCTATACACTGCATAATATTGAATTGAAAAGAAAAGTAAAAAGTGGTCTTATATTGTTCACCCCCCCTCTCAGTATAAGCTTGTGTTCTTCAATTGGTATCAAAGCGGGTTCCTTCAAAAAGGCTAACAACTTGAGGGTAGATTCTACAAGAACACATATGGCTTCATAGAATGGATCATCTACAAATAAGGCTCCACTATTTGATGGTAACAATTATGCTTTCTGGAGCATGAGAATGAAGAACTACTTGATATCACAAGGATATGAGGTATGGCAGATGGTTGCAAAAGAGTATAAGGTTGAAGGTGATCCCGAGGCAGATAAGACTATCAAGAAATTGGTTGAGATCAATGCAAGGGCAATGAATTGTATTCTGAGTGGGCTACGTGAGACATATTTTGCAAAGGTCATGGTATGTAATTCAGAAAATGAAATGTGGACCAAGTTGCGGAATACCTATGAAGGAGATTCCAAGGTAAAGTTGGCAAAACTACAAACTCATAGAAAAATATTTGAGGAATTGAAAATGGAAGATTCTGAAGATATTGCACAGTTTTTACCTCGAGTTGATGAGATTGCTAACACCATGAGAGGTCTAGGATTTGAGATGAAATAATTCATATGTTACTCAAAAGGTTTTGAGATCACTTCCCATGAAGTATGATGCAAAGGTTTCAACAATAGAAGAAACAATGGATATCAACAAGCTAACAATGGAAGAACTACAAGGAACACTCACAACTTATGAGATGAGGAGAAGTAAGCATCAGGTTCCAATAAAAGAAATTGCATTCAAGGCCTCAGAGAAAAATAAAGGGAAATTTCTAGAGACACATAGAGATTCAGATAATGATGAGGAAGCTAACTTCATCAAAAGGAAAAAGGACTTAAGAAATTACAGGGATATGAAGAAATTCAGATGCTACAAGTGTGGTGATTTTGGTCACTATGCATACAAGTGTCCACATGAAGAAAATAGTGATGATGAAAAATAGGGTCACAGAAGAAAAGAATATGGAAAGCATAAACATGACAAAGATGACAGATACAAGCAAAACAGGTATGAGAAGAAGAAAAGTTTTCGTAAGACAAAGAAAACTTTCTACATTGAAGAAGCAAGTGATGGTTCAGTTCACAACAATGAAGACCAGTCAGATGAAGAAGAATGTACATTCTTTGGAATAAGTGAAGAAAGGCAAGAACACCTATTCCTAGGTATTGAAGTTAAATAAGAGGATACATCTATCGAAGAAAGACATGAAGAGCTTGCTATAGCCATTGAGCAAGAAAATAGGTACAAGAAGGGTCTAAGAATACTAAAATGCTTCATATGCAGATATTTTGGGCATTTAGATGATGATTGCACGTACTACAACAATTGCAACAAGGAAAGTTTATTTATTGAAAAAGGAAGCAGTAGTTCCAATAATAGTTCTAGCAGCAGTTCTAGTGACAATTCCAGCAGCAATGATGATGAAGAAGAGGAATCCACAAAACAAGAAAATAAAATCAGGAGATTGAAAAGGAAAATCAAAAGGTTTGAAAATAAGGTTCATGAAAATGAAAAGGTCAACATAATGCTTAACCAACACATTCAAGATTTGGAAAAAGAGCTTCAAGAAACAAAAGAGCTTGGCATCACTATTTCTGAGCAATTGAAGAAGAAGAAAGAAATATGTAATCGGTTAGAAGAAGAAGATCATAAATGTTTGGGGACCTACATAAATGAGTTAGCACGATTTCAAAGGAATTCAAAAACTCTAGATAATTTTTTGAGTTTACAACGAGATCCATTTATAAAGACAAGGCTTGGTTATGAAGAAGGGAAATAAAAAACAAACACACAGGGACCTCTATTTATATCAGGAGGCTTTGTTTCAGAAATCTATAAGGAAGAACCGGTCCCCAAAGAAAAGGAAGCAGCAGAAATGGATACTTGCATTTCAGAGGCTATAGAGATGTGTGCCAATTTACTATTTGACACAAATGAAGAGAAAGAAGAGGAAGGTTCCAAAGCACCAAAGGTCTCATATTTCAGGTTTGGGGAATCACACTCAAAGGGAAAGGAAGTTCTAAAATATGAAAGCAAGGAAGCACCTAAGATTTATGAAGAAAGTTCCAAAGTTCCTATGGCTCCAAACATCCAGTTTGGATCTTGTTTTGAGATAGGTGAATCAAGTTCAAAAGGAAAATAAATTCTTGAAGAGGAAAGCAAGGAAGAAATTAAGGAAGAGGATTTAGATGCTACAAAGAACATTCAAGGATACAATGCACAAGTCAAAGATGATTACAAGGATAATGATCAAGAAAGGTATGAGGAACCAAGGCATGAACAAAGGGCTTTTCAAGGACATTGTTTTTCTTGTAATGGATTTGGACACAGGGCTATACATTGCAGGATCCATGGATCAAAGAAGTTTGATTTTTCTAGAAGAAACTTCAAAGGAAGAAGGTATGGTTTTTAGGGACATTGCTTCTTATGCAACAGGATTGGTCATAGAGCTTCTCAGTGCAAAGAAAATGAGCAACATGGTTTTGGTTTTAGAGCTACACAAATCAGAAGTCATGGTCATAATGGTCATGAAAACAAAACTTCACAATACAGGGTTCAAGAAAGGAATGGATATGGAAATTATTTCAAGAAAGAATTCAGGATATGGGCACCATCCAAAGGCTACAATATCAAGTGTTTTAATTGCAATAACTTTGGACATATTGCAAAATGGTGTAGGACTCAATTCCAAACAAGTTCAAGACAAGAAGGTCAAGTTCAAGGCAAGAAGGTCAAACAGGTTCAAGACAAGAAGATCAAGTAATTCATCAAGAGAAGGATATCAAAAAAATATGGAAGGAAGTTGATAGAGGAAATAAACAATGTAATATGGGAGTAAATGTACTCCCACCCCAAAATTAATCACCTCAATAGAGAAGGTGGTGAGGGGGCTAAGCTTAAGAGTCATATCTTTTAGCCCCATAGGTGTCCCTTTTGCCATTGATGTCAAAGGGGGAGAGATTTGAGTAAGGGGGAGAGCATTGAGTTAGGGGGAGCAGCCTCCATAGAGAGTATTGAGTCAGGGGGAGCAGCTTTGATTCTTAGAGATGGTTTTTGCAGTGATTGTGGTGATTTACAATAGAGGTGTTGCCATCAATGACAAAGGGGGAGATTGTTGGAAATTTGAGTGATTTTATGTTGTCATTGATGTCACATGGATCATTGATGTCACATGGATCACATTGAGTTTTTGTGGCCAAAGCATTTCATAAATGAGCATTTATGATATTTTGGAGAGCATGGATATATACAGGGTTTTTGTGAAAACCAA
This sequence comes from Wollemia nobilis, assembly GCA_028583015.1. Lineage (NCBI taxonomy): Eukaryota > Viridiplantae > Streptophyta > Pinopsida > Araucariales > Araucariaceae > Wollemia > Wollemia nobilis. The sequence goes on from JAQPPZ010002170.1 coordinate 10,717,899, forward strand.
GGTAGGCAAAATAAAAGGTTTTATTTAAAACCATGGATGGCAGATTTGAAATGGGTTTTTCTTAAAACCCAGGTTGGCTTTTCGTTTCGTCGAAAAAGGTGCCCCGGTGATGGAGATATTTAATTTTAAATATTTAAGTTTAAATTTTAAATTATTTAAAATTAAAATTAAAATTTAATTTATAGCGCCGACGTCAAAGAAAGGAAAAGGCATAAAACTAATATTTAAATTATAGCGCCAACGTCAAAGGAAAGGAGGAGGACATATATATGCCCAAAGTTTTGATTTATTTTCCTAAGCACTCGATTTGATATTTGGATTCGAATGGTAAAAGAGCCTGCGCATCGTGTGTCGAAGTGTGTGTGAAAAGGGTTTTAAAAGGCTTACGATTTTTGCGTTCGTTGAAGAGACTATTGTGGAGTAAGGCCAAACGTATAGGCCTCCTTGGCCTAGTGGTTCGTGCACTATGTGTGAAGCAGGAGGTCCTACGTTCGATTCTTGTCGGAGGTGTTTTGTTGTGTTGAAATGCATGAAGCGTGTTTTGTTTTCGAAGGGCGCAGATATTCGCGGCATAAGGTTTTGTTGTGTGCTCCTTTTGAGCACGTGAGGGCATGTGGCCCAATGGTAGGTTGGATATGGTTAAGGCACTGAGCAAGGAAGGTCACGAGATCGAATCCCATCAGCGACAGAGGCAAGTTAATAATTTTTAATATATTTTATTTTTCTAAAGTTGCCCTAGGAGGAATAAGGGTTGTGATGCATGTTTAGAAAAGGAGAGATTTCTGATGATTTAATTTTTGAAAGTATATCATATTATATATCGTTGGAAATCTTATTCCGAGGGCTATTTGATTAACTTTCTTAGAGGGAGAAATAAGGTGTGTGTAAAGAGATATTTCTGATTTTGTAAAGAGGTTCAAAAGTGAAGGTTGCTTTGTTCTTTTTCAAAAGAGATTAATTCATTTATGAAGTGACATGGTGTATGTTATTGAGTAGGAGTAATAAGGTGTTATTTGGATGTTATTGTTGTGTTATTAATCAAGATCTCTAACCCTTGTTGAAAGTTGAAAAAGAAAGTGTGTTGAGTGAGACAGATTTTGTGGACAACCAAAAGGCTTCTTCATCTTCATAAAAGGTATGGGCACATTCTCCTATTGATTTTTTATGGTGGTTGATTTCTGAAATATCATTGGAGAGAAAAGGATTAATTGTGGTTTCCTTTTCGAAAGTAGTTGGTTGAATGCTTCAAGGTTTTCTGGGTTGAGAGTTGCTATTAAACCTTGTTTTATAAGCATTGTTGTTGAAGCCATTAGTTGTGTGAAAAACCTGAGATAGGGTTTGAGAAGAACATGAGTATCATTGTTATGTGAAGAATGTTTTATTAGCATTGTTGTTGAAGCCCATTGGTTATGCAAAGAACTTGAACTTGAGAAGAACATGAGTATCATTGTTATGTGAGATTTGTGGTTGAGCATTGTTGGAAACATTTGAGTTGGTTGATACATGCTTGGACTAGGGTTTGTAAGAAAGAGTTGTTCCTTGTGGTAGTTGGTTGAGAAGAGTTGTTTGAGCCTAGTCAAGTGATTGTGTGAAGTGGTTGTTCAAGTTCCATGAAACAAACTATTCTATATTCTGGATTTGAGTTGAGATTGAGATTTGAGGATAGAACATATTGAGTCTCTAACAATTCTCTTTATGCTTCTATAAGATTGATTTGAGTTGAGATTGAGATTTGAGGATAGAACATATTGAGTCTCTAACAATTCTCTTTATGCTTCTATAAGATTGATTTGAGTTGAGATTGAGATTTGAGGATAGAACATATTGAGTCTCTAACAATTCTCTTTATGCTTCTATAATATTGATTTGAGTATAGAACATATTGAGTCTCTAACAATTCTCTTTATGCTTCTATGAGATTGAATTATTGAGCAAGTTCTTGGTGAGCTTGCTAGTGCAGATTTGGGCAAGTTCTTGGTGAGCTTGCTAGTGCAGATTTGGGCAAGTTCTTGGTGAGCTTGCTAGAGCAGATTTGGACAAGTTCTGTGTGAGCTTGTTGAGAAGATTTGGACAAGTTCTGTGTGAGCTTGTTGAGCAGATTTGGACAAGTTTTGTGTGAGCTTGTTGAGCATATTTGGACAAGTTTTGTGTGAGCTTGTTGAGCAGGTTCTGAGTGAGCCTATTGAGCAGGTTCTGAGTGAGCCTATTGATAGAGCTTTGGAGGTGACAGAGTACAGAGGACAGAGTCTCAGTGGATAGAGATCCAACAACCAGGATAGTTGAAGATAGATCTGAGTGAGGAGTCTTCAAGTGGAGAGAGATCCACCAATCGATGTAGTAGAGAGACAAAGTCTTCTAGAAGATCACTAGCCAGAGTAGAAGGGGAAAGAGTTCTCCTGTGGAAGAGATCCACGAACTTGAGATTAGGGGATCAACATCTCCTTTGGATAGAGATCCATAAACATTGTAATTGGGAAGGATTCCCAAAGATATTGATTGAGAAAGTTTTAGTAAAATATTTTCTCCGTGGAGTAGCCCACATTGGGTGAACCACGTAAACTATGGTGTCTCTATTGTGTATGGTGTTTTGTGCATTGCTTGATTACTACTATTGATACTGTTGTCTATACACTGCATAATATTGAATTGAAAAGAAAAGTAAAAAGTGGTCTTATACTGTTCACCCTCCCTCTTAGTATAAGCTTGTGTTCTTCAGGTTTTTGCAAGATTTCGGTACCTTCAAATACTAAGATCTGAGGATGATGATTTGAAGTATACTTGTCTAGTTCTTCTTCAAAGAGCCTTTCTCTTGAATTATCTTCTAAAGACCAATATACATTAATCCTTATATATTCTTCTGAATCATCATTAAGATCTACATTGTGTTGTTTACTTAAGTAAAAACCACATCCTTACTCAATAAAAAAAAACCACATCCTTTTAGATTATGGGAGGCATAACAGGTTGAGCAAAAATAAGGAAAACCTTATGCTATTTTAGCATATGGCATGGAGTTTGGAACATTTTTCAAATCTCTATCAGACTCTTTGTTCTTCCAATTATTGTTCTCGTTGTTCCTATTTTTGTTTCCTTCATAAGAGCCACTATTGTTTCCCCAGTTCCTATTGAATTTTTTCTTGAAGGGAGGGTGATTATCAGCATGTGGTCTCTCTAGTTGTGATGGCTTACCATTTTTCCCATTATTTCCATTATTTATTTCTATTATTTCTAATTTATTGTTCATGGTATTGAATATTTTTGTCATCTGATTAGTCAATTTCTCCATTGGATCTACTTCAGCTCTTATTTGTAAATCAAAGGCTATTATTTTTATCTTTTTATTAGGTTGATTTATCTCTAGAGAATAAGGCTTCATTTTACCACTATCTAGCATGTTTCTTTCAATTTTGATCGCTTTATCTATGCATTCATCGATAGTGGTGGCTTGTCTTGCCTCAATTCATAATTAAATTCTCCTTGGAAAGTATTTTTATAAAAGCAAATTGACTGGATGTCACTACGTCCGAGGTTAGTAGGGATATTATTCCTATTTTTGGAAAATCATCTATTAAAATCACTAACAACTTCATTTTCCTTTTTCTTCATAGTGGCCAACTTGGTTAACAAGGATTGTTCATTTATACTCTCTCCAAATTTCTTTAGGAACACAGTTTCCATTTTAGCAAAATCTGTAATGTCATTTGTTGGGAGGGCATTAAACCACTCCCTGGCATATTTATCTAATATTTGCAGAAAAATACTAAGGACTACATCTTCATGTTCTACCTCTAAGATATCCAAAGCGTATAGAAAACGTTTGATATGATCTTCTCCAGTTACTGCATTATTTCCTAGAAAATTGTGCAGGTACTTATGGGCTTTATTTGGTAGGGCATTCAAATTTACAGGGAAGGCGAATGACCTATACCTATTGGTTCTCTACATTTGAACATTATTTTTATTTGGCTGAGCCATTGTTACTGTAGGTGTGATGGAATTTGGATTCATAGTAACACTGCCTACATGAATATGGGGTTGGGTAATATCAATATAATATGTTGGATTATCTACCATAATATTACTGTTAATTGGGTAATGAGAATAATAAAATGTATCATCTACAACAAAATTTAACCCACTATTAACAACTATTTCTGTATAAGTAATATTCTAATTTCTATTTTTCTTTACGTACTTTCTACTTGTAGGACAAGATTTACTTTCATGCATAGTACTCCTAAGAAGTGGTACTTTTTATTATGGGTAGATACCTTAGGGTTCTCGAATTCTAGAAATAGCTCCTTATTGCTTCTCCTGGTGTGCGCCAACATGTTCTACTCCCTCTTTCTTGATTTTTGATTTTTGGGTTCATCCACACAGATTCGCCAACACAGGTAGTGCATAAAGAACACAATGTATGATCAAGATTGTTTGATATTTAAATATCAGCCTCATAGGAGATAGTTCTCAGGGGAATTTCAAGAAAATCAAGAAACATCAAGAACACTTCAAAAGATGATTGAAAATTATAGGTAAAAGAAATAAAGAACATAAAAACGTAAAAATAAAAAATGTTGGTTCTTTATTTTAATTCTTGTTTGTTGATTAAAATATAATCTTTGAATTTTTTTTTTAAAAGACAGACAAATATTTTTAGCAAGTCCTCCCAGGAAACGACACCAAAAAATTGTTGGCGTTAGATTTTACGGGTAAAAACTCAAGGAATGTCATTGGAAACAAAACTTAAAAAGAAAAAATATGTAATTAACATATAAGTTCGATCCCTGGCAACGATGCCAAAAAACTGTTGGAACAATTTCTTGCATCCATAGGATTTGATTGTCACGCTACAATAATTTTTTTGGAACCAACAAGCTATTATAGGCTTTGGTCAGCCTGTCTCTTTATTCTAATAAAATATATATTTCTAAAAAAAATGAATAAGAATGGGTAAGGAATACTCAATGATAAACTCAAGAAATTGTAAGTTTAAGCACTCCAGATTTTAGTTACACTACTTATATTAAAATGACCAAGCAAATACGATAACTATTATTATGCCTTATGTAGACCGGTGCCTAGATTCATTGGGTTGTTATAGCAATTTAATAATATTTATAATATGAACAAAAATAATGGAAAAAATAAGAAATTGGTGCTATTACATTCATTGAAATATCATAACAAATATAATAGTAGGCCAACAAAATAAAATGCTTGTAACACATTCAAATAATGTAATTTGCTACAAATTTACACTCATAACTAAAGATAAAAGATGATAGAATTGAAACCCATAATTGTATTAATTTTCCATGAATATTACATGCAGAGTTGGTAGAATGCCATTAAACTCTGTTAAAGCTCTTAATACAATGAGAAAATCTTGTTCAAATAATGTAACAAGACTTCTTCAATTCTCCTATTCCAATCTGGTAATAGGAAGAATCTCTGGACTTCAGGCTTAAAAAGAATTGAAAATATTCTCAGCTTCTCAAGCACAGTTCTACCAAAACCTGCATAGCAAAGGAGAAGAATGAGGGATGAAAAGAAAAAGACACAAATGAAATACAACACAACTCACAAGGCACTCAAGTATACCTACTAGCAAAATTTTCTATCTCTAAATCTTGATGCCAATTCTAAACCTGATGCTTCCTTTTATAGCCTCTGCTTCTTGATTTTGTTATTATTAGTCTCCTCTAGGCCTTACACTTGTCATGATCTCTTTTGGTTTCCAAAAATTTGTACAATTGTCTCCCATTATTTCTTTTTGTTGTTATTGTACACTCTATTTGGGCTTTTTATTATAAACTTTTTAACCTATTATCTCAGTACCTGATGAGTAATCCTCCTCTAATATTATTTCATCTTTTGGTCGGTTCCCTACTTTTGAAGTTTCCCCTGCTTGAGTAATTTTTATTTCTTCCCCTGGGGGTGTACTTAGCTTCAGTTGTAGACTGCATATTCTATTTCCTTTATATTTATTACTCTTCTTAAGTCTTCTGATTTATTTTTCAATGAGCCTTCAAGCATCAGTATTAAAGGTCACTATGAACTTCACCACGTTCATCTCTTGCAAGATTCTATTTTTCTGTATGCTTATGAAACCTTTGTTCTTATCATAATGAGAAATGAGATAATCCATAGTATTGACCAATAAGGTAGTCTTTCTGGCCATTCCTTTGTCATCATCAGGTTCACAGTCAAATTCTTCAACTTATTCATGAGAAGATCTTCTATGCTAGAAATTTCTAAGAATTCTTCTAATGATAATCCAATATCTGTCATCTTTTATATTATATCATCTAGTAGAGTGAACATTTCTACAACATCATTATACCGCCTCACTTTGTTTATTTTAAATATTGTTGCCTTCATGAATTCAATATTATTTTTATCTCGGATCCATCTCTTAATATTACTGCTTTACTCTACATTTCTTTGAAGTATTCATCCATTAGATTGAGAGTGGGAAGGATGATTTCTAACTCTTATTATTTTTTATATAACAAGATCTCTATTTATTTTGTAGTGAATTGGATCACTCTGGTCTGTCTGAAAATCTCGATGATCCCATTAATCATGTCCTGTATTTTAGCGATATTTCTTTTCTGATTTTAAACAAATGGCCTACATGGTCTATTACTTTCACAACTAGAGGGGGTTGGACTGGCGTGGTGGTTGTCTTAGCTAACTGTTCTTGTAGGTCTTTGATAAAATTTTACATTTATGCCTTCTCCTTATCACTCATTTCCAATTGGCCCCTCAATTCTTTATTAGACCATTGTAGAAGGTTTATAGTTTATTCATTCATAGCTTTGTTCATTATGACCATGTCATATTATTTCCCATGCATTAAAATCTTCCCTATTTGATCATCAACTTTCAAATCCAAAGTTTCCTATAGAGTAGGTATGGATACCTCTACTACTGATGACCTGGATCTATTTTCCTTTACCTCTACAACAAAAATTTATTTCATATTGCCTATTCCTGCTACAATTTGTAGTTCTCTCTCATCGGAAACACTAAAAACTATTTCTTCTTCTACCCTTTCTAGTGTGACTTTTGTCATGGTCATAGCTAGCTTAGGCTTCTTTGCCTCAGGGGCAGCTACAACCTCTTCCCTTTTTACCCTGTAGTCTCTTAAGATTTCTCCAAAGCCACCTACTTTCCTCACATTCATTTGTGTAACTGATGGAATTGACATTTCTTTGTCATTAATATTTAGTGAACTGGGAATGGCTTGAGGGGCTAACTTCTTCACAATAGTTAGGGTTAGTAGTTGGTCAGAAATAGGGGCTTCACCTTGTTTTTCTAAAATGGAAAGCTCCTGGGAAGATACTATAACAACTTCTTTTCCTTTCTTTGTGTCAATCCTTGTAGGAGTCTGTTGTGAAGTATCGGGTGCTACTTCTATCTTGAGTTGAGAGTTCTCTAGAGATTGTATCTGGTGTTCCACTATATCATTAGCACTCATCGTAACCTTCATTTGGTTGATACCTTATTATTATATTATTTCTAATAGAGCATCTTATCAAATGGTTTGAGTGGGAGTAGGGAAAATTGGGGCTATTGAATCTACAAAAATCCTCCTTATTGCATTAAGCTCCGGGGGGTATTCATACAATGTATGAATTTGTGAATTTCCCCTTATTTAAAAAGGGAAATCATTCCATACTTTCTACAAGTCTTCTCCTTTATCTATGGCTTCTAATAGTGCTTCTTCATATTGGTCTTTTCTGTGCTCAACCCAAGCATATTTGTGAATCATCATCTGCCTATATTTTTTGTTAAGATCATAGGGTCTCCAAGTTATCTCTTAGAAATCAAAGTTTTCTAAATCATACATACTTTTTAAAAGGACTGGGTAACCTACGAAGTTGTAAAATCTAAATTTTTAAGGGACATTGAGCCAGGGGACTCGACCATGCTTCTTTGCTTACCTCATTTTAGCTTCTTTTGCAACTTGCCTTACCAATTCTAAGGCAGCTAGAGATAAAGGGCAGTACATAGGTAACATTTTAGAGAGAATTTTGGCCCCATAAAGCCACATATATGTGAACCCTTCTGAGAGGAAGTAATCCCCTATTTTCTTTTCTCTAATGAAATATTTTATCCCTGGCCCTAATCTCTCAAGCATATCACCTATCAGGATCCAGTGGATTTCTACCATGAAGTTATCACAAAACCATACTAAGTGAGTGCATCCCTCATGTATCCTCAAAAATATATTATGCACATATTGGCTCTCATTGGCTCCTATTCTATGTTGAATTTCATCTCCCATTTTACCAGCCAACAGGTGCATGATAATTGAATAGAGAGAAAAATAGGGTATTTATTTCCTCTATTCCAAAATTGCCTTTTTTTAATTTCGATATCTGCTTGTGCATTTATCTACTTAATTCTTATTTCGAGGCATATATGGGTGTATTTATCCTTCTATTACTTTGTATTACTAAGTACAAAATATCTCTCCCTACCACACTGAGTTCTTGTACCCCCAAAATAATGTTTATCATATCACAAAAATCCCTGACCCAAGGTTTGTGTTAGAATAAAAATTATTCTCTTAAGTTCTACTAGGATAAACTTACTTGAGTTACCACTCTTCCATGAGTCATGTGAACTCTCAGTTTAGACTAGTGATTTTTTGTAATCCAACGACTCTCAATGATCAACTTTGCTATTTATACAAATTTAATCCATGGAATAAATCAATTAGATCTATTTGTCTCTAACCAACAAAGATGAGCTTTTTATTTTTCTTATCTAGAGACTTCCTTTTCTTCTTTGGGATATACGCCCAAGAAGTACACCCAAAAATATTGAAGAAAGATACATAAATTTTTGAGCCAGTCCATGCTTCCTCGGGAGTCAAATGGCCAAGAGCTTTATGAGGTGTGCGATTTTGAATATAGTTTGCATAGTTAATTGCTTTTTCCTAAAAAACTTTTGGAAGATCTCTTGAGTGGAGCATATAGTTTTCCATTTCCTTTAAATTTCTATTTTTCCTCTCTGCAATGCCATTTTGCTATGGATTATGGGAGACCAAATGCTGATGAATTATGCCATGACCTGATAGAAAAATTGAGAACTCATCGCTGAAGTATTCCCCCCCCCCCCTATCTGTACGAGTTTACTTTATTTTTCAAGAGGCCTGATTTTCAACTAAGGATTTGAAGATTTTGAAGTGGCATAGAACATCACTTTTGTATTTTAGGAAGTAGACCCAAGTTCTTCTAGAAAAATCATCAATGAAGGTTAAAGCATATTTTTCTCCCTTGAAGGAAGGCTCTCAGAAGACCATCAAGTCACTATGGATTAACTCTAGAAGGGATGAGGCCTTTAGAGAACCACTTGGATGGAAAGGATCTTTGTGTTGCTTTCCAAGAGCACATCTGGGACATACTCCATCAATATAAGAGACTTGAGGTAATCCTATTACCATTTCATGGGTGTTCAATTCCTTTAGGTAGTTATAACTGAGATGTCCAAACCTTTCATGCCAAATTTTACTTTCAAGATATCCATGTGCAACAAAATAGGAGGCCCCTTATGAATTTTTGAATCCTTTTAAGTGAAATAGGCGAGTGTTGTGATCAATATCTCCTTTTGCTATGAGATATTTTGGGTCTTGAAAGTCTCTTATCTCAACTTCTGTTGGTGAGAAGAGAACTATTTTGCCTTTTCCAGAAGTACAAATATGATAGATGGAGAGGATAGTTATTGTAATTTTTGGTACATAGAGAACATTATTGATATAACCACCATCAATGAATATATCACATTTTCCTTTGACTGGGATAAAGGATGAGTCACCAACTTCTATGCTACATGTTGAACTTGAGGAGATTGAAGTGAATGACTCATTTGAGGAAGTCATGTGATGAGTTGCTCCTAAATCTAGAACCCAGTATTTTGATGAAGTTTTTATGGTATTGCCTTGAACATTTAAGGCTTTTCCTATCTGCTTCTTAGTGTCGATATTTTTATCCTTCATTGTTGCCTCTAGTTTTTGTAGTCTTTTCCAACATTTGTTCACAGAATGACCATTCTTTTTTAGTGAGTACAAGTTATGGGACTCCTTTCTTTATTTTTGAATTTTTCTTTAGTAGAGGTGGATGCTACTAAGGCTTTTGAGGAAGAGGAAGATATCTCATACTTTTCAAGTTTTATTTCTTCTCTAGTTAGCCTATCACAAAATTCCTCTAAGGAGGCAATTTTAAAACTTGCACCAAGAGCATCTTTTGTAGACAGAAAGGTGGTTGCAAAAATTTGAAATACACCATTTAATTTATAAAGAATTAGATAGATGCATTCTTCTTCTATTTTATTCTTACCACTACCTTTGTATTGAGTGAGGACTTATTTAAATTTGGTGAGAAAGTCAACAATATTGTTGAAGTCTTGAGGAGATAATGTTGTTAATTCTGCCTCTAGCTACATTGACCTTATTTGATCTACTTTCCCAAACAAGTTCTTTAGTTTCTGCAAAATTTCATATGGAGTTTTACAATCCGTAATGTGAAACCATAAGCTTTCATTTACATTAGTGCTTATAATACCCATTGTTTCATACATTTTCTCTTTATGAACAAATATTTCATATTCCTTTTCAAATTCAGGTTGCTTCTCTTCTAGAAGGTGTGTGAGATCTTTTTGAGAAATGAGATTTAATATTTTGGGTTTCCATGTATGATAGTTATGAGGGGTGAGTGAAACAATTGTATTCATTGTATTCATTTTGCCAAAGAAAATTGAAGTGAACCAATAATTTCCCCCTTTAACTTCAAGTTTTTAGAGAATAGAAGGGAACAACAGCCTGATAGTAATACCAATCTCCTCAAATTACTAGCCCTAACATGAGGGAAACTATAAGTAAATGAGGATATTTGATATTAAAATAGGCTAATGAAGCAAGAAAAATTGGCCAGGCCTTTATACCTATTCTTCTCAATTACCCGCCCTTACGTGAGGGAAACTATAAGTAATGAGTAGAATTGATACGTGGAACATAGGATTTTGATGCAATGATAATCAGCCAGACCGATATATCGTATTTATCAATAACCCACACTTACGTGAGGGAAACTATAAGTTAGTGAGAAGTTCAATACTTGGAACATAGGTGATTGTAAATTTTGAAGTGTCCTTAGAATGATTTTATTTTGTTGCTTTATTTTAAGTTTTATATGATTTGAAAAAGAAAAGGAGCATTTATTGTATGAAAATTATTTCTTTTTAAAAGAGCTGAAATGATATGAAAGCATATGACCAAGTGGCTAAAAGAAAAAATCCACATTTAGTTTCACATAAAAAAATATCTCCTATTGTTGTTATGAGTAATGAACTTTTAAGAAAGGGATATAACAAAGTCAATGATGCAAAAAAGAAAGAAGCAATGACCAATAATAACAAAAACCTCCCTTAAAGCCTTAGAAAAATGGTGCAAGTGTTGGCTCCTTTAAACCCCCCCCCCCACAAAAAAAAAAAATTTATTATTTATAAGGTTGCAAACTTGTCACTTTTTTCTTTTAGTGGCAAAAAAAAAAAGGCACTAAAGAAGTAAAAATGATAGAAAATTTATAAGAGGGTGTTATATTTAAATACAAAGAGTAGATCTTTATTTTAGTACTGGTTATTATAAAAGAAAAAAAAAACTAGTTTTAAATAGAAGATCTGATTAATTAAGCCTCTCAATGGATGAAAAGGCTCGAGAGAGCACTTCTAGGGCTTTGACAGAGCCCATTGAATTTTTAATAGGTGAATCGAACCCCACAAGAGACGTCAACGAACAACGAGAGAAGGGTATTTGAAGGGCTCGAAAGAGCATGAATCTCGTTCTTCACTATACTCCAAGGATGCTAGATTACCTATGATATTTACTGTACTTCCGAGGATTAGAAAAATAATAAAAAAATATAATATTTCCTAACCTGGATTGGATGATCTTTTTTTTGGGGGTCTTTGAACATCAAGAGAAGTATCTTCAAAAGGCTCGAAAGAGCACGACTTTCGTATTTCACTACACTTTATCAATGAATAGTGAGAGAAGGATATTTGAAAGGCTCAAAAGAGCACGACTCTCATGTTTTACTGCACTTCATCAACGAACATCGAGAAAAGTTTCACTGCACTTCTGAGGATGCACTCCAAATGGACGTCAACATTTACCTATGATTACACTACATTTTCAAGAGGATAATAATATGTCAAATAATATTAAAAATTTAATAATACTTTGTTTGCTCTTTCCTAAAAATGAGATGCATAATTCGCCAGGGAATGTGCTCGTCAAGCGATCGAAATACGTTAGGGAGCGCGTAGAGAAGATAACGAATGCGAAGGTGTTCCTTTATCTGCAAAATTATTACAGATGGAAGGCTACATTGCTTGCTGCATTAGATAAGGTAAGAAAACATCACACATCATAACAAAGCCATAAACATTCAAAAAAATAACATTGTTGATTGAAAGCCAGGATGGGAGAGCAATAATCATCACATTCGGATTTATAATATTTGAATATTTTTCTTGCAATGCTAGAGAACAGATAATAGGCGAAGCTTAAAGTAAATTGAAGAGGAAAAATCGTTTAAGATTTAGCTTCCACAAAGTTCTAAGATCCTTTCAAAATGCCTGTTGAAAAAGACGAGAAGAAAGAATGCCATGCTCCAAGATAAATGTTGGAGATAACTTGCCATGTTTTAATATTAATTATAAGCACTATGGTATTTAAAATTAATGACCCAACGTCTCTTGAGATGAGAAGCAAAAATTGTACTTTTATAAATATTAAAAGACCTCACGAAAATATACTTTGGATTTTAATTAAAATACAAAGATTCGTGAGATAAAAAGAGGCCACAAAACTGAATATGACGTAGTGATTGCAAAGGAGGAGTCGAGGCAAAAGCGTTGTCAATAGAGGTGGACCAGCGTGTTCTTGTACTATGATCTGTGGAGAACAAGAAAAAATGGCAGGAACAAATGGAAAAATGATATGCCTATATTGCATTTGCAATTTGGAAAAAAAAAATCAAATACTTGTTCCTATAGTGAGGCAAATATCAATATCTTCTAAAATTAAAGGAGAATCTATTATGGTAAAATAAAATTGTAAAACAATATTAGATAGAACCATAAATAGATTTTTCACAAAAAAAAATTGTAGATGAAATATGAGCAGTCTACAATAGATATGAAAAAAACTCCTTTTTAAAAAAGGATAAAAGATAAGAACCAGTTTGTGAAACTGCCTTCAAGAGAGAATGCCTAGAAGAATCTATCCTACTCGAGTACCGTGCTAGAATTTCCCAAGAGTAGAACTACAAAGCATTACAATATTTTAAGATACAAATATAACTGATTGATTTATTCCATTGATCAACTTTGTATAAATAGCAAAGTTGATCATTGAGATTCGTTTTATTACAACTCCCTAGTCTAAACTGAGAGTTCACCTGACTCATGGAAGAGTGGTAACTCAAGTAAGTTTATCCTAGTAGAACTTAAGAGAATTATTATTTATTATAACAGTTTGAATGTGATATTTCTAATGGGAAATTTTTATTGTATCTCTTCATGTGTATCAAAAAGTATTTTAAAGGAATCTACACTAGTTAATTGGCGAGATTATCTTTCAATTACCTGGTAAATTAGCTGGGTGTTTGAGGGATTCAAATGAAAGACTTCTTTGATGTGCCTGGATGTGATGCTAAATACTGACCATCCTTTATTATCTCTGAAAGTCCTGGTGTTCTCATCATAGGCTACTGCTAGCCATACCATTAGGTTTGCAAAATAATACACTCTAGGGTATACTAATTTCCCTATATTTTTGGTCCACCTATTGCTCTTGGGGGATCTCTGGTTTTGCGATCTCTTCACTTTGTGGAATAAATTAGCTAGTAACCATGGAAAGCGCTAACAATTTTCCATTGTGGCCTTGAAGCTCCAAACACATGTATTTTAAATCTCGTATTGTTGGTCTGGTGTGAGCTTTTTGTTTTCCCCAGACTTCTTTGAGAATCATACATTCCTGTCGCAACAATTACTCCTTCGGGGAGCTCTATGTATGGTGACTGGTCAATAATGAATTTTATCGCCTCCTTAGTGTCTTTGGGTATAAAGGCATTTTCTCAAGTGGCCATTATGCTCATAGGAATTACTTTGACTCATAGTGATACACTCTTTTTAAGTTTCTTCTAACTCTCTATTCGCTCAAGGCAATTCTTTGTTCTGAGATAACCAGGGTGGTAATGATGTTTGATAGTGGGGATTTAAGTAATTGAGGGTAGAGTGGCTTTACTAGTTTCACATAGTGTATCATTAATGTAGTGTCACCAACTACCTTTTGAATTTGGCCAATGGATATCTACCATAACATCATTTCTAAAATTAGATAATTATGGTAGGTGATATTCCTTGGCCTGCATGTCCACGAGGACCTAGGTTAGCATACTTACAATCATTCATAATTTTTCTATTGGTTTTTGAGTTGCTCTCATTTCTGACGTGGTATTATAAACATGGTAGTGGTGGTTTTTTGTGAGAGTTTTTCGTAAAACACTCTGCCACCTTGGCTCTATATAGGAGTCAATTTTGAAAGAAGATATACCATTAAAAAGTAGTCATTATTTTTGGGATAGATTATCAGATCTGCTCATAGAGGCGTGTGCCCATCAAAATTTGCTAATCTGCACATTTGGTTAGTCGAAATGAAAAAAATCATAACTGGATTACCTCAACTCAAGTTTTATCATTATAATTATTCAGATAATAACCAAATCTTAAGGTACCTTAGTCGTAACACTTACCTTTATGACCATCGCATACCATTCTTACCGTTAGATCTAATCTGCATTGAGCGTCATCGTTTGATGTCTTTGAACCTACATAATCATTAGCCCTATGACATAATAGACATATTTTAAGGTAGTCACATGTATTAAGTCACAAACTATGGTTAGCATCAAATTGATCACAAATACTTAGAATAAAAAATATAATTGTCGACTTGATCTTACCAATGTATTAATCTCCATATAATCCATATTTATTAATGTTAACATGGTGATTAGAAATGTTAATAACCTTTCATTAAAACATAACCTTTTATACCCTGATCGTGTCTCTGTGCGCTCATTGTTAGATAAAAAATTAGACGTGTGTGCCCGTTGATTTCTCCAGACATGTGCAAGGATTAGCAGAATGAAAGGGAAAAATTATCCACGTATTAAACCCTTATAAATCTTGATTTAAGCATTGTTTTTAACCCAAATAATATATTTAATTACTTGCTTGGCCAAAAATTCATGTGATTTATATTTGATCATCTTGATTAAGGCAATGCCATCAGATTTGGTTGAGTTGGAGTGTTGTCGTTAGATCAAACGAAAATGCACACTGATAATCTTTGCATCGTTATTTATCAGTCACTATGATGAAGCCTTGTCATTGAATCTAGGCAAAAATATGCGTTACCATCGGATCTTGATTTGACCATCACTTTGTTGACGTCTGCTTTGTTAATTTCAACCACTTTTGGTTGAAGTGCTATTGTCAGATCTGAGTGGGATCAAGTGTTGTCGTTAGATCAACTAATGATGTGTGCTTTATATCCTTTCGATCATCTTAACGAAGCGCAATCATAGGATATGGTGATATAAAACGGTGCCATTGAATCTTATAAAAATGGTTAACTTGTATCCCCTATGTTTGACTTGTCAACATCTAATCACTTGCAAAAAGTGCTACAGTTTGATTGAATCATGGTTAAGCACTACCATCGATCTTCTTTAACCTGTAAGCTTAATAACCGATGAGGCACATAATTTTTAATTTTATTTAATCCTTGATTAGGTGAAGGGGAAAAATTAACAACGCATTTATAACCCTCACTAATCATCATTAATGTGGCTTTAACCATGCTTTGACTTAGCTTTATCGATGAATTTTGACTTTTGTTAATGTTTGATCACTTCAAGAATGCACCACCGTTGGATTTGATGGATATCGTGTGCTGCCATAGGATTTGGAAAAGATGCAAGCCATTTTTCCCATCGTTTGAATGGATACATTCTCCATCGATCAACTCCCTACATGCGCAACCATCAAATTAACTCATGAGATTGTGCAACCATTGATTTCTTCAGACCTGCAAGACTAATAACCAAATGGGTGCATGCTTTAAACCTTAAATCACTTTGATTAAGCGAAAGGGGAAAAATTACTAATGTGCTAAGACCCTCATAAAACCTGATTAGTGGTTTAATTAATGTTTAGGTGCCTAAAACCTTCGACTTCAATGATTATTAAACTAGATGGTGTGTGGTCATTGGATGCCATCGTAATTAGGCGCTACCGTTCAAATCTTGAGATGTGCTCAATTTTTAAATTGTTGGATTTTATAATCGTGATTTAATTTTTAATTAATCCTTTGATAATTCTTTAATCTAGCCCATAGTTAACCTTGATCACTTTGATTGAGTGCACGTCCGTTGTATTGGCCGTAGATCAAGCACAGTCATCTAGATTGATCAACCTGTCCGAAGCCTAACCAAAGGGGATGCATACCCTTACTTGGTTTTAATTTTGATAAATTGTTTAGACCTTAGGTTATATGATTTGGTTGTTGACCTTTTAGACTTATCTTTTGGGTTGCTTGTATGAGCGCACCCATTCAGATCTCAGGGAATAAAGTGCTACCGTCTAGATCTTTGAAATCACTTGAATTTTAACATAAAGGGACGCATAGCCTTTACTGCTCATGTGATTAAATTGAATCTTAGGATTATTTTATTCTTACTTATGCCCGAATGTTTTAATTAATTCCTTTAGGAACCTGTGGACTTTAAAATATTTTTCTTCAAGTTTTATAGGCCTTTTAATAATCGAACGTCCTTAACGATCGATTTTGATGTTTAAAAAGGTATTCAATTCAACGATCAAGGCCATAGCTTTAACTTGGATTTATCCTTATTACTTAGGGAAAATGAAGCTTTTTATAATGGTTCTTTGAGGACCAAATATTAAAAATCAACCTTTCAGAAGAGAATGCAATAGAGACCAACAAATTGGGTGAAAATGTTGAAACCAAAAATTCAAATTTGGGGGTATCTGATGTTGAGTCAATTTTGGCTCCAACAAAACGGTTGACCCTAAAGGGTATAAATAGATAATTACAAGTGATATTTAGATCAAGGTTAAAGGATTGACCTTCAATTTTAATAATAAAAATACATTAAACTCACATATATAATGTGCGCAAAGGCCCAAAAAGCTATATGATAAATATAAAATTCATTTGTAGCCTCAAGTCAAGCTTAATATCACATTTTTAAACAATATTTTCATTTATTTTTCCTATTCATCATCATTATTTAAATCAAGAATATCAAAATTTTGATCTTCATTACATAACTCAAAAAATCTTCAATATCAACAACAAATTATAATTATTTCGGTGTGTCTATGAGGTACTATATACATATACATGTATGTATGGGATATATGTCTAATAGAACCAAGGAAGTAGAGGTATAAGCCTAAGAATATGTATGTAAAATTCTTATATTAATTATAAGCTTTACAAATATTTAATGCATCTTCTTATTTTCTTATATATTCCAAAAATATTAACTATTTTAACCTTAAAATTATACTATATAAGTTTAATTTTTCTATTAGCCAACAATATAACCAATAAAAAATAATGAATATGTAAGAAAGTATTAAATTTATGAATCTATAAAGTATAAATTGCATTCATTAATTATGATCATTCTTACACAATACAAAGATGATAGATGTAACTAAAATGCCTTAACTATTCATTCATAAATGCAATTAAAATTGTTTTAAATTCAAAATTATTAAAAAAAATTATTTTATTTATTTTTCAATAACATTTTAATGTTTTTAACTATAAAATTAATATTTTTTTAAAATAAAAAAAAATTAAATGATTTGTAAAATAATTTACATTATGAAAATGAGAGTGAGTTTAAACAAGAAGCAGGATGTAATTACAAGCAATAATAGAGTGTGGATGAGGAGTCGACCTCATCTTAGGATTTATTATTTCAAATCTTGGATAAATTCAAAGAATAAAGGATTCTCATTATAAAAACCTACATATCAAGGAAGGAAAGTTATTTATGAAACAACTAATTTGAACCAAGGATACCCTAGTTGGAAGTAAGGACACATGCCCTAGTTGAGGTAAAAAGAAAGAAAAAAATTATGTTAATACCTATTAGTGCAATATATGTTTTTCCATAAGTGATTATAAAGGATTAGATAATAAAATATGGATGATATAATAAAACATGCTATCCTTAAAATATGTACAAGACCTCGAGAGCAATGGTGGAGGTGGAGGGTAGAGATGGCGATGGCGGGATTCGATCTGCTGGAACGATGGATGGAAGACCTAGCCCAGGTAAGAATGGTGCTACTAATGATGAAGCGGGTTTCCACAGGAAGCCCCCCGAGGACCCTCGATACAAGGAGCCTCCTGATAAAATATCTATTAAGGGCCCCATCCCACCTGGGAGCCTTGGTGGGTCGTCATACATGCAGGTCCTTTCTGATGAGGTGATCAATCCAAAAACCTCAGATGCCCATCTAACTCAGGTCGGATAAGATATTGTCATCCCATAAGAGGTTTTATCCAACTATGTCTCAAAGGCATCTTATTCCCTAATCAAAAATTTTGTTAGGGGATGACCAGATATGGAGACCATAAGGTGTTGGGCCTTCTCCAAATGGAAAACCTTAGGAAATATGGAGATTGTAGCCCTCTCCAGAGGGTTTTTTGTCATAAAGCTATGCAACCATGATGATGCAAGCCAAATACTAACAAGAGGGCCCTGGTTCCTAGGCAGAAGGAGCTTGCATCTTAGGCGGTGGGTGACGGATTTCAATCCCAATATCCTAAATATCAAATTTACACCCATCTAGGTCCGCATCCCAGATCTACCTTTCCATATATGGCATGAGGTTTACTAAAAGCTATTGCAAGAATAGTTTGTGAGCTGGTGGTTATTGATTTTGCAACTAAAGCAGTCTCCAAAATGGTCCACGCATGCATCTGCATGAATTCCAATCTCAAGACCGAGTTGACCTCATTTGTAAACCTAATTTTGAGGTCCTTAAAATGGTATCAACCCCTAGAATATGAAAACAACCAAAATTTTTGCATCTAGTGCCACATGCAAAGCCACATCATAAACTAGTGCCCTCTTCTTAGAGCTAAACCGTCAAAGAAAATCGAGGATGGTGACTCTTTCATTCTGAGGTCTCCTCCTAGATACCTGAATCAATTCCACCCACAAAGAACTAATCATCCTAAGAATATCAAACCCTTTCCTAAGAAGAATAGCTCATCTACTCAAGCAAACCAGGCCCTAATTCAAAGGAGGGACGGTTCCTTAGAAGACAATGGAAAAAAAATATTGATCCTCCTCTGACCCTAGAGTCTGAACAGGTATGTCCATTGTTTGAATATAACCCTATTTTATTTGAATGTAATATGGACCCCCATGTTAGGATCCTCAATCCTAACATTATTATTTAGTATTTTTAATAATTTAATTATTATATTATTAACTCATAAAGTGAACCATCACATCTCTTCATAACGTGAACCATCATGTCTCTTCACCAACGTAGCTTTAGGGTATATATATATATATTAGGTTGGCCATTCACACAAATCATCCATGAATAAGAATATATATTTGATCAATTGATCCATTGGAAGGGTTCCTCTCTAGTGCAAAGGTGATTCTATCCAAAAGGTGATTCTATTAGTTTAGATCCAATTCCAATTATCGTTGATATATCTAATAGGAACTTGGGTTCCTACCATTTGGTATCAAAGCATCGATTTAGGACATAGGTGGGGAAGTTTGTTTAAATACATCTCGAACGAAATCTTGCAAGTAATGAATAAATGGTAAGATGATTTTGAAAATAAAATAGCAAGAAAAATAGTAGAGTTAACCCTTAAAAATAACGGCCTTGCAAATAAAATTATTACAAAGGAGGATTTTTGCTAGTGGAACAAGCCAATTACAAAACCACCTGTATGGGAATCAAAAATATGTACACCACCCCAAAAGGTACCCAAATCTTACCCATTAAATGTATCAACCCCACAAAAATGAAGGGTATTTTTTTATTGCGATGAGAAATTTATTCGCAATCATCAATGTATTACACCAGCACTAAATATTTTGGATGCAACTATTCCTTGTAGTTTTTCCAACAATGAAAATGCGATTGAGGTAGCCATAGTGACAGATAAACTTGAATATGTCACTAAATACGAGGATGATGAGGAAGGAAGATTAGGAAGCCGTAAAATATAAGAAAGAGGAAGAAGATGTAGAAAACAAGGACAATAAGCAAGAAATACCCCAAGCACCTGATCACAATGAGGAAGGTAATACAGTCGATATACCAGAAGTGATCGATGCATCAGGTAAGGATGAGGTAGACATTCCCGAAGTGACCCATTATGGCCAAACATGCACTCTACAAGAACTACACTCAATTTTCTCTCCAATAGTGAGTTATCACCGTAGGGTCAAACCTATTCAAAAACAAGGTAGAAAGGTGATTGCACACTCCTCCGTTCTCTCTTCTAGGGAACAATAGGAGAATGTAGAATTTTTACCACCTATTTTTAAGCATCCTTTTGAAGTTTTTGAGGAACCCCAAGGGTTTCCCTTCCATTTTCATCAATATTTTCCTAAGGAAGATTCTACTATTGTTCTTGGCAACCCCCCACTAACACTCCGACCTTCAAGATATCTCTGCCTTCAAAAAAGTGACATTAAAATAGTACAAGAACTTGCAAAAATTCTACTTGGAAAACAAAATATAAAGCTCCTCACTTTGAGATTTGAGGACAAAGCTCTTTTTAAGGAGGGTGGCATGTTAGGATCCTCAATCCTAAAATTATTATTTAGTATTATTAATCATTTAATTATTATATTATTAACTTATAAAGTGAACCATCACATCTCTTCATAATGTTAACCATCACGTCTCTTCATAATGTGAACCATCATGTCTCTTCTTAACATGAACCATCACGTCTCTTCCTAACGTGAATCATAACGTCTCTTCACCAATGTAGCTTTAGGGTAGATACATATATTAGGTTGGCCATTCACAAAAATCATTTATGAATAAGAATATATCTGATCAAATGATCCATTGGAAGGGTTCCTCTCTAGTGCAAAGGTGATTCTATCCAAAAGATGATTCTATTAGTTTAGATCCAATTCCAATTTATCATTGATAGATCAGCTAAGAACTTGGGTTCCTACCACCCCCTATAGCTAATCCTCCTCCCCCTCCTCACTCTAATCCTCCCTAGGTCGGGTTGATAGAAATAGTTCTTTTTGAGTCCTCTTCTAAATTAGGTCCATCCCTCCCCCTGTTGGAAGCTTTCAAACCAACATCCATTCATTCTAATTATGAATATGATGGAAGTCCTATCTCATGCCAATCCCTCCCAGGAAGCTTCAGCTCCAAACAAACTCGATGCAAAAAGTCCCCCATCGACTTCAAAAGTGATAGAAAAAAGAGGAAGACCATCCCTTACTATGTAGAGAAGGAAAGAGGTCGAAGATGATATAGCAAACGACTTCCAAGCCACATTGTTGTCTAACTCTCTCAACATGATAAGAGACAAATCCAAAAAATCTAAACCTCCTTATTAGTAGGGGAAGGGAGGTAAAAAATCCCTCAAAAAGTTTTAAATGAAGATTCTCACTTGGAATGTGAGAGGTCTCAATGGTGCCCCCAAGAAGCAGATAGTCACAAATCTAAAGAAATATTACAGTCCCACAATCCTCATCTTGCAAGAAACCAAAGTAGATGAGTTTTCTTCCCCCAAAGTTGCCAAGGCAATATGGAATAAAAATGAATTCATCTTCTCTCTCATTTAAGGAATGCTCGGAGGGCTGTTATGCATGTGGGATCTGCCAAAAGTTGAAAGAAGGCTGATTTACTCAAGCAAAATTATCAACATGCTTTTTCATTGCAAAAATAGCAACAACACTTGGATCCTGTCCAATGTCTATGCCCCTAATAACCCTCTTGAAAGAGCCTCACTGTGGAACTCAATTAGCCATACATGAAACTCGTTCAAAACCATCCCTTGGATCCTTGCAGGATATTTTAACAGCCCCCTATTCCCATATGATAAGAAATGAGGTAACACTTTGCTTACCAAAAGCATAGAGGAACTTGGGGAATTCAGATATGCGAACGAACTCATGGATTTCCAATTGAAGAGTTCACCTGGAGTAACAGAAGGGCTAGAACCAATCTCATATAGGTTAAATTGTACAAGGTCCTGCTCTCTAGAGAGGACATCCCTATTTTTTGGGATGACACCTTCAAATCCCTCCCTAAAATTGGCTCTGATCACAGTCCCTTTCTTTTTGAAGCCATCAAAGCTCCATATTTCAAGAGCCCCTTCTGCTTCAAGGTGATGTGGCTCCAGCATCCAAACATTAGGAACCAAGTCTCTCAATGGTGGAAACAACCCTTCAAGGGGTCCTTGTCTAGGTAACTATACTAAAAATGCATATTCATAAAGGAAAATCTTAGGACTTGGAACAAAGAAACCTTTGGAAATATTTTTAAAATAAAGTGGATAATTAAAGAGAAACTAGAGATCATAGAACAACAAATCCAGGAAGGCAACCAAGACAACAACATAAAGAGGTAAAGAGAGCAAGCTCCTAGCTAAGTTCCACAACATCGTGTCCAGAGAAGAAACATATTGGAGATAAAAATTGAGAGCCTTGTGGCTGAATGATCGGGACTCGAATACCAAATTATTTCATGCATCTACCCTGAGAAACATAAGATCCAACAAAATTTTAAAACTCACTTGCAACGATGGAAGGGTCACAAGGAAAATATATGCGATCAGGAATTAATCTGTCAACTTCTTCCAGTACCTTTTGGGTACATCCTCCCCTGGCTTCCCCCAGGATACTGAGACTATCCTGGGCAATATTCTTAACTCCATAACCTCTTCCACTAATGAAATGCTCATTACCCGTCTATCTGTGGAAGATATCAAAGGAGCTTTGTTCTCTATGTATCCCGACAAGGCTTCCAAACCAGATGGGTTCCTTCTGTGCTTCTTCCAAGTGTTTTGAGACTTGATTGGCCTGAGGTGTGTGCAGTAGCCAGAGACCTTTAGTCCTCCAAGGCCATCCCTTAAGGGATCAACTCAACCTTCATTGCCCTGGTTCCCAAAGTTTTGGCTTGCAAAACTCTATCTAACTTTCACCCCATCAACCTTTGCAATATTCTCTACAAGATCCTAACCAAAGCCTTAGCTAACAGGCTGAAGGGGATCCTCCCCTATATTATTGATATTTGATAGGGCAACTCTCTCAAAGGAAGGATCATAACAAACAAAGTGATAACCATTCATGAGGCCCTACATTCTACCACTTTGGCCAAGAAATCAACTTTCCTTCTAAAGCTAGACATGAACAAGGCCTTGAATAGGGTCAGTTGGGATTTTCTCATCAATTTCCTCCTTAAATTTTGCTTCCACCGAACATGGGTTGATCTTATCAAAATATGTATATCCTCTTTATGGTTCTTTGTCTTAGTCAATGGGTCCCCTACTAGGTTATTTCTGAGCTCTAGAGGTTTAATACAAGGAGATACTCTATCCCTAATCTTGTTCATCATCCTGGCTGATGTTCTAGGGAGGTCCATTGCAAGTGATAGTAGGAGAGGGCTTATTTATGGGATCAAAACTACTTCTAGTATTAACCCAATCATCCACCAATAGTTTTTTGATGATGCCATCTTGGCCACTTTAGCCTTAGTTGCTCAAGCCAAGGCCATTAAACACATCCTCCGCCTTTATGAGAATGTTGCAGGCCAAAAGATCAACCTCATCAAAAGAAATTTATTTCATCAATACTCCCCATTCCCAATAATTGAAAATTGCACGGATCCTTGGATGCTCCCTGAAGGCTCTCCCCACTTCCTACCTTGGGCTTCCTCTGTTCTCTGGCAATCCCTCTACCCCAATGTGTAATAATATTATTGAATGAATTAAAAAAATTGGCCTCTTGGAAAGTTCACCTCCTCTCCCAGGCATCCAAATCCACCCTCACTTTGGCCTATCTTTAGAGCATCTCGGTGTACTGCCTATCTATTTTTAGAATCCCAGTCTCTGTTAGTTCCAAGATAGAACAAATCCAAAATAGGTTCCTATGGTTTGGGAGTGAGGATAAGAAGAGAATTCCCTTGGTGTATTGGGACTTGGTCTGTTGTATAAAAAGCAAAGGATGCATCAGACTCAGTAAATCCACTCAAATGAATCTCGCTCTCCTTGCCAAGTATGTATGGAAGATCTACACCAACAAAAATGTAGAGTGGGTCGAGATAGTCAAGAAGAAATACTTGCAAAATCACCAGTTCTTGAATGATTAGGGGCCTCGAAATGGTTCAGTGTTCTGGAAGTCCATCACCTACACTAGAAGTCTCATTAAGAAATGCGACAGGTGGATTTTGGGTAATGAGAACACCATCAACTTTTGCCATGATAGATGGCTTCAAGAGAAACCTCTGAGTGAAAACAGAGAGCTAGTGGTCCTCAAACCATTTGTTGACACCAACATGGGGAGAAATGTTGTAAATTTTATCACCAATCACAATGGAGGCCCTAAATGGAGAACCATTGATGTGGCCAACTTCCCTCATCAAGTTGCTGCCCTATCTAGCTTGCTCAATGCAGTCACCATTCCAACGGGAGAGGTGGAGGATAGGCCCATATAGAGGGGAACTGATGAAGGGTTATTTTTTTTCAAGTCAGCCTACACTTTCCAAGATAAGGCTTAGGGTTCAACCATCCCTTACAACCTTGTCTAGAGGAAGAAAATCATCCCCAAAATTAGTTTCTTTTCTTGGACCGCCATCCAAAATAAGATCCTCATGCTTGAAAATCTGGCCAAAATAGGATTCATGATCCCCAATCATTGCTACCTGTGCCTTTTAAGCTGGGAATCTATGAATAACATTTTTACCAATTGTGCCTTTCCTATGCAACCCTCAACCACTTGCTGAATTCCTTCCACATCTAGTGGGTCCAACCCAATTCAATCATTGACCTTTTCTCACAGTGGCCAAACCCATTTAGAAATCCTAGGCTTCGCTCCCTCTGGTACTTCTACCTCCATAATTTCATTTGGTAAATCTGGCTAGAGTGCAACAATAGGGTCTTCTTGTCCTCCTCTAGGTACCCCCTAGCTATGTATTCCAAATCTATTATATATGCTATTGAAAACATCTAGCTCATCCCCTATTCCATGGCCCCTTTCCAGGCTCTCGAATATACCCTTTTCAAATCTCTTGGTATAACTAAAGAGAATCCTGGAGCTCAACCAAGGCCCAACCCAAGAGCCAATCTCAAGTGGATACCACCTCTGAAAGAATGGATCAAGATGAACTTTGATGAGGCTTCCAAAGGAAATCCTAGTAGTGCTGGGGTAGGAGGGGCATCCAAGACCATAATGACAACCTGATCCTTACGTTTGCAGAGTTCCTTAGACCTCAAACTAACAATTTTGTAGAGACCATGGATCTGTGGAGGGGGCTTGTCTTGGTCCAAGAGGAACCTAGAAAGGTAATAATTGAGGGTGATTCCTTAAATATTATCAACTACATGATGAATGACAAGACTTCTTCCTAGAAAGTCTTCAATACCATCCAAGAATACAGGAAGATATTTCAAATTTGCTCATTGATGATCATCCACCATAACTTCAGGGAGGCTAATCAGCTAGCTCGTCTCATGGCCAACCTGGCAGATTCATCTACCAACCTCAAAATTTGGAG
The DNA here is from genome assembly GCA_028583015.1 of Wollemia nobilis. Taxonomy (NCBI): domain Eukaryota; kingdom Viridiplantae; phylum Streptophyta; class Pinopsida; order Araucariales; family Araucariaceae; genus Wollemia; species Wollemia nobilis. The sequence continues at coordinate 10,743,807 of JAQPPZ010002170.1, forward strand.
AGATAGCTTTCCCCAATATGTCACCAATGCAGCAATTCGTTAAAGGGATAATTTTTAAAATGTCAAGTCCTAATGGTTTGAATTTTGAATCAAAGCTTATCTCAAAATCTCTCTTCACCATTATCGGGTTCTTTAGACCTTTTTCCTAGAGTGCAGGCAATTTCCACGAGTGTATCGGGTATGTCATCAAGTTCAAGCTTGTGGATGGAAAAATGTGGGAAAATCGATACACTCCCCACTCAATTTATTTATGGCACTACCCAAACCTCAAGGCCAATGACACATGAGCCTTCAAGACCATCACGTTCCAAGTTATTAGTGCCTAACATCTCTTATGCTATATAGCTAATCACAAGAAGCTGGGAAGGCATTTCTACCCCTACCCTCCTAATCATGGCAAATTTCTCTAGCTTTTTCTTCCATCCCAAGCTATCCATTGCTTTTCCCAACAACCCCTATTTACCCTCATAGAGTTTTTTTTGGAAGCTTCCCACGTTCCCCACATGAGTTTTTATCTTCCAAATCCTAAGCATACCGATTTTTATCTTTCCATGATTTGGAATGATTGTCTGCTCCCCACCAATTACTTCCAAGGATCGTCCTGAGCCTTCTCCCATCGCAGTGTCATCCAACCCAATTCTATCATTTTCTACTACCTCCACTCGACCTACTCATTTTTAACCAACAAAGGTTCTAGCCCCTCTGTCTGTGCTCCCTTCTCTACCACCCCTACCTCAGCTCTATGGAAACCCTGATTTGACTCCCTCCACCTCTCGTCTCCCTACTTTTGCCTCTTTTCCCCTACTAAAAGCATGGCCTTCGTAGAGCCAACTTAGTTGAACCTTGATCCAACAACCAATATCTTCATGGATGCCAAGGGATTCACTACCTTCTTATTGAAATTATCTAGAGCTAAATATCAAATCACCAAGGATTTTATCACCTCTTGGAACCAGGGCGAGGTCACCATATAGGGAGTTCACTTCAAGGTGACGATTGAAATGCTAGCTAAGATCACCAACTTCCCACTAACAGGACGCTTCATCCACCATGATAAGCACAACTAGGAAGAGGAGACATATCAATTCCCTATTTCAAGTAATATTTTAGGTTGGGACAAATCCACCCTTCACATTTCTTCCCTCCTGGCTCCCTAGAATATTGTCATTGTCCCCATAATGCAGTATGTGACCTGTGATGACTTGAAGAAGCCTCTACAAAGATTCCACATAGCCTTCGTCAACCACCTCTAAGATGGTAAGGCAGGCTGTATCCTTGCTTACCTTTTGTACTCCCTTTCCTTGACCATTGAAAAATGTCACAAGATAAATGGAAATTCGCTTCACCAAGGGCTCTTAGCAATTATCTTCAAGAATACCTTAGCCAATAGGTCCCCTATCCACAACGTCAATCTTGTGTCTGCAAGTCCCTCTGACAAAGTCCCCCCGTCACCCAATCGTCCTGTTGAGTCCCCTACCAACCCTAGTCTAGTTGGAGGCCACTCTTGTTGAGCAAGGTGCAGCAACAGTATTGTCATTATTGTCAACACAGTTAGATAGATCGGTTGATGCAGTGTAAAGGAGTTCAGAGGTTACTCAGAGTATGTACAATGATGTTAAATGCTTATAAGGATGATTTTTGATGTTTGGGTGAAGTTGTTACAGGTTGTCCAAGAAGACCGAAGTGGCCCATATGCTAAAAATGCAAAGAAAAAAAGTGTCGCGATATCACAACATGTTGCATTTTCATGGCCAAAAGAGAAGCGAAAAAGCAAAGGGAAAAAAGTGTCGCGATATCATGACATGTTGCATTTTCACGGCCAAAAGAGAAGCGAAAAAGCAAGGAGGAAAAAGTGTCATGATATTGCGACATGTAGCATTTTCGCAGTCCAAAGCGAAGAGAAAGAGCAGAGAGAAAAAAGTGTCACAATATCGCGACATGTTGCATTTTCATGGTCCAAAGTGAAGAGAAAATGCGAGGAAAAAGTGTCGCGATATCGTGACATGTCGCATTTTCGGGACTCAGAAAGGGTAGGAAGGAAGAGAAAGAAAAAGTGTCATGATATCGTGACATGTCACATTTTTGCGACTCAGAAAGGGCAGGAAGGAAGAGAAAGAAAAAATATCACGATATCGCGACATGTCGCATTTTCATGACTCAAAAAGGTCAGGCAGGCAAAGAAAGAAAAAGTGTCGCGATATCGCGACATGTCGCATTTTCATGACTCAAAAAGGACAGGCAAGCAAAGAAAGGAAAAGTGTCGCGATATCATGACATGTCGCATTTTCGTGACTCGAAAAGGGTAGGAAGGAAGAGAAAGAAAAAGTGTCGTGATATCGCGACATGTCGCATTTTTGTGACTCGAAAAGGGCAGGAAGGAAGAGAAAGAAAAAGTGTCACGATATCGCGACATGTCTCATTTTTGTGACTCAAAAAGGTCAGGCAGGCAGAGAAAGAAAAAGTGTCGCGATATCACAACATGGCGCATTTTCATGACTCGAAAAGGATAGGCAGGTAGAGAAAGGAAAAGTGTCATGATATCATGACATGTCATAGTTTCATGACTCGAAAAGGGCAGGAAGGAAGAGAAAGAAAAAGTGTCACGATATCACGACATGTCACATTTTCACGACTCGAAAAGGGTAGGAAGGAAGAGAAAGAAAAAGTGTCGCGATATCGCGACATGTCGCATTTTCGTGACTCGAAAAGGTCAGGAAGGCAGAGAAATAAAAAGTGTCGCAATATCACGACATGTCGCATTTTTACAACTCAAAAAGGGCAGGCAGGCAGAGTAACAAAAGTGTCGCGATATCGCAACATGTCGCATTTTTGCGACTCAAGAAAAACCTCAAAATAGAAACGAACAGTCATGAAGAAGAAGATGAACAGTCATCGAAGGAGAAAACAAATGCATGCACAAGGGAAAAGAAAATGAACAGTCATGAAGAAGAAAATGAACAATCATGCAAAGAGAAAACAAACAGACATGCAAAGAGAAAATGAACAATCATGCAAGGAGAAAATGAACAATCATGACCGAGAAAACGAACAGTCAGGGTAAGAGAACATGGTGTCAATTATTTGCATGTGATGTGTTTGACGAAATACCTTCTAAAAATATACAAAAGGAGTTACAAATGGAGTTGCAAAGAGAAAGGATGGTTATAAAAGGAGTGTTGCTTGGAGAATTTATTGGGGGAATTTATTTGGTGAAGTGGGCAAGAGGAGTGCGAGAGGAGAGCAAGAGGCGAGCGAGAAGGATGTGTGTTTTGTGAATTGTGGGCGATGTTGAGAAAGCAATAGACCAGTCAGGGTCTTGTAAAAGTGAAGGCATTTATATGTCAATCTTCTAGTTTTAGAATTGAAGTCCAAGTTGGTTCTTGGCATCAGGAGTTGGTGCTCCTTCTAGTTGGTGTTGGTAAATCAGGGTTTGGTGCTCCTTTCTATTGGTGTAGATAAATTAGGGGTTGGTGCTCCTTTCTATTGGTGTAGATAAATCAGGGGTTGGTTCTCCTTTTTGTTGGTGCAGATAAATCAGGGGTTGGTGCTCCTTCCAGTTGATGCTGGTAAATCAGGGGTTGGTGCTCCTTCTAGTTGGTGCTAGTAAATCAGGGGTTGGTGCTCCTTCCAGTTGGTGCTAGTAAATCAGGGGTTGGTGCTCCTTCTAGTGGGTGCTGGTAAATTGATTGTAAATTTGATTGCTTTGCAAAGGCTAGATTTGGATGGGAGTCCAAACAGTCAATTTTTGAGGAGTAGCCAAATCGGTGAACCTCGGTACATCTTGTGTTGTGTGATGCTCTCTTGTTATATTTTCTTTATTTGATTTTAAGTTCTAATTGTTTTGGATTTAAGAGTTTAAGATTTAAGTTTTATAGAGCTACACCGATTCACCCCCCCTCTCAGTGTCATTGTGAGACTAACAACTCCAAGGTCTCCCATATTAGGAGTGCTAGGCAAAGCAAGTAGAAGAAATGTGCAACTACATCAAATATTCTCTCGATAACCAAATATTTGGCCAGGATCAAAAGGCCAAAAGTGGATCCATCCTCTTCCTCTACTCATGTCATATCCAATTATACAAGTGACAAGGAGGACCAATGCTCCCAGATACTATTGGAGCTTGTGGCTTCCACCATAGGCACATCTATCAAGTACCTAGAGGAGGCCTCCAATATGTTGTCTCCTTACGCTAACAAGAAAAAATATCATACCAAAAATTGACAGGCATGGGACCCTCCCTCTAGGGAGGTGGCATGTAGGCTAGGGTCATATTTTTTGCTGGTGAATCTATTTTGAGACAGTGTTCAGGCGAGCATTTTGAAACTGATGCAACTGGTTTTTGGGGTTTACCTTCGTCTGATGGAAATATTTTTTGTTGTTGGTTTTTTTTTTCTATTTTTAGTTGGTCCTTTGTTTCAAGTGTTTTTCCCTCTATGTCTTAGAGGGTTTTTTGTTGGGTGTTAGTACCTCTATGTAAATTTTTCCCTTGTGTACGGTGTTTCAACCCTGAATGTTATAAGGTTTTGGGTCCCTTTCAAAAAATGCATTGTAAATACTACTTAAATTAACAAAAAAAATATGCTATCCTTAAAAAGTTTTGATCACTAGAAAAACTCAAAGATAAAGCAAAGAGCTCATATTGTAGTAGAAGTTGGACTAGATCAAGGATTTTCCACTCACAAAAATATGGAAAAACATTCTCTCTAACTTATCATATGGTGGAGTTTGTCTTACATTGATGACTTGGAACCATGATCATATACATCCTTCTAAAGTCAAAGTATTTGGAACTTTAACGTTTATCTCATTACATTGAAAGAGGTATCTTCAACAAGAGTGAGGATGGTCAAATAAGCTATATCACTTGTGCATAAATGTACTCTCTCTCTCTCTCTATCTATATATCTATCTATATATATAGAATTGAAATATACTTCACTCATATTACATCATGACCACATAGTGGTCTTATAATAGCTTAGCTATTATGCATATATTGTTTGGCAAGATTCAAACCTTGGTCTCCTCCTTAAAAGTTGAGGAATATAATCGATTAAGCTTATTTAATTTAATATAATTCAATATATTAATTTTAATACTTTATAATTGATATAATATTAGTAATATTTTAGTATTTATAATAGACTTACTAGAAACTTATTTTTTTTGGCTAGATAATAAGGGGTTGTACTCGAGTCCCCCATCATTTAAAAAATACAACTATCTTCTTTAGACCTTGAGATTTTACAAATAGATACACTTCTCATTTAAATTGAGGTGTTATAGCTAGAAACCTGCATCATTTTATATAAAATGTTTGAATTCTTGATTTTTTTTTTTATCTTTTCAGTTTTCTTTGTGAATACAAATATTCCATAATTCAACATCCTTCTTGAAATTTTTCTATAGCAACCTTCACAAACTAAAACTTCACCTCTACTATCTATGCATTGCATCTTAATAAAGTAATATTTCCAAAACATCGCATTATCATAGTCCGCTCTACTAAATCTGGATTGCTAGTTTCCTTCCTAAAACACAAGTGCAACCACAAAAATTATAATAAATAGTCTATATAAAATCACATTATTGTGATAAATGAAGTAGATATTACCAATGGAAAACATTAAAATATATCTTAATCATTATTTGATTCAAGCAATCAATATTTTCTTTTCATCTTTAGGTCAACTTACTACTTCCTCTAACCATGGAAAGGAGAATTTAACTTCACAATCCTCAATCAAAACTCCTCAATTGGCTAGCCTATTTGCATATTTGTTTCTTTCCCTTAATGTATTTTTAAGCCTAATTTCTTCAAACTCTTTAGCAAGATCTTAAATTTCCATGATTATCTCTTGTATGTTCCATGGAACCTTTGCTTTCCTCAAAATTATATTTATTACTATGATAGAATCACCTTCCATCCATACTATATTCCATTTCATTTATTTGCATAATTTTAACCCTTCTAAAGCCACCCAAGCTTCAAATTAATTATTTGTCTTAATGAGATAAAATCTCTCCTCTTTTATTTCTAATTATTCCTCCTCCTCCTGGTCCTAAATTTTCTTTAGATGCTCCATCAAAATTCAATTTAACCAACTCCACATTTGGTGGTTTCCACTTTATATTCTTTGCCTTATTTTTGTTTCTCTTGTACCCAATATCATAATTTCATTTAATGAATTTACCTCATGTATCAAGGCTCTCTACTTCCAGATTAGTGTCTGGGTGAGTTGATAGGGTTGGTTTAGACTCCTCTATGGCTAAACATATATTCCTTTTCATTACGTCTAATTATTCCATTCCTTTCTAGCTATACAGTCCAAAGTATTGTATCTTTTGAAATATCCCATATTGTTTGTAAAGCCTCACTTTTATAAGTGCTCTGCCATTGATTCAACCAATCTTCAATTATGTTATTCATCACCTTACATTTTCCAAGCTTATTAAGAATCCATTGCCATAGTTACCAGACTATTGAGCAATGTCCCAAGAGATGGTCTATACTCTCATTTTTTTTACAAATAACACATTGAGAGGGGCCATGAAAACCTCTTTTTTATAAGGTTATCCTAGGATAAAATTCTTCTATGACCTACTAGCCAAACAAACATTTTAACTTTAGGAATGCTTGGGCTATCCTAAATATCTCTCCATATTCTAGTGATATTACTATTTTTTTGGTGCTTTACATTATATCCACTTCTTGTTGTGTATTATCCAGAGCTATCCAAATCCTAAATTAATTTATCCTTGTCTCCCATCAAAATAATCATAGTTGTTATCTTTCTACTGAATTACCTCCTAGAATCAATGTCTTGTATACTTGTAAAAAAAAAAATCCATTTGTATCTTCCTTCCTGATACAAAATGTTTGAAATCCTATCACCATATTTGTCTTGAAGCAATCTCATCCAAGGTTTCAAAATGGATCTAAATTGAGTTGTTTTTTATCACACCAAGTATCCATCCGAATAGAAAAAATTTCTCCAATTCCCACCACCCATCTTAAACCTTTAATCATTAGATCAATATATTTTTTAATCCATTCCAAAGAGTACAACCTTTTGGTAGAGAGGATGCAACAAATATTAAACTTGGGCCATTGTGCTCAACATACTTAGAAGAATTATTTCCCATTGTCTTTGACTCTCTTTGTACAATCTCTAGATTACTTTTCCCCTAAGAGCTAATTTGCATCTATAATAACTCTTAAACTAAGACCTCCCCTAGTTTTCTTTTTCAATGAGTTTACACAGGTTTTTTTGAGGGGTCTTAGTCCCCTTATATTGAGTGGGGTTTGAACCTTGGACCTCTCAAAGAGATTTCAAAGCACTTACCACTGTAGTAATCTTACAACTTAATACCTCCCCTAGTTTTATCATCACACACCTTGCTCCATTTCTCCAAAGAAAATTTTATTTTATCATGTAAACCTGACCATACAAAGGATTGCATAATATAGATTAATTTTTTTCAAATGGTTTTGGCATAGTATACAATGACATATAATATGTTGGAATGTCCTGTAATACTAACTAAATTAACTGCACTCTTCCTGCTAATGATATCCATCTGCCTTTCCAAGCTAGTAGCTTATTTTGAACCTTACTAGTAACTAGATTCCATAATTCTATCCTCATTATCCCCTCAAATAAATACATCCCTAGATAAGTTGTTGGAAAATTTGCATCCTCCATTTGAAGTAACTTGTAAATTCTTGCTTTGATATTAGTTAGTGTTAAGTAAATATTGAATTTAGTCCTATTAAATTTTTGCCCCGATGCTCTTTCATATTCCTTTAAAAAGTTATTCAAAGCTTTGGACTCATTTATCCTTTTCCTTCCAGTAAGATCTATATCATCTACAAATTATTGATGGGTGATGTTGTAGATGTTATTACTAATCTTAAGTCCACTTATAAACCCATATTTGTAATCCTTATTTAAGTTCCTACTCGAAACTTCTACCATAACAATGAACAAAAAAGGAGATATAGGATCTCCTTGTCTAAGGCCTCTCTTGGCTTTAAAATATTTTGTTATTTACCCATTGACCAACACTGAATAATAAATTGTAGAGACACAAGTTTTAATCCATCTAAACCATTTATTCCTGAATCCAAACTTTTCTAAAATTGTAAAAAAAATCCCATTTAATCCCTATCTTAGGCTTTACTCGTATCAAGTTTTAAGATCATTGTTTTATCTTTTCTTGAAGTTGTTGAATGTATAACTTTATGAGATACTATGATCCTGTCAAGAATTCATCTCCCTTTCACAAATCCTCCTTGCTCTTTTAAAATTATTATTTTTTAACAATGGCCTTAATGGACTTGCTATTACTTTGGAGATAATATTATATGCCATATTACATAGGCTTATGGGTCTAAAAGAATCAAACAATTCAACATTCTTATTTTTTAAAATTAGGTTAAGATATGTTGCATTTATTTTATAAGGTATGTATTGTTTTACCGTAGATTATTCCACTACCACCAATAAATAATCCTTCACTATATCCCAATTATGTTGGTAAACAGGGGCATAGGTAGTAGATCAACCGGTTTCCACTAAGTGTTTGCTAGCTTAAGGTCGACAATTCTAATCGAGCCCCTTTTGATCCCCTCAGTCAGAGTAAAATATATACCAATTAAAAATTATCTAGGTTCAAGGTGTAGACCAATTTGTGCAATGCAACCCCATAAGGGGGATGAATGCCCAAGGTTCAAATATTGAGCCTCATCAGACTGAATTCTTGTCCCTTTCCTAATGCTTTTAGTGGTGTAAACGATTTAAAAATAATTTGGCATGGTGGTTATAGGGACATACTCTGGAGAGTACTATGTGGTAGCTTTCAAGGTGGACAATACAAAATACCATGGTGTCCATAAAGGTGAACAAAAAACTCGAATCATCATGGCAGCTATCGATTCCACCATATAAAAAACAATTTTATTGGTAAAAAATTACAAAGAGACTATATGGACCTAGGAATTTATCCTTATTTAAAGAGAAAAGAGTTAAATTAACTTCTTATAGAGTAATAGGCTTCATCAATTTCCTATTGTCTTTATTCATTATAATTGAATATAAATATTGAAGAAGTTTATCATTAAGAACTTCAATCTCCTCTGATCTTAGAATATTATGATAAAAAGACTTTACCCCTTTTATAATTTCACTTTGATCTTCAATCCAAACCCCTTCTATTAATTTAATTCTATTAATTTTGGATGTTGATCTATGTACTATAGCCATCCTATGAAAAACTTTGTAATTTTATCTCCTTTTAACCAAGTCTATCTTGATTTTAATCTCCAAAATTTCTCTTCCTTACTCAAAATATTATGATATTCACTAAGCAATTCCCTTTCCTCTGATCTTGGATTATTATGATCACATTTTTGGAAATTTTGAAAGTTTATCTTTTATTTCTTATTTCTTCTCAAAAATATTTCTAAAAGTGTTCTTGTTCCATTCTTTTAATATAGATGCCATAGATTTAAGTTGTTTTGGAAGAGCATACAACCCACCATTTCATGAAGAATTTCATGTTTGTGCTATCTTATCAAAAAATTGAGGATGGTCTTCCCACATATGCTAATATCTAAAATATGATATTTTTTGAATTCACTTGCCACCATTTTAACTCTTAGTGGCCAGTGATTTGAACCAATCCTTGTTTAGGTATTAATTTTAGCATAATTTCCTTCATATAGCCAATGATTTGAGAGTATGCATCTCTACATTTTTTTACTATTAGGTTTTGGCCTCTCCTGTTGTTGGTCCATGTATAGTTGTCTTCTTCAAACTCAACCTCCCATAGATTATTCTTTAGAATAAAATCTAAGAAGTCTCCCATACGTTGGGTTAATTTCCTAATTCCCCCAAAATTTTCATCCAGCTTAGTTATGGTATTAAAATATCCTATGATTATAAATCAGGATTCTTGGTATTTACTTTTCATAAAGGCTTCAATCCCACTCCAAAATTCTAATCTACCTGATTTAGTTGTAGGTCCATAGACATCGATAAGGATGAAATGGATATCTGTAAAGTAGCAAGTGATTAAAGAGACTATCCAATGCCTAGTTTTATGAATGTTTAAATAGGAAGTTCTATAAGGATTATAACAAGTTGTAATTACCTCTATCGCTCCTTTAGAATATATAGTATCTCATTCACATCTTGCCCATACTACTTTCATAAATTTTTAAACTTCTTTTGTTATTCTAGTTTCATGGATACAAATAATATCAGGCTTATTACTTAAACATAGGTCCCTGATACACCTCTACTTTGAGGGGGAATTAGTACCCCTTATATTCCAAGAGATGATAATCATGTCTTATTATGGGCTATTGGCCCCACCTGCATATTACCAATATCATTTTATTGTTTGGTAAAGAGAAGTTCAACCAGCTTAGTTTGTGTTCTTTTCTCTATGTTTGCTCTTGTTTCCCTAGATATTGCTAGATAATTTGAGGGTTTTCCTCTTTTTTCCTTACCTATATCAGGAGTAGATCTTATTATTCTATTCCTTAGTATTCTTTCATAATTTTTTCATCATATTTATCCTCTCTTGGCTCTACTATAGAAGCTTTTGACTTGTTCTACTCATTTTATAGTAGTTCCTTATTAATGGCAGAGGTATTAACTTCTGAAATTGCATTTTTTTACCACTTTTTTTCTCCTAAATGGTGCATGGTACTTTAAGAGAGTTTTAAAAATATTATGAGACACATTCCTTAGGTTTATCAAGAATGTTCTTCCTTAAATCAGGATCATATTGAATAGACGGTTCCTTGTTAATATGTTGAACCTGTTGTACTATGTCCTCTAAGTTTTGATTTACTTTTTCTTCATAGTCTAAAGCCTTAAAAGAGTTGGTATTTATTCCAATATCCTTCCTTACTAGTCTCAACTATTTATTTTCTTTCATTTTTTTAGATCTATATTTTGGAAGCTGAAAACCATCTTCACCATAACCATTTGTAAGTTTCTCTTACGGTTTATTACATATGATTTTGTTGATCTCTTCTTAGGGTATGATCTCTAGTTATGCCCCACGTCATGACATCTTTTACATATAAAATATATGTTTTCATAATCTATTGTTTGGATCCACATATTATCCAAATACTTAAGAATGATTTTGTAGAGGGAAAAAAATACCCTACCATGTATGATTCTCGGTTGGATCCGTTGGGAGCCGAGGTGATCACGGGGGTGTGTTATATTCTCTACACTCAAAACAAGGAAAGGGTTCACCAGGAATGGTTTTAGGACTCACTCCAAGTCTGGGGTGGAAATGTTTAATGTGTGATTTAAGCAAACACCTATGTTTGGCCTTTCTAAACTAAACTATGGAAATGAAAGAACAATGCAAAACACACAAGATGCAAGAAGACAATGACTAACCCTAATATGATTCTTTGATTCAATGATATCTAACCCTAGGTTGCAAGAAATGAAATCTTTTTCTTTGAGCAAGGGACCAAGGGAATGCACAAACAAGACTAAACCCTAGATGCAAAACTATATGCCCTTTTCTTTTAAATGCCTAGAAAGCAATCAAATATTTTTTCCTTTTACTTATAACCTAGGTTTTGAACAAGAATAAAAAAAGCAAACAACACACAACCTAAAAGCTTTACTTAGAGCACTTATCTAATCTAATGTTTGATCCAAGCTTTATCTTGCATCCAAAATATCCAACAACTTCAAATATAAAAAATAGCTTCACAAAAACTCTAGAAAATATGGTCAATATTTGGGGGCCTACTTAGGCCATTATAAGACTGAGCTTGGAGGCACAACAGTCAAGCCCCCTAGGTCCTTTTAGTTGACCATTTAAAATAAAATGAGCTTTGACATTTGGAACAAACATAATAAAATATGATAGCATGGAACAATAAATGAAATGCAAATAAAATGGACACAATGCATGAACAAGAATGTAACTTTGAAAACTAGGGTTTGGGAACAAGTAATTGCCCCCAAGCTAATGTGATATGAAATGCAAGTAAAATAGAATGATAATAGTCAAAACAAGATGCAAAAAGAGATGAAATAGTATGTAGGAGGCATGTAAATTAAAACCCTAGGATTTGGGGATGAATAATTACCCCAAAATCTAACTAGACCGAATATATGCCCTATAAATTACCGAGCATAGATTTGGTAATAGAAATAAAATGGATGCATAGCGTCTGAAAAGCAAAAATAGGATTTTTTCCAAATCTATACCCTATAGAAGATGGGGCATGGATTTGCACAAAGGGTTATAAAACCCAAAATAGAGACTGAAAATGCAACAAAACATGGAATAAGATGAATAAATGAACTAATGAATGCAAAGAAACAACCTGGTGATCTTGTGGAAGAAGCAAGAGCAAAGGTGGAAGACCTCTCCTCCTTCAAGAAGACAAGTTGTCATCAAGGCTTTCTCCACTTGCAGATCACAAGGAACACACCAACAATAGAACACCAAAGCACCAAGAGCACCAGAATATTGCACAAGAAGCCAAAAGAATTCTTATTTCACATGAACTTTCTTAGATTGCTAGCTAGAGAGAAAAATGGGATCCAATCCCTTTATTTATAGAGGGTTTGGAGGGCTAAAAGGTGGGAAAATGAAATTAACCTTGATTAAGTCGATGCCCCAAAAGGTCAGCTTAAAATTTAGGTTTTTTCAAGAAAAACCCTAAATTTATCAAATTTACACCCCATAATTTATCAAGCATAGATTCAATCAAGGTTAAGAAAAGCAAGGCAAAACACAAGAAAAAGGGGCCAAACTTGCTCCTAGCAAGTTTGAGAGCCTCCCAAAGGAACCTAAGGAAAATGACTCATTTGGGTGGGTCAATTTTTTGTGTCTACAATTTTCCCCCTCTTTGATGCATTTATGGCCTAATAAATGCATCAAAGAAATATGTAGACACCTATGGGTGAAAAGGATGGCAAACACAAGGAAAAAGGGGTGGCCAATTTAGAAGAAAGGGGTGGTGCAAAAATGGTGTCATTTCAGACACTTTGAATATTTTACATGCAAATCGAGGCATTAGGGACATTAATGCCTCTCAGGCTAGGGTGCCCCCTCGAGTTTTGAAAGGAATGTAAAATTCCTAAGGAAACTGAAAATAATGGACTTAGAAGAAAAGAGAGCAGCAAACAATAAAAAACATGCAAAAATAAAGGAAGAAAGAGGAGAGAAAAAATGAAAAAAGAAAGATATTAGGTTTTACTTATATTTTTAAGTTTTTTTTAGCATGATAATCACAAACATAATGAATGCAATGCAAAATGATCCTAACTAAATGAATGTAAAATAATCTTAACTAAATGCAATACCAAATAACTAAAATAAATGTCAATGAGATGAATGGAAGAGCGGATGGAAGGAAGAGAGGAAGGAAAGAAAAGAGAGGAAGAAGAAACAAATGATGATAGAAGAAAGAAAGATGAAAGAAGAAGAAAGCAAAGCTCCAAAAAGGTCAAAAAGAAGAAAAATAAAAAAAGAAAATAGGAGTGAAACCCTTGTAAGGATGTGTGCTCACAAATGATCGAATGGAGGTTACCCCTCGCTTGTGGCCATGAAGCTATCCTATAAGGGTGTTATGCTCACAAAAATATGGATAGGTGTGGAGTAATACCCACTATGGGTGTGGTGCTCGCTAATGGCTAGAGATGAAGAGATATACCCACTAGGATGTATGCTCACAAATGGTCGAATGGAGGCTACCCCTCACTTATGACCATGAAGCTATCCTATATGGGGTGTTGAAATGATTTGATTGATTTACCAAAATGAGTACTACCCAATAGGGGTATGGTGTGTGCAAAATATATGAATGATCAATGCAAAGTATAGCATAAAAATATGCATGTGTGCATGTGTTAGATGAAAATAAGATAAAATAATGAGATAAGCAAAAAGAAAAAAATGTGTGTGTGTGCATCCTTATTAAAATTTCAAGAGCTAAGAGATGTGTATAAGATAGTCAATGGTCATATGAATATCATAAATGATATTCATATAATATCTATCCTATCCCATGAGGACCTCTTAACAAGTGAAATATCAAGAAGGAGAAAGTGAAAAAAAAAAAACAAAAGCAAATAGAAGAAGGAACGTATATCCTTTGTCTTGGGTAAGATAAAAAATAATTAAAAATTTCAAGGGCAAAGGATATACAAAAGAGAAGAACTATATCCCTTGACTTGGAGAGAAAATTGATGATCATTTTATACTTTCAAAGGTCAAGTAATATAAGAGAAGAAGAGAAGAGATGAAATGCAAAGATGAAAATGGATGGAGATGAGCCCTAGGTTGGGGATTCTCTAGGCATCAGAGCCCTAGTATGAGTGCAATGCATGTGAGCTAAGACCTAACTAGGTGTCATCACTTACCATTCTCACAAAATCCCCAAAAATCTATATGATCAAGCAGTCATGCAAATATGAGCAAGCAACAATGCAATTATATGACAAGAAAAATGCAAGAATAGAATGTCAAGAAAACCATGCAAAATATGATAGGCAATCATGCAATATGAACAAGCAAACCAAATGCAGTATGAAAACTAATCTAAATGCAATATGAAAATGTAGAGTGCCAAGTTATGCATAGTATCTCTTTAGATGCATTATGTTCATTGGTTCTTTAAGTTCTTTACCATCTAAAGAAGCTAAATGATAGGCCCCTAAACCAAACTTGGTTGTTATGATAAAGGGGCCTAACCAATTGGGCTAAAACTTACCTTTAAGATCTAAATGAGCATTGGTGTTCTTTTAGTTTTCCTTGAGGACAAGGTCCCCAACCTCAAAATAATGATTGTGAAATCTCTTGGAATAAGATCACTTGAGCCTATTATGATAGGCTTAAAAATGCTCTAAGGCATGAATGCACTTTTCATCCAACAACTCCAATTGGTGCAAATGATCTAAGTGATACTCATCATCGATCGAGGCATCTTGCAACAAGATGTACAATGAAGGGACCTCTAACTCGAACAAAAAGACTACCTCAGTCCCATAGACCAAGACATATGGAGAAGCACCTGTAGGAGTTCGTACACTAGTATGATAGGCCCATAAGGCTGGATAAAGTTGGATATGCCAGTCATGACTGATCTTACTAACCAACTTCTTGAGGACCTTGATCAAAGACTTGTTGGATGCTTTGGCTTGTTTATTACCCTAGGGGTAATATGGAGTTGACCACCTGTGTTGAATCTTGTACTTAGCACAAATTTTATGGATATCCTTGTTCTTGAAAGGAGTGTCATTATTAGAAATAATCATCGAAGGAATCCTAAACCTACAAAGGATCTGGTTGAAGATGAACTTGGAGACCTGAGCTCTAGTCACCATGGCCAGGGGTATGGCTTCGACCCATTTAGTGAAGTACTCTATCATTGTTATGATAAACTTGTGACCATCAGATGATATTGGGTTAATCTTCCCTATGATGTCCAATCCCCACATGGAAAATGGCCAAGGGGAAGAAATAACCTGAAGGTGTTGAGAAGGAGCATGAACAAGGTTGTCATGGCATTGACACTTGTTGCAACATCGAACATGGTCACATGCATCTTTCTCCATGGAAGGCCAATAATACCCCATTCGAAGGAGCTTTTTGGCAATGGCATTGCTATTAAAATGGCCTCCACATGAACCTTCATGAGCCTCACTAAGAGCTAGTCAGGCTTCATCAAAGTTAAGGCATCACAAGAGGATACCTTCAAAATAATTTCGATACAAAGTATTACCAATTATAATGAATTGACACATGCTCTTTTGCACAAAATCTTATATTGATTATGATCTAAACCATCAAGAATCGAACCATCCTTAAGAAAATTAAAGATGTTAATATACCATGGCTCAGATGGGGAAGCTTTGATGGTCAAAACATCTAATAAAACAAGACAAGAACCGAGTGATATAGGCTCCCAGAGTTGTCTAATGATAATCGATGCTTGATCATCTTCCAACTCCAAAGGAAACAAGGATGCAATAGTGGCCATGGCATCCACATGGTGGTTAGAGGATCTAGGGATAGACTCTATGGTCACTCAATCGAATATGAATAAAATCTTGGTGATAATCTCTTTGTAAGGTTTTAGCTTATCATCCTAAGTCTGATAAACATCATTAATATGATTGACCACAAGTTGAGAGTCACCAAAGATAGAGAGAACTCTAACCTTCAAGGCTAAGGCTACTCTAAGACCAAGGATCAAAGCTTTGTATTATGTAGTGTTGTTCATGCAAGAGAAGTAAATCTTGAAGGAAAGGGGATGAGTTATTTTTGTGGGGTAACTAGAATGACTCCAGCACCAATGCCCTTCATGCATTGGGCTCCATCAAAAAACAAAGTCCAAGACTCTAGCTCTTTAGCCTCTATGCCAAAGCACTCATCGAGAAACTCGATGACCAAAGGATGGGCAACTTCTAGGGGAGCAGAGGCTAACTGATCAGCAATCACTTAACCCTTGATAGCCTTCTGACCTATGAAGGTGAGGTCAAACTCACTAAGGGCTAAAACCCACTTAGCAGCTCGACCTAAAAGGTGGGGCTTAGACATTAAGTAATGCAAAGGATCAAAATTTACAACCACCAATATCTTATGGCTGAGCATGTAGTGTCTTAAATTTTAGGAAGCAAACACTATGACAAGGCAAATCTTCTCTAAGGGAGTGTATCGGGTTTCATAGCTAACCAAGGTTCTATTGATATAGTAGATAGCTCACTCTTTATTTTGATCATCATATTGAGCCAACAAGGCTCCCAAAGTATGAGTTATGGTTACTATGTAAAGCATCAAATGCTTATCCAGTCTAGGGGGAACTAAGATAGGAGGGGAAGTGAGATACCTTTTGAGTTCATAAAAAGCTTGTTAACACTTAAAATCCCACTAGAACACAACATCTTTCTTAAGAAGCTTAAGAAAGGGTTGACACTTATCAGCTAACTAGGCTATGAATCGATAAATAGCTTGAAGTCTACCTTGCAAGCTATACAACTCGATTAAGGTGTAGGGAGGAGGTATGTCAGTGATAGCTACTATCTTAGTGGGGTCCACTTCAATACCTCACCTAGAAATGATGAAACCCAACAACTTGCCAGATGTGACTCCAAACACACATTTGGAGGGCTTAAGATGAACCCTGAACTATCGAAGCCTTTCAAAAATTCATCTTAGATCATGAACATGATCCTATCGATGTATGGAATGACCCAGGAGATCATCCACATAGTCTTATAAAATATCATGCATCATGTCATGAAAAATATAAGTCATAGCCCTCTGATATGTGGCACCAATATTCTTCAAGCCAAAAGGCATGACTTTATAATAGAAGGTACCCCATGGTGTGATGAAAGTTATCTTGGCCTAGTCCTTAGGGGTAACCATGATCTGATTATATCCTAAAAACCATCCATGAGTGAAAGCATACCACATTTGGTGGTGAAATCTATGATCATATCTATGTTGGGGAGAGAAAAATCATCCTTGGGACATGCTAAGTTAATGTCCCTAAAGTTGGTACATATTCTGATTATTCCTATATTCTTAGCCATAAGAACGATGTTGGAGATCCAATCAGAATAGTCGATAGCTTTGATAAATTTGATATCAAGGAGTTGTTGGAGCTCCTCCTTGACTAAAAGGGTGACCTTAGGATGCATCTTCCTAAGTTTCTACTTAACAAGCTTAGCACTAGGATTCACTACCAAATGATGCATAACAAGGGAGGGATCAAGCCCTAGCATGTCGACATATGACCAAGAAAAAATATCATGAAAATCTTTCAAAAAATTGGTCAATTGCTCCTGCTCATCCATGGACAAGGCTTTACCTAGCTTAAGGATTCTAGGGCTCTCCTCAGAACCTATGTTAACATCTATGGTCTCCTCAATGAGAATGGAAGACTCATCCTCAAGAGGAGGTGGGGTAGGAATCACTCCTAGTTGCTCAAGGTCCTCGGGAGACATAGAACCAAAGTCCTCTTGAGAACTAGAAGACTCAACCTACGCAACGCAAGGGACTAACCCATCAAAGAAGAAGCTATTCTGAAGGACATCCTCATGAGCCATGTCACAAAGAGTGTCACCTTCAACATACTCCCTTAGGATCACAACTAACTCAAGATGCACCAAAGTTACCACATTGCAAAATAAAATGTTAGAGGGATAAGGTGGTCCCTCATCCTCATCACTCCACTCCAAGCCTTGATGATCTAAATATTCAACATAAGTAACAAGGTAATCATCATTATCAAAGGTAAAGGTTTAGTTTTTATTAAGGATGTAGCCTATACCACATCTCCTAGGCCAAACTCAACTTCCAAAGGCTCTTGAATACCTTTCTATCATGGCCCCAAACCTTTACCTATATATCCCATACTAGATAGAATTTGCTTAGGAAGTGGGTAATCATTAGATAGTAACAATGGCAAAATAATCTCTACAAGAAGAGGTTCTACCACAAATATTTTCTTTGAGGGAAACTCCTACAAAGATAAAGGTACACATCAATTGTACAACTTCACCTCTTATAGTAAACATAGTCCTTGGTGAAGGTGGTAGCTTAGAAAGATCTAGAAGAGGCTCTTGAAGAAAAGGATTGACTTGATCCTGTGATGAAACATTGATTAGTGGTTCCTCACTCACCTTTAGATTTTCAAATTGCTTAGTGATATGAGATGAGGAAACTGATGGACATAAATTGAGATCAGATTGAGCTTGCTCAACCATTGAACAATATTGAAATGGGTGAGGATCACCCAGAATGGTGACAAGTTGATCCTTAAATTTGAATTTCAAACATTGATGAAAAGTAGAAGGGACAACCCTCATCGCATGAATCCAAGGGTATCCAAGAAGAAGATTAAAATATGTAGGGCAAGACACCACATAGAACAAGGTATCTAAGATCTTAGGTCCAACCCTAAGGGGGAGAGATATAATATCACAAGCCTCTTGGGACTCATTGTTGAAAGCTTTGATGATGATATTAGATTTAGTTAAATCTTCCTCTTTTAATCCAAATTTTTGGAAAAATTGATAAGTGCATAAATTGAGCTTCTCAAGGAAGAATCCCCTCATAGGTCTGAGGAAGGAATATCATCATCCAAAAATGTGATATGATGTATCCCAAGAGAACTTACAACATCAACTATAGCACTAGGGGAAATATCTTGAGGAATAGATTGTTGTCTTAGAAGCTTCAACAAGGCTTCCCTATGAATAGGAGAAGTTTGCAAAAGTTCTAAGAGAGAGATCTTAGTTGGGGTACTAGCTAATTATTGTTGAATGTCAAAGGAGACTTTAGGTTGTGGCTTCAACACTAAAGGTGGGTTTTCTAATCTTGTGCTCCTTTTTTGGGTATTCTTCAAAACTAAGGGGGGTTTTGAAGGTGGATTGGATGTAGAACTCATCTCCTACTGATAATGTTGAGTCGATTGAGCTTGAGCTTATTGCCTTGTAGTTATTGCTATCATACCAACCATATTATCATAGGGAGGTGGCACATTATGATATGACACTTGATTAGTTGCTTGTTGACCATGCTTAGGGAGGGGGTCTTGGAAGATCCCCATGTCTTGATTAGTTGTGGGTGCTTGTTGAGTAGGAGGTTGATTGTTTGTTGGAGGATTGGGTTGAGAACCTTCTATAACAAGGCATCCTTCATCAATTAGGTCTTGAACCACATGTTTCAACCTCTTACATCCATTTGTCATGTGCCCCTCCACTCTATGATATTCACAATGTTGACCAGGCTTATACCAATCAGTCATGGTATCAGGTTACCTTATGGGAGGTAACTCAATCATATTAGCTTCCAAAAGCTGCTTGTAGGACCACATTCATAGGTATGTTGAGTCTTGTGAAATTTCTTGGTGGGGGTTTTTGAGGTTGGCTAAGCACCATATTTTATAGGGTGTTAACAACACTATTAACAGGCCTACTATCCATTACCCCATCACCAACTACATGCTTGTTCTTATACTATGCTTTCGTGGTCCTATCTTCTTTTATCTTAAGTTGACCTCTTTGAATAAGGGCTTGCTCTACCCTTCTTGCTAGATCTATTGCTTGGTCAAAAGAGGTGATAGTTGTTGTTTCCAATTCATAAGATATTTGCTCTTGTAAATTTCCAATAAATATCTCAAGCATGTCTCGAGGAGGTAAGGTATATCTCAAGCATCCAACTAGACTCCTCCAACGAGATAGAAATTTTGAAAAACTTTCATCTTTACCTTGTTTTAACATATAAACATCTTTCATAGTCACATTCTTTTCAACATAAGCTCTAAATTATTGAACAAACAATTCAATTATCTCTTCAAAATTCCTCAAAGAATGATTAGGCAATTGATAATACCACTCTAATGCCATACCACCAAGGCTCTTAGGGAACATCTTTAGTAACAACATGTCATCATATATGATATCATGGCATGTTGTCCTAAACATTCTTAAATGCTCAATTGGATCTTTTATTCCCTTATAGATAGGCAAAATCGACATTGGAAAATGCTTAGGGTAGGGCCTAGAGGTAATGATAGGGTCTAAGGGCTGATTGCACATTTCTCTATAGTTGTAGGTGAAACTAGGAGGTTGAATCATATCCACTCTTGAAACCAATTGTTTCACCATATTTGTTAAACTTTGCATATCAAGATTGTTGTTGTGCAATACCCCTAGGTTCCCTAAGGGAGGGGTATAGGTAGGTTATTGAAAGGGAACTTGGCCAATGTTGGAGGTATTGATACTATTATGGTATGGGTTGTGATATGTGGTATCTTGCTATGGAGGATAACTGACATTTGGTGGAATAGAAGCATGAATGTTGAGATGAGCAGAATGAGGAGGAAATTGAACATAATCTTGATATGCACTACTAGTTGGAGGAACTTGCAGAATCCTTCCAACATTGGTGGTTATAGTAGTGACATATGTTGGTTTATGACAAGGATTAACATGATGTGAAGATTCAAGCAATGAATTGGTGTGAACATTCTGAGGAGAAATGATTTGATGATGAGAAGTCCCAACTTCCTTGAGTTGGGCTTCCTCATCCATAGCCTTATTCAAGGCATCTCTATGATACTTGTAGAAATTCTAGATATGATCAAATGATTTAAAGGTAAGGTTTCCATTGGACCCCTTAATAGGATCAAGGTCATTACCAACTTCTTCATTTTCTTCCTCTTCTAGATTATGATTCTCTCTATCAATCTGATCATCTTCTCGAAGAATCTCATCAGATTCTAAAAGCCTTCGCTCACTCCTAAGGTTGGGAGCCATTAGGAGAAAGAGAAAGGATAGAGTAGAAAAGGAGGAAAACTAAAAACTAGCGAAAACACACAAAATATTTTTAAGATGTTTTTAATGTTTTCTTATTCTAAACAAACAAAATTAGTGGTCTTATTTAAAGTTTTCAAGAGAAAAGCAAAGGAAGAGGCTTCCTATCTTGGCCACTAAGACGTGTGTTCACATCGGGTTCACCAAATATGTAGAGGGGGAAAACTGCCCTACCACGTATGATTCTCGACTGGATCCACTGGGAGCCGAGGTGACCATAGGGGTGTGTTATATTCTCTACACTCAAAACAAGGAAAGGGTTCACCAAGAATGGTTTTAGGACTCGCTCCAAGTTCGAGGTGGAAATGTTTAATGTGTGATTTAAGCAAACACCTATGTTTGGCCTTTCTAAACTAAACTATGGAAATGAAAGAACAATGCAAAACACACAAGATGCAAGAAGACAATGACTAACCCTAATATGATTCTTTGATTCAATGATATCTAACCCTAGGTTGCAAGAAATGAAATCTTTTTCTTTGAGCAAGGGACCAAGGGAATGCACAAACAAGACTAAACCCTAGATGCAAAACTATATGCCTTTTTCTTTTAAATGCCTAGAAAGCAATCAAATATTTTTCCCTTTTACTTATAACCTAGGTTTTGAACAAGAATAACAAAAGCAAACAACACACAACCTAAAATCTTTACTTAGGGCACTTATCTGATCCAGTGTTTGATCCAAGCTTTATCTTGCATCCAAAATATCCAATAGCTTCAAATCTACAAAAATAGCTTCACAAAAACCCTAGAAAATATGGTCAATGTTTGGGGGCTTGCTTAGGCCACTGTAAGACTAAGCTTGGAGGTGCAACAATCAAGCCCCCTAGGTCCTTTTAGTTGACCATTCAAAATAAAATGAGCTTTGACCTTTGGAACAAACACAATGAAATATGATAGCATGGAATAGTAAATGAAATGCAAATAGAATGGACACAATGCTTGAACAAGAATGCAACTTTGAAATCTAGGGTTTGGGAACAAGTAATTGCCCCCAAGCTAATGTAATATGAAATGCAAGAAAAATAGAATGATAACAATCAGAACAAGATGCAAACAGAGATGAAACAATATGCAAAGGGTACATAAATCAAAACCCTAGGATTTGGGGATGAATAATCACCCCAAAATCCAACTAGACCGAATCTGTGCCCTATAAATTATCGAGCATGGATTCGGTAACAGAGAGAAAGTGGACGCAGAGTGCTGGACAATGGAAAACAAGGTTTTTTTGAATCCATACCCTATAGCATATGGGGCATGGATTCACACAAAGGGTTCTAAAACCCAAAACAGAGACCAAATATGCAACAAAACATGGAATAAGATGAATAAATGAACTAATGAATGCAAAGAAACAACCTAGTGATCTTGTGGAAGAAGCAAGAGCAAAGGTGGAAGACCTCTCCTCCTTCAAGAAGACAAGTTATCATCAAGGCTTTCTCCACTTGCAGATCACAAGGAACACACCAACAATAGAACACCAAAGCACCAAGAGCACCAGAAGATTGCACAAGAAGCCAAAATAATTCTTATTTCGCATGAACTTTCTTAGATTTGCTAGTTGGGGAGAAAAAGGGGATCCAATCCCTTTATTTATAGAGGGTTTGGAGGGCTAAAAGGTGGGAAAATAAAAATTAACCTTGATTAAGCCGACGCCCCAAAAGGTTAGCTTAAAATTTAGGTTTTTTCAAGAAAAACCCTAAATTTTCCGAATCCATGCCCCATAATTTACCGAGCGTGGATTCGATCAAGGTTAAGAAAAGCAAGGCAAAACACAAGAAAAAGGGGCCAAACTTGCTCCTAGCAAGTTTGAGAGCCTCCCAAAGGAACCTAAGGAAAAATGACTCATTTGGGTGGGTCAATTTTCTATGTCTACAGATTGATTCTGGTAAAGATTTACTTATATCAATCATGACCAATATGCGAGCATAAATAACGAAGAATCCATCTTTCGCAATATTTGAAATATCAAAGAATTCTCCTAGAGTGTTGCATATTGCCTTGAAGGTATCTATTTCCTAAAATTTAATGGGTAACCCAAACTAGTACTAGGGATAGATTTACATTTTCAAGTGAAAATCCTTCATAACAACGGGTAAGGAAGAGTCATGCTCTTCCCATAAACCAAGGATCCCATTTTAGGATTTTTTCTCTTTCTTCTTTAGAAAAAAAAATGTTTAGGAAGAATCCTATGGGAAGAAAGGATATAATCACTCTTGGAGACTTCCAACTACTATCAATCCATTTTCTCAAGGCTAAATCCCCTGGCCAATACCCATTAAATTTACCAAAAACCATCCTATCTTGGAGCAACGAGGATCTCTTTGAGCTGGCCTCACTAACATCTACCACTAAAGATGATTATAAGGATTTAACTATAAATAGGTCCATGGAAAGGAACCTAAAATTCATAATCTATTGAAATATATCAAAATGTCCTGTAGCAAATATAAAATTCTATGTCCAGATAGAATATCTTGCCTCAATGAAGTCTAGCCCTTCATTGCTCTTCCCATTATTTGAACCCTAGATGACAAATATTTGCAATTTTGTTTTTCACAACTTGAAAAACTGTCACTATCCTTATTCTGGATGGTTGACTTCGCAGGGTCGTATCTCCCTCAATATTGCTTGGATACCTTCATATGACCACTTATTTTAAAGCTATTAAAATTTCACACAAGTTGGTCCAAGAATAAGTTGAATCAAATAACCCTTTGTGACTTACTAGAAACTTATTATTATTTATTAATTTATTGTTTTTAATCATTAATTATTATTTTTAATAGTCTATATATTTATTAATAGTTAATGTATTATTAATCATTATTTTCAATAATTCAAGTCATCATTTTATGCCTTATAGTTAATATTTTTGTAATGGGTTATATGGAGTTGAAATGGGTTATACTCACATTAGATCACTATCACATAGCGGTATTAGTGAACATATTATATTTATGGGATTAAAACATGTTCCACCCTTATTGGTAATTATGTATGTATCATTTTGGAACCTTGGTGTCCTCCTTGAAAGTATAAGAATTTAACAAGTTAAACTAATATTATTTAAATGTTAAGGTTCACTAAGAAACAATCCTCAAAATCTTAATTAAAGCATATATAAATGATATCGAGAATGAAAACTCACTAGTGGAAGCTGAAAAAAGAATAGTTCAATCTTTAGAAATACCATTTATAACCAAGCAGGTAAAGTTGAATCATATCCACTCTTGAAACCAATTGTTTCACCATATTTGTTAAACTTTTCATATCAATATTGTTGTGCAATACTCCTAGGTTCCCTAAGGGAAGGTTATAGGTAGGTTATTGAAAGGGAACTTGGCCAAAGTTGGAAGTATTGATACTGTTATGATATGGGTTGTGATATGTGGTATCTTATTGTGGAAGATAACTGACATGATAGAAAATAAGCATGAATGTTGAGATGAGCATAATGAAAAGGAAATTGAACATAATCTTGATATGCACTACTAGTTGGAGGAACTTGCAGAATCCTTCCAACATTGGTAGTTATAGTAGTGACATATGTTGGTTTAGGACAAGGATTAACATGATGTGAAGATTCAAGCAATGAATTGGTGTGATCATTCCGAGGAGAAATTATTTTATGATGAGAAGTCTCAACTTCCTCGAGTTGGACTTCCTCATCCATGGCCTTATTCAAGGCATCTCTATGATACTTGTAAAATTTCCAGATATGATCAAATGATTTAAAGGTAATGTTTCCATTGGACCCCTTAATAGGATCAATTTCATTACTAGCTTCTTCATTTTTGTCCTCTTCTAGATTATGATTATCTCTATCAATTTGATCATGTTCTTGAAGAATCTCATCAAATTCTAAAAGCCTTCGCTCACTCCTAAGGTTGGGAGTCATTAGGAGAAAGAGAAAGGATAGAGTAGAAAATGCAGAAAACTAAAACGTAGTGAAAAACACAAAATATTTTTAAGATGCTTATAATTTTTTCTTATTCTAAACAAACAAAATTAGTGGTCTTGCTTAAAATTTTCAAGAGAAAAGCAAATGAAGAGGCTTCCTATCTTATCCACTAAGACGTGTGTTCACGTTTAGTTCACCAAAGATGTAGAGGGGGAAAATTTCCCTACTGCGTACGATTCTCAACTAGATCCATTGAGAGTCGAGGTGATCATAGGGGTGTGTTATATTCTTTACACTCGAAACAAGGAAATGGTTAACTAGGAATGGTTTTAGGACTCGCTCCAAGTTCGAGGTGGAAGTGTTTAATGTGTGATTTAAGAAAACACCTATGTTTGGTATTTCTAAACTAAATTATGGAAATGAAAGAACAATGTAAAATACACAAGATGTAAGAAGACAATGACTAACCCTAATATGATTCTTTGATTCAATGATATCTAACCCTAGGTTGCAAGAAATGAAATCTTTTTCTTTGAGAAAGGGACCAAGGGAATGCACAAACAATATTAAACCCTAGATGCAAAACTATATGCCCTTTTCTTTTAAATGCCTAAAAAGTAATCAAATATTTCTCCCTTTTGCTTATGACCTAGGTTTTGGATAAGAATAACAAAAGCAAACAACACACACAACCTAAAAGCTTTACTTAGGCCACTTATATTTTTTGGTGTTTGATCTAAGCTTTATCTTGCATCCAAAATATTCAATATTTAAATTTTCAAAACAACTTCACAAAACCCTAGAAAATATGATCAATGTTTAGGGTCTTGATTATGCTACTTTAAGATTTAGTTTGGAGGTGCAACAATCAATCCCCTTTAGTCCTTTTAGTTGAATGCATGAAATTAAATGATCTTTGACATTTGGAACAAAACACAATGAAATATGATAGCTTGGAATAGTAAATGAAATATAATAGAATGGGCACAATGCTTGAACAAGATTACAACTTTGAAATCTAGGGTTTGGGAACAAGTGATTACCCCCAAGCTAATGTAACATGAAATGCAATCAAAATAGAATGATAATAGTTAGAACAAGATGCAAATAAATATGAAATAGTATGCAGGAGGAACACAAATCAAAACCCTAGGATTTAGGGATGAAAAATTACCTCAAAATCCAACTAGATCAAATCTATGCCCCATAAATTATTGAGCACATATTTGATAACAAAAATAAAATGGATGCAAAGCGTCCGACAAATGAAAACAAGTTTATTTTAATTTGTGTCCTATAGTAGACGAGACGTGGATTCCCACAAAGGATTCTAAAATCTAAAATTGAGATCGATAATGCAACAAAACATGGAATAAGATGAATAAATAAACTAATGAATGCAAAGAAACAACCTAGTATCTTGTGGAAGAAGCAAGAGCAAAGGTGGAAGACCCCTCCTCCATAATCTAAAAGCCTTCACTCACTCCTAAGGTTGGGAGTCATTAGGAGAAAGAGAAAGGATAGAGTAGAAAATGCAAAAAACTAAAACGTAGTGAAAAACACAAAATATTTTTAAGATGCTTATAATGTTTTCTTATTCTAAAAAAATAAAATTAGTGGTCTTGCTTAAAATTTTCAAGAGAAAAGCAAAGGAAGAGGCTTCCTATCTTATCCACTAAGACGTGTGTTCACGTTTAGTCCACCAAAGATGTAGAGGGAGAAAATTTCCCTACTGCATACGATTCTCAACTAGATCCATTGAGAGTCGAGGTGATCATAGGGGTGTGTTATATTCTTTACACTCGAAACAAGGAAATGGTTAACAAGGAATGGTTTTAGGACTCGCTCCAAGTTCGATGTGGAAGTGTTTAATGTGTGATTTAAGAAAACACCTATGTTTGGTATTTCTAAACTAAATTATGGAAATGAAAGAACAATGTAAAATACACAAGATGTAAGAAGACAATGACTAACCCTAATATGATTCTTTAATTCAATGATATATAACCCTAGGTTGCAAGAAATGAAATCTTTTTCTTTGAGAAAGGGACCAAGGGAATGCACAAACAATATTAAACCATAGATGCAAAACTATATGCCCTTTTCTTTTAAATGCCTAAAAAGCAATCAAATATTTCTCCCTTTTGCTTATGACCTAGGTTTTGGATAAGAATAACAAAAGCAAACAACACACACAAGGCCACTTATATTTTTTGGTGTTTGATCTAAGCTTTATCTTGCATCCAAAATATTCAATATTTAAATTTTCAAAACAACTTCACAAAACCCTAGAAAATATGGTCAATGTTTAGGGTCTTGATTATGCTACTTTAAGATTTAGTTTGGAGGTGCAACAATCAATCCCCTCTAGTCCTTTTAGTTGAATGCTTGAAATTAAATGATCTTTGACCTTTGGAACAAAACACAATGAAATATGATAGCTTGGAATAGTAAATGAAATATAAATAGAATGGGCACAATGCTTGAACAAGAATACAACTTTGAAATCTAGGGTTTGGGAACAAGTGATTACCCCCAAGCTAATGTAACATGAATAGAATGATAACAGTTAGAACAAGATGCAAATAAAGATGAAATAGTATGCAGGAGGAACACAAATCAAAACCCTAGGATTTAGGGATGAAAAATTACCTCAAAATCCAACTAGATCAAATCTATGCCCTATAAATTATTGAGCACATATTTGATAACAAAAATAAAATGGATGCAAAGCGTCCAAAAAATGAAAACAAGTTTTTTTTAATTTGTGTCCTATAGCAGATGAGACGTGGATTCCCACAAAGGATTCTAAAATCTAAAATTGAGATTGATAATGCAACAAAACATGGAATAAGATAAATAAATAAACTAATGAATGCAAAGAAACAACCTAGTATCTTGTGGAAGAAGCAAGAGAAAAGGTGAAAGACCCCTCCTCCATAATATAAAAGCCTTCGCTCACTCCTAAGGTTGGGAGTCATTAGGATAAAGAGAAAGGATAGAGTAGAAAATATAGAAAACTAAAACGTAGTGAAAAACACAAAATATTTTTAAGATGCTTATAATGTTTTCTTATTCTAAACAAACAAAATTAGTGGTCTTGCTTAAAATTTTCAAGATAAAAGCAAAGGAAGAGGCTTCCTATCTTATCCACTAAGACGTGTGTTCACATTTAGTTCACCAAAGATGTAGAGGGGGAAAAATTCCCTACTGCGTACGATTCTCAACTAGATCCATTGAGAGTCGAGGTGATCATAGGGGTGTGTTATATTCTTTACACTCGAAACAAGGAAATGGTTAACCAGGAATGGTTTTAGGACTTGCTCCAAGTTCGAGGTGGAAGTGTTAAATGTGTGATTTAAGAAAACACCTATGTTTGGTATTTCTAAACTAAATTATGGAAATGAAAGAACAATGTAAAATACACAAGATGTAAGAAGACAATGACTAACCCTAATATGATTCTTTGATTCAATGATATCTAACCCTAGGTTGCAATAAATGAAATCTTTTTCTTTGAGAAAGGGACCAAGGGAATGCACAAACAATAGTAAACCATAGATGCAAAACTATATGCCCTTTTCTTTTAAATGCCTAAAAAGCAATCAAATATTTCTCCCTTTTGCTTATGACCTAGGTTTTGGATAAGAATAACAAAAGCAAACAACACACACAACCTAAAAGATTTACTTAGGCCACTTATATTTTTCGGTGTTTGATCTAAGCTTTATCTTGCATCCAGAATATTCAATATTTAAATTTTCAAAACAACTTCACAAAACCCTAGAAAATATGGTCAATGTTTAGGGTCTTGATTATGCTACTTTAAGATTTAGTTTGGAGGTGCAACAATCAATCCCCTTTAGTCCTTTTAGTTGAATGCATGAAATTAAATGATCTTTGACCTTTGGAACAAAACACAATGAAATATGATAGCTTGGAATAGTAAATGAAATATAAATAGAATGGGCACAATGCTTGAACAAGAATACAACTTTGAAATCTAGGGTTTGGGAACAAGTGATTACCCCCAAGCTAATGTAACATGAAATGCAATCAAAATAGAATGATAACAGTTAGAACAATATGCAAATAAATATGAAATAGTATGCAGGAGGAACACAAATCAAAACCCTAGGATTTAGGGATGAAAAAATACCTCAAATCCAACTAGATCAAATCTATGCCCTATAAATTATTGAGCACATATTTGATAACAAAAATAAAATGGATGCAAAGAATCCGACAAACGAAAACAAGTTTTTTTTTAATTTGTGTCCTATAGCAGACGAGACGTGTATTCCCACAAAGGATTCTAAAATCTAAAATTGAGATCGATAATGCAACAAAACATGGAATAAGATGAATAAATAAACTAATGAATGCAAAGAAACAACCTAGTATCTTGTGGAAGAAGCAAGAGCAAAGGTGGAAGACCCCTCCTCCATAAAGAATACAAGTTGTTATCAAGGCTTTCTCCACTTGCAGATCACAAGGAACACACCAACAATAGAACACCAAAGCACCAAGAGCACCAGAAGATTGCACAAGAAGCCAAAAGAATTTTTATTTTGCATGAACTTTTATAGAGGATTTGGAGGGCTAAAAGGTAGGAAAACAAAAATTAACCTTGATTAAGCCAACTCCCCAAAAGATTAGCTTAAAATTTAGGTTTTCTAAGAAAGACCTTAAATTTTTTGAATTCGTGCCCCATAATTTACCAAGCACAGATTCGGTCAAGTTTAAGAAAAGGAGGACTAAACATAAGAAAAAAGGGCCAAATTTCCTCCTAGCAAGTTTTAGATCCTCCCAAAGGAACCTAAGGAAAAATGACTCATTTGGGTGTATCAATTTTTTGTGTCTACAGATTGATTCTGGAGAATGATAACAATTAGAACAAGATGCAAATAAAGATGAAATAGTATGCAGGAGGAACACAAATCAAAACCCTAGGATTTAGGTATGAATAATTATCTCAAAATCCAACTAGATCAAATATATGCCCTATAAATTATTGAGCACATATTTGATAACAAAAAGAAAATGGATGTAAAGCGCCCAAAAAATGAAAACAAGTTTTTTTAATATGTGCCCTATAGTAGACGAGACGTGGATTCCCACAAAGGATTCTAAAATCCAAAATTGAGATCGATAATGCAACAAAACATGGAATAAGATGAATAAATAAACTAATGAATACAAAGAAACAACCTAGTATCTTATGGAAGAAGCAAGAGCAAAGGTGGAAGACCCCTCCTCCATAAAGAATACAAGTTATCGTCAAGGCTTTCTCCACTTGCATATCACAAGGAATACACCAACAATAAAACGCCAAAGCACCAGGAGCACCAGAATATTTCACAAGAAGCCAAAAGAATTTTTATTTTGCATGAACTTTCTTAGATTTATAGTTGGGGAGAAAAAGGGGATCCACTCGCTTTATTTATAGAGGATTTGGAGGGCTAAAAGGTAGGAAAACAAAAATTAACCTTGATTAAGCCAACACTCCAAAATATCAGCTTAAAATTTAAATTTTCTAAGAAAAACCCTAAATTTTCCGAATTCACACCCCCTAATTTACCGAGCACAAATTCGGTTAAGTTTAAGAAAAGTAGGGCAAAACATAAGAAAAAAGGGCAAAATTTGCTCCTAGAAATTTTGAGAGCCTCCCAAAGGAACCTAAGAAAAAATGCCTCATTTGGGTCTATCAATTTTTTGTGTCTACAGGTTGATTCTGGTAAAGCTTTACTTATATCAATCATGACCAATATCTGAGAATAAATAACCAAGAATCCATATTTCATAATATTTGAAATATCAAAGAATTCTCCTAGAGTGTTTCCTATTGCCTTAAAGGTATCTATTTCTCAAAATTTAATGGGTAACCCAAACTAGTACTAGGAATAGATTTACATTTTCAAGTGAAAAGCCTTCATACCAACGGGTAAGGAAGAGTCTTGCTCTTCCCATAAACCAAGGACCCCCTTTTAGGAATTTTTCTCTTTCTTCCCTAGAACAAAAAATGTTTAGGAAGAAACATTTGGGAAGAAAGGATAGAATCACTCTTGGAGACTTCCAACTCCTATCAATCCATTTTATCAAGGCTAAAGCCCCTGGCCAATACTCATTAAATTTACCAAAAACCACCCTATCTTGGAGAAATGAGGATCTCTTTGAGTTGCGCTCAATAACATCTATAACTAGAGATGATTCTAAGAATTTAACTATAAATAGGTCCATAGAAAGGAAACTAAAACTCATAATTTATTGAAATATATCAAAATGTCTTATAACAAATATAAATATTTTATAAAAAATTATAATAATTTGCATTCAAAATTTTAAGATAAAGAAGGAAAAAAACTTAGCTAAAAAATTCAATGTCCGGATAGAATATCTTGCCTCAATGAAGTCTTAGCCCTTTATTGCTCTTCCCATTATCTGAACCCTATATGACAAATATTTGCAATTTTGTTTTTCATGACTTGAAAAACTGTCACTATCCTTATTCTGGATGGTTGACTTCACAGGGTTGTATCTCCCTCAATATTGCTTGGATTCCTTCATATGACCACTCATTTTAAAGCTATTCAAATTTCACACAAATTGGTCCAAGAATTAGCTGAATCAAATAAACCTTTGTGACTTACTAGAAACTTAATATTATTTATTAATTTATAGTTTTTTATCATTAATTATTATTTTTAATAATTTATATATTTATTAATTGTTAGTGTATTTTTAATCATTATGTTTAATAATTTAAGTCATCTTTTTATGCCTTATAGTTAATATTTTTGTAATGGGTTATATGTAGTTGAAATGGGTTATACTCGCGTTAGATCATTATCACATAGTGGTATTAGTGAACATCTTATATTTATGGGATTAAAACATGTTCCACCCTTATTGGTAATTATGTATGTATCATTTTGGAACCTTGGTGTTCTCCTTAAAAGTATAAGAATTTAACAAGTTAAACTAATATTATTTAAATGTTAAGGTTCACTAAGAAACAATCCTCAAACTCTTAATTAAAGCATATAGAAACGATATTGAGAATGAAAACTCACTAGTGGAAGCTGAAAAAATAATAGTTCAATTTTGAGAAATACTATTTATAACCAAGCAGGTAAGTAAGAAAGATAAGCCTCCAAGATTTAGTATTGGAGTATACCATCTTTTTTTATGGTGCATAAAAAAAGTTCTAGGAGCAATTGGAGAGGGAGGGATTATAATGAATGACTCAAGGAAAGTATTGGTAGAATTCGTTGGAGGATTAGGAGAGAATTCAAATAAATTTGTAGAGTTGTCTGCTTTGAATAAAGGATTGAAAATTGCCAACAGAAAGAGTGGTTAGAACTAATAGTATAAGGAGATTTAAAACTTGTCAATGAAACAATGAACTAAAAGGTGAAAATATCAAATCCAATACTAGATGTGATTCTATAGGAGAATCAGGAAATATGCAATCATTTCAAATCCATAACTCTTATACATGTGAGAAGATACTTTAACAAAAAGGTTTTGTTGATTAGTGTTTTATACACACCTTGAGAAGAGTATACAAGAAACACCAATAACACATAAATGGGAATAAATCCCTCTCACTTTAGGATCTTTCTGGTTATCCAAGGTGTGAGTTACAGGGTTGGGTCAAATGCTATCACTCTTTTCCACTTCTGGAATAGTTTCAAGTTGACTGTATTTTACCTTACAATGGGTTCAACCTTTGTTCACTGGTGTTGGATGATAGAATGTGTTGTTCATAATCAGATTTGTAATTTGTTTGATCTAGCTCTTTGAAGTTTTAGCAAATTAAAGAATAAATAATTTTAAGAAATATAAAAAATGAGAACCTTTTAGAAATAAAACAGAGAGGGTAAGGTAGGGCAAAAAAGAGAGGGTGAAATACTACAATTTTAATTGTTAACCATTCTTTTAATTAAAACATGTTGCTGTGTTCACTAAGTGGGACAAATAGAATAACAAATTATCCAGCTTTCTAAGATTAACTTGTTATCTAGCAAAGGGCAGAATAGGGGAATATAACAGAGTAACTTATTTAAATCATAATTTTCCCTAAAATTAATAGGATGAATCTGTAGATAGCCAACGCTCATGCACACAGACCAGAACTATCAAATTTAGATCTTCAAACCAGGTGATTTAAATAATTCTTAAGATAGCTTAACACTTCTAAAATTTCAGACTTGTTGGGATTATTTTACCAATAGCATAGCACACGCAACAAAACTAGAGCCAGTAGGAAAAGAAATTAATTTTAGAAATATTAAACTACAATTTAGCTCTCAAACAACACCAACAACATACTAAAATCAATTAAATTCACAACAATTAGAACCATAGATATTTCAGTGAAAACAAGAATAAGGAAATGAGCACCGTTCAAGCTCCAGAAATAGATTAGGCACCTGGCCACGCCACTTCAGAGTAACAACACCACAACAAATCCTATGTCGAGAACAGAGGCTTTTCCAAAAAAAAATTTCAGAAAAAGAACTTCTATTATAAATTCTTGCATCATTCTTTTACATTCAATGGGAGTATTTATAGACTCGAGACATGCCCTGATATTTTTAGAAAATATCTAGCTCCTCGAGAATTAAAAACAATTTAAAATATCACCGTCGAAGTGGTTACAATATAAGGTATTTTTAAATAGAGTTCTGATAAACTCTAACCACTTTGGAAATCTGCCTGGATAATCTTGCCATAAATGGAGAAGATAAAATCTGATTTTATCTTCAATCAAAAGATAACTTCGTGCAAAGATTTTCACTTTTCGGCAAGTTGGAGATGTACTTCATTAATTCTCTATCTGCAAAATCTAGGCGTATCATCAATTTTACGCGTCTTCTATCTCTGCACAATCACCTTTTGCTTGATTCACGATGAAATTCCAATCCCACCATTACTTCCATGATAAATGTGTTTGCCAACAAGCTCCTACAAAATTAAAAAAAAAAACAAAAGTTAGAACATTAGGTTTAAAATTAAATTAAATTAATTTAATTTTTTCTAAGGTTTCGGACTTTAATTCTTTAGGTTTTAAATTTTTAATCATTTTTCAAAGTTTGTCGTGATTGAGATTTTAATTGATTTTCTTAATATTATTTTAATTTGCTAGGGTTTGATATTGGCCATCATCTGGGGCACTTTAAAAATTTCTATCTCCCGAGGGATGTCGCGAAATCGTGATATTTTAATTGCCTTTACTTCCTTCCGTAAGGATGTCGTGATATCGTGACATTTCAATATAGCTCTATGTCCAACCATTGCAAATTTCTCTCCCGAGGGATGTCATGAAATCACGACATTTTAATATTATGTTCTTCCAACACTTTGGCCAAGGATAATTATCCTAATCCAACCATTAAACCCAGAATATTAATATCTTCCCACCATAGAACTTTGAAAATTTTCTATCCCGAATGGTGTCGCGAAATCGTGATATTTTAATTGCCTCCATGCTATATTCTTGAGAATGTTGCGATATCACGACATTTTTATACTTTCCTTTGCTCCTCGGGTGAGATGTCGCGAAATCGCGACATTTTAATTTCCTTCTCTCCAACCCTAGAAATATCATGGAAACCAAACATTTTTTTAATTTTTCTTTCTCCTTGCTAGAAATGTCACGAAATCGCAACATTTTAATAATCTTTAGCGCGATATCATGACATTTTTTTTCTTTGTTTCCTCTTGAAAATGTCACGAAATCGCAACTTTTATTATCTCTTCCATCACTTAGAAAATTTTAATTTTTATCTTCCGAAACTATGACATTCTTTGGTGACATTTTTATCTTCCTAAGCTTGTCCCAAAATCGCGACACTTTAATATCTCTCTCCTTTTTTGAGGATGTCGTGATATCGCGACATCGCGACATCTTTGATTATTTCTTCTAACGCTATTGGGAATGTCGTGAAATCGTGACATTTCTTCATTTCTCTTTGGCCTCTTCTTCCAACACTTAGAAAAATTTCCATTCATGAAATAATGACCATTTCCAACACTTACAAATTTCAACTCGTCGGGGCACTTTGTAAAATTTCTAAAAAATTCAAACATGGATTCCAATGACCCGACCTTTGCATATTGGCATTTTAAAATATTGTGAAGGATTCTTCATTCTCAGAAATAATTTTCAAATACTGGAAAATGAATTTTAATTGCCCGAAAGTTGCTAGTTTCACGTGGTGTGAAATTTAGGGCAAAAAATAAAAGTGCTCAGAATTAAACAAAACTTTTCAAGCATTCAAATGAGCCAAATGGGTATCTGAATCTGTAGAAAAATATTGAAAATTCACTTCGGATCAGAAGATATTGCATTAATAAGTTCGCTGGCCAGAAATAGAAACTGCTATTTATGGAAGGTGAATCATGTCTGAAAATATGAAAATTTGGTACTGTTGGAAATGTAAGCTTGAGATATTTCACCCAGAATTTGAATCACTCAAAACGGATTTCCGTGGCAGAAGATATTGCATTTCCAAGATTGAAGTAAACATTAGGGCAACATGAAAATTTTTCAAAGAACCTTAGAAATTAATTTAAATATTTCAAACCTTAGGAAACTATTGAAAATCAAAATTTCTAAAACACTTAACCAAAAATAATACCATTGAAGCATAAATTTTCAGAAGAAATTGATTCAAATCAATGCGCTTAGGCAAGCATTTTTGACACCTTGATGCAGGTAAAATTTAAAGACTTGATGCAAAACAAAACTTGGATTACAAAAAAACGAAAACTTCAAGAGGGTCCCCTTGGAAATAAAAATTAACCATTTCAAAGGAATCAAAATTTTATTTTCAGTAGGGGTGTGTTGCTTCTCAACAAATGGCGACGTCTGTGGGGAAATAGTAGCACTATTTAGAACCCAGAACTCTAGTTTTAAAACAATTTAAACCATGCATCCTACCTTGCCGTAAATATTTTCAAAATATTTTAATTATTATCTGCTCATCCATTGAAATTTCCTAGGGACATACTAGGTTGAATCATTCAAGGAAAACTCTGGTGTGTGATTGTAGTGCATAAATTCTTCCTCCTAATATGACCATGGCTTAGAATTCCTACTTAGGATTAACCAGACTGCTTGGGCTGCAAAAGTTTATTTGAGTAGAGCTCTATTGCTAGTTTAGCCTTTTAGAGCCCCGATAGAGTTACTCTTAACTTTCTTTTTAAGACCTTGGTTCACAACCATGGAGCATCTATAGCCCTGGTGAACATGTCTCAGATTTCTCTTTCAGAAATCTCGGCTATCTCCCTCTTATTATGGAACTTTTTTTTTTTTGGAACTCTTTCTTTTTTTTTGGAACTTTCTTTCTTTTTTTAAATACAAACTAGATAGCCGAGAAGCCTTACTGAAGGTTCGAAAGTTGCATTTGCCTTGATATTTCATTCACCAAACAGTCGATCAACTAACCATTTCAGTTTTCAGACACCAATAGCCTCTTAAGAGTTATTAAAATGATCTTTGTGAATCAGAGTTTTCCTCTCATGACCAACTTTTCTTGGATTCCCTAGGAGTTCTCCAGCTAAACAACATAACAATTCTTTTATGATTAAAATAATTACGATGAGCAAGGTACAAAATTTAAACTATCTCTCTTCTATCAATCCAGATAGCAAACATTACCACTCTCTCCCTACTTAGAACATCCCTTTATTAAATCACCCCTCTTTGATTCATGAAACCAAGAGAAAGACCCAAAAGAAGAAAGAAAAGGAAAACAAAGAAAACTAGGAGAAACTAACTTAAAGCTGAAAAGAAACAAACTAAATAAAAATACAAACACTCTTTTTTTATATATATACATATATACAAAGGTCCCTTCAATCACTCAAAAGATGTAGCAGATGGAAAAGCAGAGAAATAGTGCCTTAAAAAAATTGACCATTTATAGGTAAATTTAGAAAAATACCTTTCAGGTCCTGTTGATGAAATGCACTCCAGATTATGCTTCCCAAAATTTCTACTACCCGAGAAAGACTTGGTGTGTTTACCTTTTTTTTTTATGGACCTTGTCCCATAGAAACACCAAGTCTGCAAGTCCTTCACCCTACAAATTAGTCAAATCATATAATAACATGAATGGTGAAGTTTTCAACACTTGCTTATGTCTTATTCTATCAGCCCATAATGCATACAATTTTTCTGCCTCCTTCAAAATCAAGGTATTAACATGTCATGTTTCTGCTTGAAGGGTTTGCAAAATTCTTTCAAAGGGATGGAATGTGTAAAAATCCCAGGATCAAATACCTTAAGGCCTTTATAGAACCATATCATCACATCTTCAGACTTATGTAACAACTCAAAGAGATCATATTTTATTTGTGCGTCATAGTTCTTAATAACTTGAACATTTTGTGGTTGCTCTGCTACTTCAATGTTCAAAGTTTCAATTTCTATCCCTCTAGTGGAATTTTCAGAATTTTCTCTTTTACCTGAGCCTTGCTTAGACTTAACCCCATCAATGTGTAATGTCCAAATATCATTGTTGTGATTGGTTGGAGCTGTAATTGGTCTCACCTTCTCAGTTGTCAAATTATAAACTCCAATATCTACATCAACATGGTTTACAACCTCTTTTTTGATATTATGTTCAGTGATCACATGCTTATACTAAGACTCTTTGTCTATTCTGAGTTGGTTGGCCACATTCACATTTACTGTTTCCTTCTCCTTTTCTTGAAATTCAATAGGTGGTCCAGAGTAAGTTTCAATCAAGTTATCCTTTTGTTCAGCAATTTGAGCCAACTCATGGAGGGTGATGTTAGCCTTAATTTTCTTCATATCCTCAATGATGTTATACTCCTTCCTAGTTACTTATGTATAGTGATCTTGGATCTTATTTTCATTACCCTTTGGTGGGGGAGGATCATTATTAGGAGTAGGTTTTGGATTCTCACATCTCAAATTATAACTGTCCCTTTGGAACTGTTGAAAACCTTGCACTTCATCCATGGGAATTTCTACAACATTTTTTGACTCATTCAAAAAGGTGAATGAATTTGAAACCATAGTCGTACTATTTTTGGATGAACCAGAACTATCAATATTTCTCTGATTTTTAGGAAAATTTAACTCACTAGGAAAAGCTTCAAAGTTGGGTAATGCTAGGTCACATATGTTTACTTTAGGCACTTCCACCTTGAACTTGTCAGAATATTTCTCTACATTTTGCACATGCTGAGTGTGTGTCACGGTTAATGGAGTTTCCTTGGGTAGAGCGTGACACATTGGCATTAACTCATGATGTGGAATGGGATTCAAAATAGGCATGTTTTGCGTAACATAGGATATCAAAGGACTGCTCAAAATTTGAGGTCCTAACTATCTTTCAAGAATTAAAGCTTCCTTATAAGCTCCTGCTAGGGTTGTGATATTGATGTCTCTCTTGAGGAAAACAGAGGTCACTGGATCCAAGGCATTCTTATAGATTTCTAAGGCCAGATTTGCACTTGGGATGTAATGACCAGTCATTCTACCATAAGATTTTTGGAACCTCACATTGAAAGACCTGATAGTTTCATTGGACTCTCTTTTAATGTTGGAAAATTGTTGATACAACACATTGGGATCAATCACTTGACCAAATTGGGAAA
This sequence comes from Wollemia nobilis, assembly GCA_028583015.1. Lineage (NCBI taxonomy): Eukaryota > Viridiplantae > Streptophyta > Pinopsida > Araucariales > Araucariaceae > Wollemia > Wollemia nobilis. Next base: position 10,782,738 of record JAQPPZ010002170.1, read on the forward strand.
TGAAAGCAGTTTCTAATTCATCCCAACTAGTGATAGAGTCATTGGTAAGATTTAGAAACCAATCATATGCAACTTCTTGTAGAGTAAACGAGAATAACCTACAAGCAACATCTTCATGAAGGACATTTAACAATTTAAGAGCATTTTTTAAGGCAACCATGTGCTCTTCAACTGTCCTAGCACCATCATGTTTGTAGGTTGGAAGATATTTCTCATGATTCCTAGGTAAATCATGGGTTGCACCAGGAATATTCAAAGCAGTGGAGCCCAACCAGTTGGCCATGATTGTTGGATTAATGACCCACAAAAGACAAAACACAATGTAAAATTGTATTTCACCATGTCAAACACACCAAGAACGTAAGTGGCCCTCCTTCTAGCGCCAAAACAATGTTGATTAGTGTTTTATACACACCTTGAGAAGAGTATACAAGAAACACCAATAACACATAAATGGGAATAAATCCCTCTCACTTTAGGATCTTGTTGGATATCCAAGGTGTGAGTTACAGAGTCGGGTCGAATGCTATCACTCTTTTCCACTTCTGGAATAGTTTCAAGTTGATTGTATTTTACCTTACAATGGGTTCAACCTTTGTTCACTGGTGTTGGATGATAGAATGTGTTGTTCATAATCAGATTTGCAATTTGTTTGATCTAGCTCTTTGAAGTTTTAGCAAATTAAAGAATAAAGAATTTTAAAGAAAATAAAAATGGGAACCTTTCGAAAATAAAATAGAGAGGGTAAGGTAGGGCAAAAAAGAGAGGGTGAAATACTGCAATTTTAATTGTTAACCATTCTTTTAATTAAAACATGTTGTGTTCACTAAGTGGGACAAATAGAATAACAAATTATCCAACTTTCTAAGATTAACTTGTTATCTAGCAAAGGGCAGAATAGGGGAATATAATAGAGTAACTTATTTAAATCATAATTTTCCCTAAAATTAATAGGATGAATCTGCAGATAGCCAACGCTCATGCACACAGACCAAAACTATCAAATTTAGATCTTCAAACTAGGTGATTTAAATAATTCTTAAGATAGCTTAACACTTCTAAAATTTCAGACTTGCTGGGATTATTTTACCGGTAGCATAGCACACGCAGCAAAACTAGAGCCAATCACGATAGTTCTGGTCTAAATAATTCGACATTTTAATTGTCTTTACTTCCTTCCATAATAATGTCACGATATCACGACATTTCAATAAAGCTCTATGTCCAACCATGCAAATTTGCTCTCCCAAGGGATGTCCCGAAATCACGACATTTAAATATTATGTTCTTCCAACACTTTGACATGTCACGACATTTTAATTATCTCTAAGTCCAACCATTGCAAATTGTTTCTCCCAAGGAATGCCGCACATTTTAATATTATGTTCTTCCAACACCATGGAACTTTGAAAATTTTCTATCCCGAATGGTGTCATGAAATCACGATATTTTAATTGCCTCCATGCTATATTCTTGAGAATGTTGCAATATCACGACATTTTTATACTTTCCTTTGCTCCTCGAGTGAGATGTCGTGAAATCGTGACATTTTAATTTCCTTCTCTCCAACCCTAGAAATATCACAGAAACCAAACATTTTTTTAATTTTCTTTCTCCTTGCTAGGAATGCCAAGGAATCGCGACATTTTAATAATCTTTTGCTCTTTTATCGACATTTTTTTTTCTTTGTTTCCTCTTGGAAATGTCGCGAAATCGCTACTTTTATTATCTCTTCCATCACTTAGAAAAATATAATTTTTATCTTCCAAAACTATGACATTCTTTGGTGATAGTTTTATCTTCCTAAGCTTGTGGCGAAATCGCGACACTTTAATATTTCTCTCTCATTTTTTGAGGATGTCACGATTATTTCTTCCAACGCTATTGGAAATGTCGCGAAATTGTGACATTTCTTCATTTCTCTTTGGCCTCTTCTTCCAACACTTAGAAAATTTTCCATTCATGAAATAATGACCATTTTCGACACTTACAAATTTCAACTCGTTGGGGCACTTTGTAAAATTTCTAAAAAATTCAAACATGAGTTCCAATGACCCAGCCTTTGCATATTGGCATTTTAAAATATTGTGAAGGACTCTTCATTATCAAAAATAATTTTCAAATATTGGAAAATGAATTTTAATTGCCCAAAAGTTGCTAGTTTCACGTGGTGTGAAATTTAGGGCAAAAATTGAAAGTGCTCAGAATTAAACTAAACTTTTCAAGCATTAAAATGAGCCAAATAGGTATCCTAATCTGTAGAAAAATATTTAAAATTCACTTCAGATCAGTTGCATTAATAAGTTTGTTGGCCAGAAATAGAAATTGCTATTTATGAAAGGTGAATCATGTCTGAAAATATGAAAAGTTAGTACTGTTGGAAAGGTAAGCTTGAGATATTTCACCCAGAATTTGAATCACTCAAAACGGATTTCCGTGGCAGAAGATATTGCATTTCCAAGATTGAAGAAAACATTAGGGCAACATGAAAAATTTTCAAAGAACCTTAGAAATTAATTTAAATATTTCAAACCTTAGGAAACTATTGAAAATCAAAATTTATGAAACACTTAACCAAAAATAATACCATTGAAGCATAAATTTTTAGAAGAAATTGATTCAAATCAATGCGCTTAGGCAAACATTTTTGACACCTTGATGCAGGTAAAATTTAAAGACTTGATGCAAAACAAAACTTGGATTAAAAAAAAATGAAAACTTCAAGAGGGTCCCCTTGGAAATAAAAATTAATCATTTCAAAGGAATCAAAATTTTATTTCCAGTAGGGGTGTGTTGCTTCTCAACAGGTTTATCAACTTACTAATGAAGGAGTTCAAATAGAGCATGGAAAGATCAAAATAAGATATTTTGACATTGTTAAAAAATGAGTTTTTGGTAAAGGAGCAACATGATTCACATGAGTTATAAAATAGTTTAAGTGTGATAGAGAAAAGTGTAATAAATGTTGGTGATTCACATTATCTACAAAATAGTTTAAGTGTGATAGAGAAAAGTGCAATAAATGTTGGTGTTACATACAATTGAAGTTATTAATAGTCTATCTCTTTATATATATAGGATTGAAACATGATCCACTTGTATTACATCATGACCATATAGTGGTCTTATAATAGTTTGGCTATTATGCATATATTGTTCGGCAAGATTCTAACCTTGGTCTCCTCCTTAAAAGTTGAAGAATATAACCAATTGAGCTAATACCATTTAATAGTAGTCAATATAAATTAATTTTAATACTTTATAATTAATATATTAGTAATACTCTTAAGTCAAGATTCTTACAATATTTATAATAGACTTACTAGAAACTTATTATTATTTATTAATTTACATTTTTTATCATTAAGTATTATTTTTATTAATTTATTTATTTATTTATAGTTGATGTAATCATTATTTTCAATAATTTAATTCAACATTTTATGCCTTATAGTTAATGTTTTTTTAATGGATTATACTTGTGTTACATCATTATCACATAGTGGTACTATGTGAACATCTTATATTTTTGGGATTAAAACATGTTCCACCCTTATTGTTAATTATGTATGTATATTTTTGGATCCTTGGTTCTCTCCTTGAAAGTGTGGAAATTTAACAAGTTAAACTAATGTTATTTAAATGTTAAGGTTTGTTAAGAAGCAATCCTCAATCTCTTAATTAAATCCAATAGAAGCAGGATTGAGAATCAAGACTCACTAGTGGAAGCTCAAAAAATGACAGTTCATATTTGAAAATATTGTTTATGATGACCAAGAAGGGAAGTAAGAAAGATGAGCCCCCAAGATTTAGGATTGGAGCATACCATCTTTTTTTATGATGCATCAAAAAAGAATGTGGGAGCAACAAGAGCGAGAGAGATTATAATGAATGACTCAATGAGAGTATTGGTAGAATTTGTTGAAGGATTAAGAGTGAATTTGATAGTATATGGAGATTTGGAATTGGTCATTGAAGCAATAATGAACAAAAGGGTGGAAATATCAAATTTAAAGCTAGATGTGATTCTACAAGAGAATCAAGAAATATGTAGCCATTTAAAATCAACAAGTTTTGTATATATATGAGAAAAAACTCTAACAAAATGGTTGATCAACTTGTCAATGAAGGAGTTCAAATAGAACATGGAAAGACCAAAATAAGATATTTTGGCATTGCTGAAAAAAGGAGTTACTGGTAAAGGAGCAATGTGATTTACATGAGCTACAAAATAGTACAAGAGTGAAGAAAAGAGTAACGAATATTTGTGCTATATAAAATTGGAGCTATTTTGTTGGTGCTACATTCCAATGGGGCTACATGTCAGCTGTGCTACACATCGTTGGTACCACACATCATTGTTGTTACACATCCCAAGTGGTGCACGTTAAGGATGTTGCACATCATAGGTGTTGTACATTAATGGTTCTACACATCATAGGTGTTGCACGTCATTGATGTTAGAGTTTAATTGTGTAATTAGTGTTATATTTTATGTATGGATCAAGAGATTTAGTTTTTTTAGTAGTAATACATAATATATATGTTACTTATTTCACCAGGTTTAAGATAGTCCAAATCAAGAGATAGCTTGGCTTAGATAAACACCGAGTAGATCATATCTTTTGATCAATGAGGATTTTTTCAAATCGTAAAAAATAAAATTATAGATATCTTTGTTAGTCATGGTAACCAAATCAGTTGTAATTATTGATACTAAAGAATAGAGGAGATTTAAAAAAATGAAAAACTTTAGTTGTTTTAGAATTTTTTTTTTAGGTTGAGGTTATGGAATTGCCATTTTTTACTAAAAGGATGATATTGATGTTTGAGAATAGTGGATGAAGTTTAGATCTCTATATTTTAATATCCATTTTTTTGCCACTACCACCTTTACAAAACTTAAAGAGAAGAAGCTTATGTTTGGTGGGCAAGTTTTGCTAACAAAACGAATTATAGTTACACAAATGGAGCATGCATTCTTGAGTCAATGGGGATCATATAAAAGGATGGCTAGTTTGAAGGTCACCATCAAAGGATCTAAAGAAGAAATAAAAATACTTTGGAGGGAACTGCAAGAAATGAATAAAGAGAATATAATAGAAAGAAAAATACAGATAACAATGTGCAAGTTCATGGTTGCATTTAAAAGGAAAGACATAAGAAACTAAGCTACAAGGAGAAACAAGAAGCAATTATGATAGGGGAACAAGTTGAAGAACCAACAAAAGACTCAAAATTTGAATTTATAGTAGCAACAATAGTAGAGTCCATGGAAAAAGCAACAATAAAGTCTAAGGAAGCTCTGTCAAAAGTGCACAAGGATGCAACAAAAGAAGGGTACAAGAGAAGATTGTGAAAGAGAATTTAAAATTAAAAAAAAAACAAATTGCTCAAGAATAAAAGGAAACAAAATGTCAGGTTAAGGTTGTAGCATATCGCTACCCACACAATCATAAGCGATAACAATCTTGAAGGCATGGGACAAAAATCTTGGAGGCATGGCTTAAGGCATCAATATTATGGATCTACATGGACTAAAAAAAATAGTGTTTAACAAAAAAAAGTATAGTGATTCTTTTGAGCAAGGTGCAGCGACAGTATTGTCATTGTTGTCAACACACTCAGATGGATAGGTTGATGCAGTGGACAGTTGTTCAGAGGTCATTCGGAGTATGTACAGTGATTTTCAATGCTTATGAGGATGTTTTTGATGTTCGGGTGAAGTTGTTATAGGTTGTTCGTGCAAATTTGCAAAAGTTGAAAAAATCGTCAAGAAGTCAAAAAATTGCAAAATTTTTCACAAGCGCAGTTGGACATGATGGATCAGTTTGGAACATCCCAGTATGTCAAGAAATAGTCCAGAACAATTTTGGAGGTGTCAGCACAATTTTTGGATTGATCGATGACGTTTTCGGTATCTTGGCGGATGATTTGGCAAGTGGTTGTATAGGCCGAAAAAGGGCAGTTTTGTCAGAAGCACTGCAAGCAAAAAAAGAAGAATTTGATAGTGAAATTCTAACTAGAGGTGGTAATTATCTTCAAGAACATGTGTTCCAAATTTCCACAAAAATAGAGAAACGAGGTGAATGTTACAAACGTTGCAAGACTGTCACAAAAACGCTCTTTTTGGAAAAAGTGTGTCAACAACAGTTTTTGTGGAGGTGGTACAAGAAATCCGTGAGGATTTATGTAGTGATATTTGGACTAGGTGTATTTAGCATTGCAAATATTCTAAGTTTCAAATTTCAAAGAAAATAGAGTTACGAGGTAAGATTTATGATTGTTGCAAAAACGGTATAGGTCACTTTTATGTCAATTTGTCCCACTTGTGCAAAATCCTTCAGTTGATCATTTCAACCTTGCAGAGTCGCCAGAGTTTCGGTTTCAGTGTTGTTACAACTTCAAGGCATCAAATAGAGCATCTTTCATTTTTGGTTTGAGGTGTCACGTGGCTCCGAAGTAAGAGAACGAGTAAGGTGTCAATTCTTTGCATGTGACGTGTTTGACGAAATGCCTTCTCAAAAAAAAAAAAAAAAAAAGTTATATTGTTTTAAGAAGCTTCATTAAAGAAAATATTTTTAAAATTGAAAAGGAAAAAAGAATGCAAGTGTGTGCTTTTTAAGTGACAAGGGATTTTATTGAAAAGTGGGGACTTTATTTTGTGAAGAGAGAAGCGTGTGTGGAGAAAAATAAAGAGTGAAAATCCATGATTTTTGGAGAGTGGTGAAAAATGTCACTTCAATATTTTGGACATAACTTTCTCATATGATATCCATTTTGGCTAAAATTTTGAGAGAAGTTCGCAGAAAAAGTGTTGCACAATACCTAGAAAGCGTTTAGAAATTGGCAGAACGAGCTAAGAGAAAAATCAATTTTTTTGTGAGAAGAGAAGATTAAAATTTTGAGTAATGCTGAGAGGGATGTTATACTGGGTGAAATAGAAAGTTTTAGATTTTGAGCTTACAGACCATAGAGGGTTCTGGTTTCAGTGAAGACATTCATATATGTCATTTTATTATCAATATCAAAATCAAGTGGGTGCTTAGTAGAGGGTTTGGTGCTCCTTTCGTTGGTGCGGATAAATCAGGGGTTAGTGCTCCTTCCAGTGGGTGCTGGTAAATTGATTGTAAATTTGGTGCTTTGCAAATGCTGGATTTGCATGGGAGTCCAAACAGTCATTTTTTTGGATGTAGCCAAATCAGTGAACCTCGATACATCTTGTGTTGTGTGATGTTCTCTTGTTATACTTGTTTTATTTGGTTTTATTTTTTCATTGTTTTGGCTTTGAGTGTTGAAGATTTAAGTTTTAAAGAGCTATATTGATTCACCCCCCTCTCAATGTCATTGTGAGACTAACAATTGGTATCAGATTGAGGTTCCTAAACAGGCTTAACCGGCTAGGGTGATCTTAGAAGTGACACAATGGCAGGTGGTGAAGGCTTCTCATCAAACAAAGCATCATTGTTTGATGAAACTAATTACGCATTTTGGAGACTCAGGATGTAGACATATCTTTGTGCTTTGGGATACGACATTTAGGATTCAATAGATAGTGGATACACAATACCCACCACTTCTCCAACCGATGTTGTTGGTAAGAAACTGTTTGAGAATGACTCAAAAGCAAAGAATGCTATCATGTGTGGATTAGTGGACAACGAACTGGTAAAGATTATGGGTTGTAAAATGGCAAAGGAAATATGGGACAAATTGAAGAGCATTCATGAAGGAGACGTTAAGATCAAGGAGGCCAAGTTACAAACACATCGAGCTCAGTTCAAAGTATTAAAGATGAATGACGATGAGAATATAGAGGCATATATGTTGAGAGTTAATGAAGTCATTAATGCAATTAGAGGACTCGACGAGGAAATCAAAGATTTTGTCATCGTGAAAAAGGTATTAAGATCCCTTCCCCAAATATTTGATTCTAAAGTTTCAGCTATAGAAGAATCTAAAGATCTAAATTCTTTTAGTATGGATGAGATGCATGGTTCTTAGACTGCATATGATATGAGAATAGGAAAATCTAAACCCATAGATACAGAATCTGCTTTTAAAGCCCATAAAAATATGAAAGCAAAACAAGAATCCGAGGAAGAAGATACATTAGATGAAATGGAAAGAAACTTTGTTCGAAAACTAAAAAGAGGAAAAGGAAAATACAGAGGAAAGTTATCGTTTAAATGTTTCAACTATGGAGGCATTGGGCATTTTGTAGCTAAATGTTCACTTAATGAGAAGAACAGAAGCAATGAAGGATCGCATGAAGAAAGAAGTGACTAGAAGAAGAAAAATAAATTTCAAAAAAGACAACTTCAAGAAGAAAAGTTTCATCTCCAAGAATGTTAGTTCATCAGAAGATAGCTCCAGTGAGGATTCTGAAAAGGAAACATGTGAAGCTCTTTCCATGGCACTCAAAGAAGAAAAACCAAAAAAAGAACAGGAATGTGATGAAGAAGAAATTACCGCAGAAGTGAATTTGGAAGAGGAACTAATTGCATCTCTAGATGAATTGAATATAAAAAGAAAAAAGAATAAGAAAATTTCAAGAAAGCTTGAGGATGCAAATGAAATCATAATAAATTTGAAAGTACAGATAAAAGAATCCAAGAAAATATGTGAAGATCTCGAAGTGCAAATAACCATGAAAATAGATTATTGCAATAAGCTAGAAGAAGAGATTGTTGGTTTAAGAATGCAGCTAGAAGAGATGAATCAGAAAATTAGTTGTTATCACAAATGTGAAGAAAGTTTTATGAAGCTGGATAATATCATAAATAACCAAAAGACTACAAGCATCAAATTTGGTTTGGGTTTTGATGAAGGAGAATCGTCAAATGGATCAAATTCCATAAATGAAGAATCCACAAAGAATGAAGAAAAGAAACGGGTTGATCAAGCAAAAACGAATCATGTAAAGGAAAGCAATAATGCAAGGCACGAAAGGAGAATTGACAATGATGGCTTCACTAATGTCACACATCAAAGAAGAAGAAGATTTATGGCTCCTACGACAACATGGCAAAGACCACAACCCAGGTTCAATCATCTCTTTTCTGGTTACTGTTTTAAATGCAATGGTTATGGACATAAGATCTCATATTGCAAGTATAATGTAGGACCAAGGAATTTTACCAATAGAAATGTTTTTTCACCTTTGATGGATTATGCAGTAGAATGTTATAACTGTCATAATTTTGGGCATATTGCAAGAAATTGTCGAAGTACATTTGCATCAAATCAATTTGAGAGAAAAAAATTTCAACCAAATGGAATAAGACAAAATAGAAAATTTTTCGAAAAACATGCACAAGCTACTAAAAAATGAAAGCCAAAACAAGAGCCCAAAATTATAATCAAACCTGAGTGGAAAGAAAAAGAGCGACCTAAAGAAGAAAATGAATCCTTGATCGTATAGATGGAATTTAAAGCAAAGAATAAATCTGCACCATTGATATTTGATAGTGGATGCTCCAGTCATATGACATGTGACAAACAAAAATTTGAGAAGTTGCAGCAATATGAAGGTGGTTCAGTAAAGTTTGGAAATAATGATGGAGCTAAGATAGTTGGCAAAGGTTCAGTTAAGATTACTGACAAAAAAAATGGGTCAAAAGAAGTCTTGTTTGTGGTTGGTCTAAAGCATAACTTGTTGAGCGTAAGTCAGATTTGTGATAGAGGTCATGAAGTGATCTTTAAGAAGCAAGGTTGTGAAGTCAGAAAGGCAAACAATGGGAAGTTGATAGCAACTGGATCAAGGACATCTAGCAACCTATACACTCTCTCAGAGACTTTAGAAGGAACTTGCTTAATTGGACAGGAAGAAGAGAATTGGTTGTGGCACAAGAGGCTCGGTCATATCAATTTTGACAATCTAGTAAAAATCAGCTCAAAGAAAGCAGTGAGAGATATTCCCACCATTGGCAAACCATCAAATAGCATTTGTGCTTCATGTCAAAAAGGGAAGCAAACTAGAGTCTCATTTAAAACAAAATAGTACTACATAAGCAAACCTTTGGAACTAGTACATATTGATTTATGTGGACCCATGAGAACACAAAGCATAAACGGTGACAAATATTTCATGTTGTGTATAGATGACTATTCCAAGATGACATGGGTACTATTTTTGAAGCATAAATCAAAAGCTTTTGAGATGTTCAAGGTTTTCAAAAACCAAGTTGAGAATAAAACAAGAAAATGATTAAATTTTTAAGGTCAGACAGAGGAGGAGAGTTCATTTTAGAGGATTTCACAGAGTATTGTGAAAAATATGGCATTAGGAGACAATTTTTAGTAGCCAGGACACCTCAGCAAAATGGTGTGGTAGAAAGAAATAACATGACAGTGCAGGAAATGGCACGAACTACGTTGACTGGGAGCAAAGTAGCAGACAGATTTTGGAAATAGGCAGTCCATACTGCAGTATATATCCAAAATAGGTGAATGTTGAGGATACATGAAAGCAAAACTTCTTATGAGTTGTGGTTTGGTAAAAGGCAACAACAAGATACTTTAAAGTCTTTGGCAACAAGTGTTACATCAAAAGAACTGAAGAAAACCTTGGTAAGTTTGAAGATAGAGCGGATGAAGGTATTTTTCTTGGCTATTCATCAAAAAACAAAGCTTACAAATGCTACAACAAGAGGCTAAGGAAAATTATGGATAGTGTCGATGTTAAAGTTGATGAAGGAAGGGAACGAGTAATTAGCTATGAAGAGAACTACCCAATTTATGAAGAGGTCATTGAAGGAGATGAGGAAAAGAAAATAGAAAAGAAACCAAAAATTGACTCAGAGGATTCAAACAATGATTCAAAAGTGGAAGAAAACAAGAAATTCAAAACAAGCAGTTGATAGAAAGATCATCCTAGAGAGCAAATAATTGGAGACCCACTGTTGGTGTTCAGACAAGAAGAATATTAGTAAGTAACTACTCTTTATTATCCAGCATTGAGCCCAAAAATGTTGTTGATGCAAGCAAAGATGAAAGTTGGGTAAAGACAATAAATGAAGAATTAGATCAGATCAAAAAAAACAAGACTTGGGAGTTAGTACTAAGACTCGCAAATAAAAATGTAATTAGTACTAAATGGGTCTTTCGAAACAAATTGAATGAAGATGGAGAGGTAGTTAGGAACAAAGCAATATTGGTATGCAAAGGCTATGCAAAAGTTGAAGGCATTGACTTTGAGGAAACCTTTGCACCTATGGCCAGACTAGAGGCAATTAGAATATTTTTGGCTTTAGCAGTTTACAAGAATTTCAAAGTTTATCAAATGGATGTGAAATCAACATTTTTGAATGGGAACTTGAAGAAGAGGTTTATATTGAGCAACCAGATGGTTTTCAGCTTGGTGATGATCCCAACTTGGTTTGCAAGTTGAAGAAAGCGTTATATGACTTAAAACAGGCACCCCGAGCATGGTATGCAAGGCTAGACAATTATCTTACTCAGCAAGGGTTCAAGAAAGGTATGGTGGATAGTAATTTGTATATCAAAACAGAAAATGGTCATCATATTATTCTTGTTGTATATGTAGATGATATCATATTTGGTAGCAACAAATATGAGTTGTGTAAATATTTAGCAAATAAGATGCAAAAAGAATTTGAAATGTAAATGATTGGTGAACTTTTGTATTTCCTCTGATTCAAGTTAATCAAAAGGAGAAGGGCATATTTATTTCTCAAATTAAATATGTGAAAGAGATGCTGAAAAAGTTCACAATGGAGGATTGTAAGCCAGTTAGCACTCCCATGACGATAGGTTGCAAGTTGAGCAAGGATGACAAATCTCCACATGTTGATCAAACTATGTATAGATCTATGATTGGGAGCTTACTGTACTTGATAGCTACCAGACTAGATATTTTACAGGTAGTATGCATGGTAGCACGATTTCAGGCTAGTCCCAAGGAGACTCATGTGACAGTAGTGAAGAGGATTCTTTGATACCTCAAGGGTACTATGGAGTATGGGTTATGGTATCCGAAAGGTAAGGACTTCACTCTTATTGCGTATTTAGATGCAGATTGGGCAAGATGTGTAGATGACAGGAAGAGTACCAGTAGAGGTGCATTCTATATTGGAGACAGGTTGATCACGTGGCATAGTAAGAAATAGGAGTCAATCTCCTTATCCACAGTAGAGGCAGAATACATTACAGCGACAATGTGTTGTACATAGGTGTTATGGATGAAACAAACTCTGAATGATCTTGGCATTAATTTCAATGAGCCGATTTTAGTTAAGTGCGATAACACCAATGCCATTAACATCTCAAAGAATCTGGTTATGCATTCTTGCACAAAACATATTGCTATCCGGTATCATTTTTTGAAGGAGAAAGTTGTGGAAGGTGAGGTTAAGTTGGATTTTGTTCCAACAACAGAGCAAGTAGCGGATATCTTCACCAAACCATTGTCCAAGGAAGTCTTTGAGTACCTTCGCAAGAAATTGGGAGTGGTCACACTTCCCAAGAATTGACTAGCTATTGGGGCCACATTCTCAGGGGGAGCATTTGTGTATTTGTTTATCTTTTTGCTCATGTTTGTGATTTTTTCTAAGTGTAATAATTTTTGCCTGAGAATGTTGTGCATGGAATCAGGGGGAGTTTGCAGTAGCCCTTTGGTCTTGTTGTCAAAGGGGGAGAAGAGTTACAAGAAATTGTGCGTGTGTTACCAACAATTCCAAAGGGGGAGATTATTGAGCAAGGTGCAACGACAATATTGTCATTGTTGTCAACACACTTAGATGGACAGGTTGATGCAGTGGAAAGTTGTTCAAAGATTATTCGGAGTATGTACAATGATGTTCAATGCTTATGAGGATGTTTTTTATGTTCGGGTGAAGTTGTTACAAGTTGTTTGTGCAAATTTGCAAAAGTTGAAAAAATCGTCAAGCAGTTGTCAAAATTTTGAAAAAGTCATCACGAGCGCAGTTGGACAGGATGAATCAATTTGGAACATGTCAATATGTCAAGAAATAGTCCAGAACAGTTTTGGAGGTGTCAGCACAGTGTTTGTATTGATCGATGACATTTTTGGTATCTTGGCGGATGATTTGGCAAGTGGTTGTACAGGCCAAAAAATGGCAATTTTTTCAGAAGCAATGCGAGCAAACTGAGAAGCATTTGATAGTGAAATTCGAACTAGATGTGGTCGCTATCTTCAATAACATTTTTTCCAAATTTGCACCAAAAAAAAGAAACGAGGCGAATGTTACAAGCATTGCAAGACTATCACAAAAACACTCTTTTTGAAAAAAGTGTGTTAGTAGCAGTTTTCGTGGAGGTGGTACAGATGAACCGTAAGGAGTTATACAATGATATTCGTACTGGATGTAGTCAGCATTGCAAATATTCTACATTTCAAATTTGAGAGAAAACAGAGTTACGAGGTGAAAGTTATCATTGTTGAAAAACGGTACAGGTCACTTTTATGTCAATTTGTTCCACTTGTGCAAAATCCTTCAGTTGGCCGTTTCGACCTTGCAGAGTTGCCAAAGTTTCAATTTCAGTGTTGTTACAGCTTTAAGGCATCAAATAGAGCATCTTTCATTTTTGGTTTGAGGTGTCACGTGGCTCCGAAGTAAGAGAACGAGTAAGGTGTCAATTCTTTGCATGTGACGTGTTTGACGAAATGCCTTCTCAAAATAAAAAAAAGAAGTTATATTGTTTTAAGAAGCTTCATTAAAGAAATTTTTTTTTAAATTGAAAAGGAAAAAAGAATGCAAGTGTGTGCTTTTTAAGTGACAGGGGATTTTATTGACAAGTAAGGACTTTATTTTGTGAAGAGAGAAGTGTGTGTGGAGAAAAATAAAGAGTGAAAATATGTGATTTTTGGAGAGTGGTGAAAAATGTCACTTCAGTATTTTGGGCATAACGTTCTCATATGATATCCATTTTGATTGAAATTTTGAGAGGAGTTCGCAAACAAAGTGCTACACAATACCCATAAAGCGTTTAGCAATTGGTAGAATGAGCTAAGAGAACAATCAATTTTTTTGTGAGAAGAGAAGATTCAAATTCTAAGTAATGCAGAGAGAGGGATGTTATACTGGGTGAAATAGAAAGTTTTAGATTTTGAGCTTACTGACCATAGAGGGTTCTGGTTTCAATGAAGACATTCATATATGACATTTTATTATCAATATCAAAATCAAGTGGGTGCTTGGTAGAGGGGTTGGTGCTCCTTTCTGTTGGTGCAGATAAATCAGGGGTTGGTGCTTCTTTCTGTTGGTGCAGATAAATCAGGGGTTGGTGCTCCTTCCAGTGGGTGCTGGTAAATTGATTGTAAATTTGGTGCTTTGCAAAGGATGGATTTGGATGGGAGTCCAAATAGTCATTTTCGGGGATGTAGCCAAATCGGTGAACCTCGGTACATCTTGTGTTGTGTGATGTTCTCTTGTTATACTTGATTTATTTGGTTTTATGTTTTCATTGTTTTGGCTTTAAGTGTTGAAGATTTAAGTTTTAAAGAGCTACACTGATTCACCCCCCCTCTCAGTGTCATTGTGAGACTAACATATTCTAGATTTTAAATGAGTGCAACAACATCAAGAAACAATAAGACCAATAGTTCAAAATATTAAACTAGAGCAACATAAGCATGGAGTCAACAAAACATTTATGAATATTCAAGGGACACAATGACAACTTGGCATCATCAAAGACCATCTCTATTCAAAATTTCACTTGAATGGATAAATGAGCAAGATTTAAAAATGTTAAAGAAGAATGTTGAATATTTGTATTTACAAAAAAAATTAAAGAAAACACAAATTAAATATATTTGTAAACTCTCTAAATCTTAAAAAAATTATAATTTAAAGAAAACCAAATACAATCTTTTTAAAGAAAATTATTATCTTAATATAATACAAACAAATCAAAAATAAAATTAAAATTATTATAATTTAAATTTTAAATTTTAAAAACCTAAAAAAAAATTATAATTTATTATAAAAATAGACTACTCTATTCAATTTTTTGTTGACACAAATATCTACACAACCTACGAGAAAGGTACGAGTTGTTATAGAAAGAGACTACTCCGAAGCTGCGTCCTTGACCCGTAGATAAATTTGTGTATGTTCCTTTCTTGACTTCCTATGAATGTGGATGGACTGTTGACTAAACCCAGACAAAATTGCAACCTCAAGCCTTTGTAACAATAAATGATTTAGTCAGTGTGGTACGTAATTTGCACAAATTTAGTATTTCGGATTGGAACTTCAATATAAACTTTAGTTTAATTGTTAAAGATTTTAATAAATTTTTAGTTGTAAAAAAATCAAATAAAGATAATTTATTCATAAACATTGGTTATCAACTGTGAAAAAATCAAATCAAGACAATTTACTTATAAACACTTCTTAGCAACTATTTTATCTCTTATCAATTATACTATCTCTTTCAACTTGCACAAATTTAATTTATAGAAATTCAAACGATAACAACTTACCCATAAACACTTGTTACCAACTATCAAAAAAATCAAACAAGACAACTTACCTATAAACACTCCTTACCCACTGTCCTATCCCTTATCAACTATACTATCTCTTTCATCTTGCACAAATTTAATTTATCCCAGGAGAACGACGACTTTAGACACTTACCAAGAGAAGACCTAGGTTCAAACTTTAGGAGACCTAGATTTAAATCTTTGAGGCATGTGTAATAAGGATAAAGGTAGTAGTCAAACTTTAGGAGACCTAGATTTAAATCTTTGAGGCATGTCTAATAAGGATAAAGGTAGTAGTCTAACTTGAACCTGCTGTGTGCGCGCAACCTTGAGAAAGTTGATACCAACCCTGAGCCACCAAGGGTCTCTCTCACTCCATACGAAACCACGTTTATCAAGAAAAGACAGGAGTTATAAAAACAGCTTCAATCTGTGTTCAAAGACACAAAAAATAAACTCTGTATCCAATTGTTAACGGCACGTGCTAAACTTGATTGATGTTGGTTCAAAGATAAAGAGGAATCTTGTCACGCGGATTATATTATCTCAACTGTTGCTGGGGCATTAAAATTTCCATTTCATCTCATTTAAAGTGGACTTAAATATATATATATAATATTCGTTATCCTTCATCGTGCCCACTAGCAGAACGAAGCCTGCTAGTCCTCTTGGTCATATGCACGTGGGCGAAGTTAATGCTGATAGGACCTTGGCTTAGGGAATGTGGGCCCCAAAGGGGCATCTTATCTCCATAATCCTCTTTTGTCTCATCTGGAACTTGTTTCCAACCAAACGCCAAAAAAATAATAACTAAATTAAATATATTATATTCATCTAACTATCCCAGCCCAAGAAAATAAATTTGTAATTACGTAACAAAATAACAAAGACCAAAAACGAGGAGATGAACAAAATAATATGGAAATATGAGCACACGCGGATTTGGCACGAGCGATTTTCGCTCGGAAGTCCGAGAGAACAAGTCGTTCACACATATAAATGAACAGAGAAGAGAACCTTTCACACATAAAAATTGAAGGAAACCCAGAGCAGGAATACAGATAACGACTAAAAAATGGCGACGAAAAACGCAGGCGGAGCAGCAAAATCTACGAATTCTGCTGCAAAAGTTGGCGGCGAATTTGGTGGACTTGGCGGAGTCTTCGTCGTGGGCGGAGTTCTGGCCGTAGGAGTTGCAGCGGGAGCCATCGCAGTTCTCTGGCAACGGCGCAACTGCAACGGCACACAACTTCACGACGAGGTGCCCAGAAAAATGTCGGAGAATTCCAGTGGAAATTGCGATGAACTAGAAGTAAAACCGGCGGCACCCACGGCAGAAAATGTAGAAGAAATCGAGGCAGTTGTGGAGATTGCTGACATGCAGTTGCCCGTCGAGAGTTTCAGGTGAGTTCAATTCGTTTGAAATGTTGTAAGCCAATTTTTTTATCTCCTAATTTTAATTTTTTTGGTCGCCATGACTCAAGATTGTAAGAATTTCAACCGGTTTAAGGATGGTCTTTAATGTTGCCAGGTTGGTTTTCGATTCCTTGGGTAAGGGGAAGAACGTAAATCCACCAAAGGTTGGATTTTTTAAACCTTTGGTTTGAATTTTTGTGTGTTTGGGTTAACTTTTTGTGTATGATACTTTTGAGTATGTTGAAACTCTGTTACGTGGGCATTGATTTTGAATAGGATGAGGACTCCCCTCGATCTCATTTCTCGTTAACGGCGTCGTATGGTGCTACGTCAAGCATGAGCTCGGACTCCGAGGACTTGACCGATATTGCTGAGAGTATTTACAGGGAGAATTCAAAGGATGGCGGTTGAAGTGCTAGAAATGGTTCTTTTAACTTTATGGGGTTAGAGAGTTTGGTGTTGATAAAGACTCTTAGTGTAGAGGAATCGGCAGATTCAAAGGTTGAGTATGAAGAGTCTTTTGATTCTTTTCGTAGGTTGGGATGGTGTTTTGAAGAGAAACCAAATGGTGAGAGGAGATAAATTAGGTGTTATTGAAAAGGTGGGATCAGTATTTAGGTGGATTGGTAAGTATAGGTGTAGCTGGACATTTACCAAGAAGAGATCTATGTTTAAATCTTGAGGGGAAGCTAACCCTTCCAAAGATAGTAGTTTGCTTCGAATCCTTTGAGTGTGTACCAGATTAATGATGACGATATGAATCCTGAGTGATCGACGATCTATATCTCATGCCAAATTACCTAGATCCGAGATGGATAGGTTTGTTGGGAGCAGTCCCTATGGTGGTTAGTTACTAAAAATAGTGGTTGTACCAACTCTCCTATGTAATAATAATAAAAAGGTGGGATCGGGTTAGTGGAAAGGAATACGGGGAGTGTGGTTTGGGTTGTCGGAAAAAAATTGGGTGTAGAGGTGAGTAGCAAATGAAGTACACATTTAGGATTTAACTATGATGAAGAATATATGAGAGAAGTTACAAACACTTTATAAAGTAAAGAATTAAAATTTAATTATATATTTTTAGAGTTAGTATTATTGTTTGAAGGGGATGAGTGGAGAAAAACATAAAATCTTTCATGAAGAGAATTGTTGAATTATAAGCATAGGGAGAAAAAGTATTTGATGAAATTATTATTTCAATTTTTTTAACATCTCTTCCTTCTCAATACAATGTATTTGTGACAACATCAAGTATCATTGAACAACACCAAGCTTTGAAAAGTTGGTGAACCTACTTCAAAAGGTAGAGATCTCACATTCAAGACAAGAAGAATAGGTACTTCTTACAAATCGAAATGGAAGTAGCCATTCAGAAGAGGCATAAGATCTCAACAACACTTCTAATAGAGAAATAATTCTCAAGGATATCAAAATTAGAGAAATGATTCTCAAAGAAATATTTTTCACATACAAAAGATGTATGAACTTCAAGGTAGAATGGCCACAATGTGAAGGAATGTTGGTATAATCCATTTCCAAATGGGTCTTCTTTATGACATATAAAAAAATAGTAAGACAAGTTATCATCAGACAAGCAAAATCAAATATGGATAAAGGCACATAAAAATAATGTAATTGAGGAAAATCAAGTTAAAGAAGAAGAATAAGAAGAACATGTGTTTGGTACAATCATTGCTAAGACAACACAATAATATTTGGTATGAATCTGAAGCAACCAAACATATGACAAATCAATAAAATTGGATTCATCCAAATTGTTCCAATTAAACAAGAAATAAATGTATTAGTTGATCTCTCCAAGGCACTAGAGAACCAACAAGAGATCAAATTGAACTTCAAATACATCAAGCAAGGAGAAAACATTATCGAGATACAAAGATAAATATGACAAGCCCTAGATATAGGAGGTATCTAGCATTGATTATTGGAAAGCCAAGAAGTACAAGACTTCCTAGAATGAAGATGGTATATACAAAGTTAATTTCTTTTCCACTCATTTTCCCAAGTATAGAGGAAACTGTTTGCAAGATGAATGGCCTATTGTGAGAAGAGCTTTGAAGAAGCATGGCATAGCTTGCAAACTTGATCTTGTTAAGAGAAGATTATCTATTTTTGCAACTCGAATGAGAGATCCATACATCATTATCAAATCCCAGGATCTCATAAAACTCTTGTCAAGGAGTGTACTAGCACTACAAGCAATTATGATACTAAATGATAAGATGCATTGTGATATCATTAAATTTGGTAATGTAATACAAAAAAAAAGGAGATTTATTAGAAAGCATCAATATTTATTGGGCCCTAATGGTTCAACTCTAAAGACTATTGAGCACATGACAGGTTGTTACATTCTTGTTCAAGGAAAATTTGTGGCAACTATGGGGTCATTCAAGGGGTTGAAACAAGTACGTAGAATTGCTAAAGATTATAATCAAAATGTACATCCTAATTATCATATCAAATAACTTATGATGAAAGGAGAACTTAAAAAGAATCCAAAACTTGATCATGATAGAAGAAATAAAAAGCAGAACGTGAAGAAGCGGGAGGTGTACCCTACTTTCTTCCCATCACATGCAAGACAAAAATTAGCGGCCTATCAATTCAATGGTCGACATAGGATGCATGGTAGCACATACTTCACATAAAGACATTGGAGGAGGCACATATTTCATGCATTGAATTTTGTAAGTATTAGAAAGAATTAAATAAATTATTTGTAATAAGTATATTATTGGAGTGCAAGACCAGTGGAACTTGATAATCTTAAGCATTTTAGTAAGTAGTCTACATTGAGAGGGAGAATTTCTCTCTCAAATCTATAGATTTTAACATTGCCCTAGAAATTATTTTTGGTTATAAGCTATAAATAAAGCTATGACTATGATGTAATAAGGGGGTATGTTAGGAGTTATTACATCATAGCCCATGTGAAGTAGCAAGTGATATAACCACCCATCACAAGGACTATGCATGCACTATATAACAAAGGTAGTTGCAAGATTAGTTAGTGGGTTGTTATGCCAAATTTAGACATTCTATGTAATTAAATATCTACCATTTGATAATGCAAAGCATTGAGTTCTAATAGTTAGACCCCTTGTTTAGATAGAGAATTGAGTATGCCTTGGAATGGAAGCATATCATATACTTTCTTAACTTTTATCAGCCATAGTTTAACCTATGAGAAAAATATATTGCTTGTTAGTTATTGTTGAAGAATAAAATTATAGATATAAAAGATGTTGCTTACTAGGGATTTTTATTTGGAATTGATTCTTGATTCAAGTTTTGCTTTATTATAGATAGAGATAGTATAGACTAAGAGCACTATTGTGCTATTGTAAGCATAGCAGACAATAATGTTATTGATAAACAATTAAAAGGAGGTTCCTTCTATAAAAATATTCTATTTTGATATTCAAAATGAGACTAAAATAATATAGGTATAAGATGTAACAATCTAAAAGTTGAATATAATTTACTTAAAAGTTGAAAGCAAATATTTTCTAAAATATTAACTATATCTAATTTGACTATGAATGGAATAATAGATACCAACAATATTTTTATTATAGTGAAAGACCTAATTGGAAATACGTAATATATAAATTATAAATTATATCTATAGACTTATTAGTGATTGATAACAGATAAAAGTGTTGTATTTCAATGCTTTTATTTTCACTCTAACACTAATATTAGCACAAATATAGTACAATGCTTTTGACTGTAAAACTTGTAAACCTAGATTTTAGGAGCAGATTTTGGAAAAAAGATACCACCAAATGATGCAAGATAATTGCTACTAGTAGAATAAAATTAATTGTTCTAACATGTGAGGAGAAAACTAATGTTTATTCTAAAAGGAAAACCTAGGAATTATTGATTCATAGAAATATTTGATGGGATTTGTGCCCATGATTTCATGTCAACTATTGGAGGGAGGGAGGCTGAATTCACTTAGACCTCTGTATTTAGGCCCAAGCACCATTAATATAGCTAAACTAAATTAATCTAAATGCAAAAAAGTAAACTAATAAGATAAGGGTGCAAGGAATAAAAGTAAATTTTATGAAAATAAAATACATCCAAGACCATAGCAAGATCAGTGTGCAATCAGTTGGATCGTTTGAGAGTGATTGAATAACATTTATATGATAAAGAATTTGAATATCATGCAACAATCAAAGACATGACTAATAGGATGTGAGAAGGTAATTCTACAAATTCCATACATTCATGGACTAAGAGTTCAAAAGATGCAATTGGTCCATAAGTGCCATGCATAATATTTCCATTACTTCCAAAGTTTTATAGAGAATAAAATGAAAATCATAACATAGCTCTATAATTTTCAAGTGGTCAAAATATCTTTTCAATGGAGACAATAGCTACTATTTATAGCCAATTATTTACTTAAGAATTACTATATATAAATCCTTATTTACTACTAATAAAATATTTAGTTTAGGGACATCTTTGTACCACTATACTCACATGCCTCTAAATTACCTCTAAACATGTTTAACATTCTTCTATCTCCTAATTGGTATAGTATGAGGATAAAATATTTTTTTGGCGATTTCCTTGCAAATTACACCTGAAATTCTACTCCCATGACTTAGTCTCCATCGATGTGCTTGATTTATAGATGAATCATTGATTGGTTAAAGAATCGATAGTTTATTGATGAATCACCAAGTTTCATAGTCAAGTTTATAAATTTGAATGGCAATGTGCTAATACTATAAGGGAAGCATTTGAATCAGGGGCTTGCTAATAAATCAAGAATTTACTAAAAAATTAAGCTTTTTTTGACAAATCACCAATATCCATACTTGGTGATTTGACAAATCACCAAAATACTTTCTTTGAGTAAGGGACCAAGGGAATGCACAAACAAGATTACACCCTAGACGCAAAACTATATTTCCTTTTCCTTTAAATGCCTAAAAAGAAATCAAATATTTTTTTCTTTTACTTATGACCTAGGTTTTGGACAAGAATAACAAAACTAAACAACACACACAACCTAAAAGCTTTACTTAGGCAACTTATCTAATCTTGTGTTTGATCCAAGATTTATCTTGCATCCAAAATATTCAGTAGCTTCAAATTTACAAAATAGCTTCACAAAAACCCTAGAAAATATGGTCAATATTTAGAGGTCTACTTAGGCCACTGTAAGATTGAGTTTGGAGGTGCAACAAACAATCCCTCTTGGTCGTTTTAGTTGAATGTTTGAAATAAAATGATCTTTGAACTTTGGAATAAAACACAATGAAATATGACAACATGAAACAGTAAATGAAATGCAAATAGAATGGGCACAATGCTTGAACAAGAATACAACTTTGAAACCTAGGGTTTGGGAACAAGTGATTGCCCCCAAGGTAATATAACATGAAATGCAAGCAAAAAATAATGATAACAATTAGAATAAGATGCAAACAAAGATGAAATAGTATGCAAGAGGTACACAAATCAAAAACCTAGGATTTTGGGATGAATATGTACCTCAAAATCCAACTAGACCAAATATGTGCCCTATAAATTATTGATCACAAATTTGATAACAAAAATAAAATGGATGCAAAGCACCGAACAGATGAAAACAAGCTTTTTTTTTAATTTGTGCCCTATAGCAGACGAGGCATGGATTCACATAAAGAGTTCTAAAAGCCAAAATAGAGATTGATAATGCAACAAAACATGGAATAATATGAATAAACAAACTAATGAATGCAAAGAAACAACCTAGTGATCTTGTGGAAGAAGCAAGAGCAAAGGTGGAAGACCCATCCTCCATCAAGAAGACAAGTTGTCATCAAGGCTTTCTCCACTTACAGATCACAAAGAACACATCAACAATAGAACACCAAAGCACTAAGAGCACCAAAAAATTGCACAAGAAGCCAAAAGAATTTTAATTTTGCATGAAATTTCTTAGATTGCTAGCTCGAAAGAAAAATGGGATCTAATCCCTTTATTCGTAGAGGATTTGGAGGGTTAAAAGGCAAGAAAATAAAAATTAACCTTGACTAAGCCAATGCCCCAAAAGGTTAGCTTAAAATTTAGGTTTTCTAAGAAAAACACTAAATTTACCGAATTTGTGCCCCATAATTTACTGGGTGCATATTCGGTCAATGTTAAGAAAAGCAGGGCAAAATATAAGAAAAAAAGGGCCAAATTTGCTCTTAGCAAGTTTTAGAGCCTCCCAAAGGAACCTAAGGAAAT
This sequence comes from Wollemia nobilis, assembly GCA_028583015.1. Classification (NCBI taxonomy): domain Eukaryota; kingdom Viridiplantae; phylum Streptophyta; class Pinopsida; order Araucariales; family Araucariaceae; genus Wollemia; species Wollemia nobilis. Next base: position 10,805,893 of record JAQPPZ010002170.1, read on the forward strand.
ATGACTCATTTGGGTGAGTCAATTTTTTGTGTCTACAAATTGATTCTAGTAAAGCTTTACTTATATTAATCATGACCAATATCCGAGCATAAATAACCAAGAATCCATATTTCATAATATTTGAAATATCAAAGAATTCTCCTAGAATGCTGCCTATTGCCTTGAAGGTATCTATTTTCCAAAATTTAATGGGTAACCCAAACATCCTAACCCAAACTAGTACCTTTGCCAATGAGTTACTCGTAAAGGAGCAACATGATTCACATGAGCTACAAAATAGTTTAAGTGTGATAGAGAAAAGTGCAATAAATGTTGGTGCTACATACAATTGAAATTATTAATAGTCTCTCTCTTTATATATATATAATATTAAAACAGGATCCACTTGTATTACATCATTGACCATATAGTGGTATTATAATAGTTTGACTTTTATGCATATATTTTTTGGCAAGATTCGAACCTTGGTCTCCTCCTTAAAAGTTGAAGAATATAACCAATTGAGCTAATGCCATTTAATAGTAGTCAATATATATTAATTTTAATACTTTATAATTGATATATTAGTAATACTCTTTTAATATTTATAATAGACTTACTAGAAACTTATTATTATTTATTTATTTATATTTTTTATCATTAATTATTATTTTTATTAATTTATATATTTATTTATAGTTGATGTATTATTAAATCATTATTTTCAATAATTTAAGTCAACATTTTATGCCTTATAGTTAATATTTTTTAATGGGTTATATCAAATTGAAATGGGTTATACTCGTGTTACATCATTATCACATAGTGGTACTATGTGAACATCTTATATTTACGGGATTAAAACATGTTCCACCCTTATTGGTAATTATGTATGTATGTTTTTGGATCCTTGGTTATCTCCTTGAAAGTGTGGATATTTAACAATTTAAACTAATATTATTTAAATGTTAAGGTTCGCTAGGAAGCAATCCTCAATCTCTTAATTAAAGCCAATTGAAACGGGATTGAGAATCAAGAATCACTAGTGGAAGCTCAAAAAAGAATAGTACATATTTTGAAAATATCATTTATGATGACCAAGAAGGAAAGTAAGAAAGATGAGCCCCCAAGATTTTGGGTTGGAGCATACCATCTTTTTTTTACGGTGCATCAAAAAATAATATGGGAGCAATGGGAGCAGCAGGGATTATAATGAATGACTCAAGAAGAGTATTGGTGGAATTCGTTTGAAGGATTAAAAGTGAATTTAAATAATTTTGTAGAGTTGTCAACTTTGAATAGAGAATTGAAAATTGTCAACCAAAAAGAATGGTTAGAACGGATAGTATATAGAGATTTGAAATTGATCAATGAAGCAATGAACAAAAAGGTGGAAATATCATATCTAAAGCTATATATGATTCTACAGGACAATCAAGAAATATGTAGTCATTTCAAATCAATAAGTTCTGTACATATGAGAAAAAACTCCAACAATATGGTTGATCAACTTGCCAATGAAGGAGTTCAAATAGAGCATGAAAAGACCAAAATAAAATATTTTGGCATTGTTGAAAAAGGAGATATTGGTAAAGGAGCAATGTGATTCACATGAGCTACAAAATAGTACAAGAGTGACAAAGAAAAGTGTAACAAATATCGGTGCTACATACAATTAGAGCTATTTTGTTAGTGCTACATTCCAATGGGGCTCCATGTCAACTGTGCTACACATTGTCGGTACCACACATCATTGTTGTTATATATCATTGGTGTTGCACGTTAGGAATGTTGCACATCATAGGTGTTACACATCATTGATGTTAGAGTTTAATTGTGTAATTAGTGTTATATTTTATGTGTGGATAAACAGATTTAGTTCTTTTTAGTAGTAATAGATATTATATATGTTACTTATTTCATCAGGTATAAGATAGTCTAAATCAAGAGATAGCTTGACTTAGATAAACACTGAGTAGATCATATCTTTTGATTTTATCCATGTAATTTGGGTAAAATTTTTGTATCATTAGCTTCTCTTTTATATAAGGATTTTTTTAAGTGTAACCAATTACTTTAAAACAAAATTATTATTATTAAATACTTATTATAACAAGCATGTTCAGTCTTGGATGTTCAGTCTTGGGGAACAACACAACGATTTGGACTTTCGCTCTTCTTTGGGAGGTCTAAGGTTCAAACCATGGTGTGTGTGGGTATGTGCTAATCCCCTATCGATAAGCTTAGCTCTTAATCCTATGAAAAGTCATGACTAGAATGGGAATGTTCAACCCGCGTTGGTGGTAAGAATTTCTCACACTATCTAATTTAAAAAAAAACATATTCTTAATATATTAAAATACTAATAACACATTATTAATAATTTTAAATAAAACAAATATATGATATTAATAAACATTTATCTCAGACTTCTTAAAATTTTAAAGTTTTTAAGTCTTGAGATTGAGTTTTTGTAAAACACTGTAATGGTATAATAATATATGAGAAAGTGTATATGAGAATTCATGTAAAATACTCTAATAATATATCTTTAGCCTTTCATATATAAAAAATACACGTTTATTTTTTTTTTCGGGGAGTTGTTTTCGTGAAATAAATATATTATGTGAATATCTAGAAATTAGACAGAAAAACGATACTAGGACGATACATAGCCATAGACTTTTGTGGCTGAAAGGAGGTGGACCAATATAAGTTGTGTTATCCATGACAGGGAACAAATTCTGTGATCGATTGAGCATGTGGCTTATATATGCCAACGTTGACAGCACGCCCAATTGAAGATATGGCAGGTTTTCATAGTTATTAAAATCAATTAAAAATTAAATTTTTAATTATAATTAATTAAATTATTATTGCTGATGTATTTAAAATGTTTAATATGGAGTTGTTAAAAAAAAAGAATGTGAAGAAGAGGTGGTATTAAAATGGAATTAAATTTTAATGTAGATATATTTTATTGGAAATAAATAGTTTGAAAGGGAACAATATTACAAGAATTAGTTAGAAAGCAAGAGCTTTAAAATAAATGTTCATATAAAAAAAAAATTAAGAGTAGCTAGGGAGATACGATTTTGTGAAGTAATTGTCCAAAACAAAAATAACGAGGAATTTTTCAAATCGTAAAAAATGAAATTATAAATATCTTTGTTAGTTATGGTAACCAAATTAATTGTAATTTAATTTGTTTTTGAAGAAAATTTATAAAATTATTATATATATATTAGGTAAGAGAAGGGGTTTTAAAAGATCTTCAAACCTAATACATATGGGATTGAGAAAGAGCAAGAGATAATGCATCATTCTTATAGAAAATAGTCTTTGAGCAGAACAATATTCAGATCTCAAAAGAAAAGCAAATAGGAAAAAATTGTTGCAATAACCAAAGCCAATACCCAAAGGATATCACAACCAAAATTCCTAAAATAAAAACAAAGTGGAAAAAAGTTGTTGCAATATCCAAAGGGAGATCACAAGATACAATAGAGAAGCTCGCTACCCTCTAGGAAGACCCCACACGCTAAAGGAAAACCTCTACATATACCACCAAAAAAAACATGATGCCTTGAGAAGACAAGACTCCCAATCAACTGGCACCCATTGTACACAAAGTATATATAGATGGCACAAAATCCCTGCTAGGAAGAAAACATCAAAAAATAAGAGGCTCCAAAAAGCATAGGAAATATCCCCCTAGCCTCCTAAACTTCCATAACCAACACCCACAACTAACCATTATCATCCATAATTAAATTTTTAACACTTTGAGGAAATTTTATCATCCAAACAAAGAGGTCTTGTTGCAATAGCCCAATATTCACCATCAAGTTTACCGCTTTTTTCCTTCATGAAAAATATGTTGAATTTGAGCCTTCGATCTTGAAGGAAAAATTTGTACTTCTTCTGCCATGATATTTGCTATCTTCCAGTGTAAGGTGCAAGACTTCTTGACTAGATTAAAAATATTTAATGATTCCCCTTCCACTATAACTTTATTAAAACCCAAGGATTCCACCAACAAGAGGCCTTTAAGGAGTTCTCTAACTTTCACAGAATGGGTGGCCTGGACTGAAATTTTTTTGGCAAAGGCACCTAGTAGATGTCCTTTATCATTTCTAAGTACACCACTTACCACACAAGACTCAGGTTCCCATTATAAGTACCGTTAAAGTTTATTTTAACCCAATCCATAGGGGAAGAGGACCAAAAAACCGAGGATCTCAAAGAGGGAGGAGGTGGGTCATTAGACATAGTTTGTTGAGGAAAACCAAGTTTAAGCTTTACCGAGGCTTCATTAAGGAACCCACCATGCAGATCTAAGAAATAAAAGGTCACATTCTCCACAAACGCCCAAATCACTCTACTGAAAAAATTCAGGATCATGCTTTGAGTTCTTGAAGGCTCTTTGATTACGCTCCCACCAAATGCTCCAAAATAAATGGGGGAGCAAGAAAGTCCAGAATTTGATCAAGCGAGGAGATTTAAAAGGTGAAGTCCACTACAAACAAACCTCTAAAATAGAATTTGGCAAGACCCAATGAACTCCCAGGTATGAAAAACATGGGCTACCACTGTAGCGGAGAAGGGACAATGAAAAAATAGGTGGAGGCACAATTCTTCAGCAGCCTTGTAGAGATAACTATTGGGTAAACACATACCCCTCCTGTGGAGATTTTCAAGAGTGAGACATCTATTTTGTATGGCTAGCCAATAAAATACATTTACTTTGGGGGTGAGATTATTTGATACCAAGGAATAAAAGAGATTTAAAAAAATGAAAAACCTTAGTTGTTTTAAATTTTTTTTTAGGTTGAGGTTATGGAGTTGCCAATTTTTACTAGAAATGATGATATTGATGTTTGAGAATGGTGGATGAAGTTTAGATCTCCATATTTTAATATCCATTTTTTTGCCACTGCCACCTTTACAAAACTTAAAGAGAAGAAGCTTATGTTTGGTGGGCAAGTTTTGCTAACAAAAAGAATTATAATAATACAAATGGAGCATGCATTCTTAAGTCAATGGGGCCCATATAAAAGGATAACTAGTTTGAAGGTCACCATAAAAGGATATAAAGAAGAAATAAAAAGGCTTTAGAGGGAATTGAAAGAAATAAATAAAGAGAATATAATAGAAAGAAAAAATACATATGACAATGTGCAAGTTCATGGTTGCATTCAAAAGGAAAAGCTTAAGAAACAAGGATCCAAGGAGAAACAAGAAGCAATTATGATAGGGGAACAAGTTGAAGAACCAACAAAAGACTCAAAAGTTGAATTTATAATAGCAACAACAATAGAGTCCATGGAAGAAGCAACAACAAAGTCTAAGGAAGCTCTATCAAAAGTGCACAAGGATGCACCAAAAGAAGGGCACAAGAGAAGATTGTGAAAGAGAATTTAAAATTAAAAAACAAATTGCTCAAGAATAAAAGGATACAAAATGTCAGGTTAAGGTTGTGGTGTATTGCTACCCACACAATCATAAGCAACAACAATCTTGGAGGCATGGCTTAAGGCATCAAAATTATGGATCTACATGAAGTAGAAAAGACAATGATTAACAAAAAAAAAAATATACAGTGATTCTAGATATCAGAGGGGTGCAGTAACATCAAGAAACAATAGGACCAATCATTCAAAATATTAAAATAAAGCAACATAGGCATGGAGCCAACAAAACATTTGTGGATATTAAGGATACAATAACAACTCACCATCATCAAAGACTGTCTCTATTCAAGATTTCACTTGAATAGATAAATAAACAAGATTTCAAAATGTTAAAAAAAAAATTAAATATTTAAAAAAATTAAAAAATCCCAAATTAAATATATGTAAAACCTCTAACTCTAAAAGAAAAATTATGATTTAATAAAAACCAAATACAATCCTTTTATCTTAATAAAATTATTATATTAATATAATATAAACGAATCAAAATTAAAAATAATTTTAATTTTTTTTTTACACACCCATCTATGTCACCTCTCAAACACCTGCAGCTGGATTGAAACTTGAGACCAGCTTATGAACCGTTGCTACAACCCAGGCCTTCACCACTACGCCACCCCACTGTTAAAACAAATACCTACCTTAAGAACCTACCAAAAAAAAATTATAATTTATTATGAAAATAGACTACTCAAGCTATAGTGTTGACACAAATATCTACACAACCTACCAGAAAGGTACGAGTTGTTATAGAAAGAGACTACTCCGAAGCCGCGTCCTTGAATTTGTTTAAATTCCTTTCTTGCCTTCCTATGAATGTGAATGGACCGTTGACTAAACCGAGACAAAATTGCAACCTCAAGCCTTTTATATTTCAGAGCCCAAATCAACGTTAACTTTAGTCAATGCGGTAGGTAATTTGCACAAATTTAGTTTTTCGTAGATGGATTGGTTAAAGATATTACCTAGCGTTTAGAAAATCAAACTAAAATAATTTATTTATAAACATTTAAAAAAATCAAATTAAGATAATTTATTTATAAAAACTGGTTATCAACCTTACTATTTTTTCATCTTGTACAAATTTAATTTATATCAATTGTCTAACAAATCTAACCAAGTCAACTTACCCATAATACACTAGCTATCAATTGTTCTATCCCTTACCAATTATATTATCTCTTTCAGCTTGAGCAAATTTAATATATATTAGAGCATGAAGACTTAGGTTTAAACCTTAGGGCATGTTTAATAAGGACAAATGTAGTAGTTTGACTTGAGTCTGCTAAGTGGGGGCTAGTTTGACCAACCTACCAAGGTCTCTTAACCTGGGTCACGTTTACCGAAAAGAAACATAAATTATAAAGATAACTTCAATAATTTAACCTGTGGCACTAGCAGAACGAAGCCTGCTAGCCTCGGAATTTCGTCCCACTTTAATACCTCTTCTTCTTGGTCATATGCACGTGGGCGAAGTTAATGCTGGAAGGACCTCGGTTTTGGAACTGTGGGCCCCAAAGAGGCATCTTATCTTCATGATCCTCTTTTGTCTCATCTGAAACTTGTTTCAGACCAAACCCCAAAAAATAATATTTAAATTAAATATATTATATTCATCTAACTATTCGGGCCCAAGCAAATAAATTTGTGATTACGTAACAAAATAACAAAGACCAAAAACGAGGAGATGAACAAAATAATATGGAAATATGAGCACACGCGGATTTGGCACAAGCGATTTTAGTGAGGAAGTCCAAGAGAACAAGTCGTTCACACATATAAATGAACAGAGAAGAGAACCTTTCACACATAAAAATTGAAGGAAACCAAGAGCAGGAACACAGATAACGACTAAAAAATGGCGACGAAAAACGCAGGCGGAGCAGCTAAATCTAAGAAGTCTGCTGCCAAAGTTGGCGGCGAATTTGGTGGACTTGGCGGAGTCTTCGTCGTGGGCGGAGTTCTGGCCGTAGGAGTTGCAGCGGGAGCCATTGCAGTCCTCTGGCGACGGCGCAACTGCAACGGCACACAACTTCACGACGAGGTGCCCAGGAAAATGTGGGGGAATTCCAATGGAAATTGGGATGAACCAGAAGTAAAATCGGCGGCATCCACGTCAGATAATGTTGAAGAAATCGAGGCAGTTGTGGAGATTGCTGACATGCAGTTGCCGTCGAGAGTTTCAGGTGAGTTCGATTCTTTTGAAATGTTGTAAGCCAAATTTTTTATCTCCTAATTTTTTTTTTTGGGGTCGCCATGACTCAAGATTGTAAGAATTTTAAATGGTCTTTAATGTTGCCAGGTTGGTTTTGGATTCCTTGCGTATGGGGAAGAACGTAAATCGACCAAAGGTTGGATTTTTTAAGCCTTTGGTTTGAATTTTTGTGTGTTTGGGTTAACTTTTTGTGTATGATTCTTCTGAGTATGTTGAAACTCTGTTACGTGGGCATTGATTTTGAATAGGATGAGGACTCCCCTCGATCTCATTTCTCGTTAACGGTGTCCTATGGTGCTACGGCAACCATGAGCTCGGACTCCGTGGACTTGACCGATATTGCTCAGTGTATTTACAGGGTGAATTGAAAGGATGGCGGTTGAAGTGCTAGAAATGGTTCTTTTGACTTTATGGGGCTAGAGAGTCTGGTGTTGATAAAGACTCTGTTGTTAGCGTGGAGGAATCGACAGATTCAGAGGTTGAGTATGAACAGTCTTTTGATTCTTGTGATAGGTTGGAAGAAAGTCAAAAGGTTGGTGAGTATGTGGATGGGGTTTGAAGAGGATTCAAATTGTGGGAGAGATAAGTGGGTGTTATTGAAAGGTGGGATCACTTATGTTTAAGAGTAGGTGGATTGGATTGGTAAGTACATGTGTAGTTGGGTACTTACCAAAAAGAGATTTAGGTTCAAATTTTAGGGGAAGCCAACCCTCGCAAAGGAAGTAGTTTGCTTCGAATATTTTGAGTGCGTGTCAGATCAACGATGACATGAATCTCGAGCGATTGAAGGTCCATCTCACGTAGGATTGCCCAGAAATGAGACAAATAAGTTTGTTAGGAGCATTCCCTATGGTTTGAACCCTACCTGGCGAGTTACTAAAAATAGTGGTTGTAACCAACTCTCCTATGTAATAAAAAAAAATGTGGGATCGAGTTGGTGGAAAGGAATATGGGGAGTGTAGTTACTAAAAATAGTGATTGTAAACAACTCTCCTATGTAATAAAAAAAAAGTGGGATCGGGTTGGTGGAAAGGAATATGGGGAGTGTAGTTTGGGTTGTTGAAAAAAATTGGGTGTAGAGATGAGTAGCAGATGAAGTATACATTTAGGATTTAACTATGATGAAGAATATATGAGAGAAGTTACATATAGTCTATAAAGTAAAGAATTTAAATTAAATTATATTTTTTTAAAGTTAGTATTATTGTTTGAAGGTGATGATTGAAGAAAAACTTAAAATCTTTAGTGAAGAGAATTGTTGAATTATAAGCATTGGGAGAAAAGGTATTTGGTGAAACTATTATTTTAATTATTTTAACATCTCTCCCTTCTTAATACAATGTATTTGTGACAACATCAAATATCATTGAACAACACCAAGCTTTGAAAAGTTGGTGAACCTACTTCAAAAAGTAGAGATCTCACATTCAAGACAAGAAAAACAAGCACTTCTTACAATTCGAAAGGGAAGTCGCCATTCATAAGAGGTATAAGACCTCAACAACACTTCCAATAAATAAATAATTATCAAGGATACCAGAATTAGATAAATGATTCTCAAAGAAATATTTTTCACACACAAAAGATGTATGAACTTTATGGTAGAATGACCACACTATGAAGGAATGTTGGCATAATCCATTTACAAATGGGTCTTTTTTATAAGGCATAAACCAATAGTAAGACAAGTCATCACACAAGCAAAATCAAATTTGGATAAAGGTACATAAAAATAATGTAATCGAGGAAAATAAAGTTAAAGAAGAAGAACATATGTTTGGTACAATCATAGCTGAGACAACAAAATAATGTTTGGTATGAATCTGAAGCAACCAAACATATGACAAATCAAGAAAATTAGATTCACCCAAATTGTTCCAATTAAACAAGAAATAAATGGATTAGTTGATCTCTCCAAGGCACTAGAGAACCAACAAGAGATCAAATTGAACTTTAAATACGTCAAGCAGGAGCAAACATTGTTAAGATACACATGCAAATATGACAAGCCCTAGACACAGGAGGCATCTAACATTGATTATTGGAAATCCAAGAAGTACAAGATTTTCTAGAATGAAAACGGTATGTACAAAGTTAATTCCTTTTCCACTCATTTTCCCAAGTATAGAGAAAACCATTTGCAATATGAATGACCTATTGTGAGAAGAGCTTTGAATAAGCATGGCATGGATTGTAAACTTGATCTTGTTAAGAGAAGATTCTCTATTTTTGCAACTTGAATAAGAGATTTATACATCATTATCAAATCTCAGGATATCATAAAACTCTTGTCAAGGAGTGTACTAGCACTCCAAGCAATCAAGATACTAAAGGATATGATGCATTGTGATATCATCGAAATTGGTAACATAATACAAAATAAAAGGAGACTTGTTAGAAATCATCAAAATTTACTAAACCCTAATGGTTCAAATCTAAAGACTATTGAGCACTTGACAGGTTGCTACATTCTTGTTCAAGGAAAATTTGTGGCAACTATGGGGTCATTCAAGGAGTTGAAACAAGTACGTAGAATGGCTAAAGATTATATTTAGAATGTACATCCTATTTATCATATCAAATAACTTATGATGAAAGGAGAACTTGAAAAGAACCCAAAACTTGATCATGATAGAAGAAATGAAAAGCATACATGAAGAAGTAGGAGATGTACACTACTTTCTTCCCATCACATGCAAGACAAAAATTAGTGACCAATCAATTCAATGGTCAACATAGGATGCATGGTAGCACATACTTCACATAAAGACATTGGAGGAGGCACATAATTCATGCATTGAATTCTATAAGTATTACAAAGCATTGAATAAACTATTTGTAATAAGTGTGTTATTGGAGTGCAAGATCAACAGAACTGGACAATCTTAAGTATATTTAGTAAGTAATCTACATTGAGAGAGAGAATTTCTCTCTCAAATCTATAGATTTTAACGTTGCCCTAGAAATCATTTTTGGTCATAAGCTATAAATAGAGCTATGACTATGATGTAATAAGGGGGTATGTTAGGAGTTATTACATCATAAACAATGTGAAGTAGCAAGTGATATAACCACCCATCACAAGTACTATGCATGCACTATAGGACAAAGGTAGTTGCAAAATTAGTTAGTGTGTTGTTATGCCAAGTTTAGACATTATATGTAATTAAATATCTACCATTTGATAATGCAAAGCATCAAAGCATTGAGTTCTAATAGTTAGACCCCTTGTTTAGATAGAGATTTGAGTATGCCGTAAAATGGAAGAATATCATATACTTTCTTAACTTTTATTAGTCATAGTTTAACATATGAGAAAAAGATATTGCTTGTTAGTTATGGTTGAAGAATCTAATTATAGATATAAAAGATGTTTCTTACTAGGGATTTGATTTGGAATTTATTCTTGATTCAAGTTTTGTTTTATTATAGATAGAGATAGTATAGACTAAAAGCACTATTATGTTATTGTAAGAATAATAGACAATAATGCTATCGATAAACAATTAAAAGGAGGTTCCTTTTATAAAAATATTCTATTTTGATATTCAAAATGAGACTAAAAAAATATAGGTATAAGATGTAACAATCTAAAAGTTGAATATAATTTACTTAAAAGTTGAAAGCAAATATTTTCTAAAAGATTGATTATATCTAATTTGACTATAAATGGAATAATAGATACCAAAAATATTCTTATTATAGTGAAAAGACCTAATTGGAAATTATATGTAAAACATAAATTATAAATTATCTCTATAGACTTATTAGTGATTGATAACAGATAAAAGTGTTGTATTCTGATGCTTTCATTTCCACTCTAACACTAATATTAGCACAATTATAGTATAATCCTTTTGACTGTAAAATTTATAAACCTAGATTTTAGGAGTAAATTTTGGGATAAAGATACCACCAAATGATGCAAGATAATTGCTACTAGTAGAATAAAATAAATTGTTCTAACTTGTGAGGAGAAAACTGATGTTTATTCTAAAAGGAAATCCTAGGAATTATTGATTCATAGAAACATTTGATGGGATTTGTGCCCATGATTTCATGTCAACTATTGGAGGAAGGGAGGTTGAATTCCTTTTTGTATTTAGGCCAAATCACCACTAATATAGCTAAACTAAATTAATCTAAATGTAAAAAAAATAAACTAATAATATAAGGGTGCAAGGAATAAAAGTAAATTTTATGAAAATAAAATACATCCAAGACCATAGCAAGATTAGTGTGCAATCAGTTGGATCATTTGAAAGTGGTTGAATAACATTTGTATTATAAATAATTTGAATATCATGCAACAGTCAAAGAAAGGACTAATAGGATGTGAGAAGGTAATTCCACAAACGCCATACATTCATGGACTAAGAGGTCAAAAGATACATTTGGTCCATAAGTGCCATGCATAATCTTTCCATTACTTCCAAATTTTTATAGAGAATACAATGCAAATCATAACATAGCTCTATTATTCTCAAATGGTCAAAATATATTTTCAATGGAGACTATAGCTACTATTTATAGCCAATTATTTACTTAAGAATTACTATATAAAAATCCTTATTTAATCCTAGTAAAATGTTTAGTTTAGGGACATCTTTGCACCACTATATCACATGCCTCTAAATTACCTCAAAATATGTTTAACATCCTTCTATCTCCTAATTGGTATAATATGAGGATAAAACATATATTTTTGGTGGTTTCCTTGCAAATTACACCTCGTTCTACTCCCATGACTCAGTCTCCATTGATGTGCTTGATTTGTAGATGAATCATTGATTTGTTAAATAATAGATAGTTTATTGATGAATCACCAATTTCCATTGTCAAGTTTATAAATTCGAATGAAAACATGCTAATACTATAAGGGAAGCATTTGAATCAGGGGCTTGCTAATAAATCAAGAGTTTACTACAAAATTAAGATTTTGTTGACAAATCACCAATGTCCATACTTAGTTTTTTTTTAAGCTTCCAAAATTTCTAGTTCCTATTGCTGCTTCTAGGGATGCAAAACCTCCCTTTTACGTTCCATAGCTAATTTCTAGCTAGAATTTTTAGGTAGTAGCCAAGCTACTATATTTTGGTAACTTCACAGGGTACCAAGATTGAGTTTGAGTAGATTCCAAAGTATTCAAAATTAAGATAATCTTGTGATAAAATTATAAAATTGTGAGTTATATTTATTTAAATTTGGGGTGATAGTCTTTGAATGTGCCTACTAATGTGTATCAAAATGTAGATGAATATCATCTAGCATATCATCCTCAAATGCTTGCTACTCATATTGGCCCTTTTAGAGGCCCTCCCCTTGATCTACTATGCTCTTTAACATGTCTAATAGGTTCTTTAACTTAGTGATCTTATTTCAAACATTAGGCAAAACACTATGTTTTGCTTTACACTATCATTTTCGATTGATCAAGTTGAAACAATAAGTCTTACATATCTTATTACTTCAACTCTTCTTTCCCTTGTGTTAGCTACTCTTTTAACTTGAATAATCATTTCTTCATTCCTTCCTTTGTTGCAACATGACCTCTTAGATCATTGTATTATTTCTTTAATGTCTATGTTTTCTACCATAGCTTCATTACCTACCTTTGCATATCTTATATCAATTTCTTCAGTGCTCCTTGTGTATAAACCTTGATTTTTATATTTTTTAGCTTTGATAGTTGCTTTTACACATCTAATAACCATTGATTTTCACAACTATCCTATTAGTTATAACATCTTGAACAAATCAACCCTTGATAAGTCTAATGTAGATAATCTAGTAGTATACTTAGTTGAGGTTTTTGGTGGCTTAATTGGATCTATTAGAAGTGGTTTTGAAATTCAAAATTTCCCTATCCATTTTTGCTACTTGAGATTGTAGGATCACAAGCATAGTAGATGCTAAATCTCTTGGTAATGTCTTGATCAATATGCTTTCTTACCTTTAATGTGATGTCTGGCATTTCTTCTATCTTTCTTAGGGGATTTTATTGTTTGATGAGAGAAAATTTGATTGACATAAAGGATGGGATGTTTCTTTGGATTAGTGTGGATTGTAGCAGACACATATAATGTTGTTGGAGGGAACAATGTCATTGTACCTACAAGAATGTGTTAATTGACAAGGTTGAGAACACTAGTTTAATACAATAATATAGACAATGGGACTAACCAAATGATGATGGTCATTGTACATGTTAAAAATTAGAATGCATGGAGTGATGCAATAACACTTGTAGTATGAGGGATCAAAGGAAAATTAGATGGTGGTAGAATATATGATGACAATGACATCAATGATGGTGCTAAAATGGGATGTTGTAAGCTGGTGATGGCAAATGAGATGGCCCTAAAATTGGACTAGACAAACCTAATGGTGATCCTAAGGCTATGCTTTTTTGAGATGAGATCAAAACAACAAAAGGGTATTTGAGAAATAGGAAAATAAGAAATAAGAGGTGAAGATAATAGTAATAAGAATATAAGAAATAAAGGGTGGAAGTGAAGTAAAGTTGGTTAAGAGGAAGATGGTGGAACTAGTTTATGCTTTTGAATCAGTGTTTTTCATTCTTACTACTCTTTTCTTGGTAGGTGAACATTCTTTTCTTATGGAGCCATTTTATTCATGGTTGTCCATTATTTCTCTACCTCCTTTTTATTCTTATTTTTCCTAAGTCATTAAAGGTCTCATGGAATCATTTTCTTTTTATTTGATACCATGGTATCATTTTCCTAGGTTGGCATATTATCTTATCTAAATCAATATCAATAAAGAAACTACTAATTTTGGAGAGATATTTAACCAATATTAGAATGAAAGAGATGAAAATAAATGGTAACTTGAGTGTCTTGCAATATATTTTTCTCAAAAAAGACAAGGATTTTTTTTCAGATCTTTCGAAAAAATTGAAAGTAGGGGAATGTGAATTTATAGAACCAAATATTTTAGCAGGCATTTCACTAAGCAAAAAATAATCCCATCTACAGGATTAGGAAAATAGCTACCATCCCATATAATTACAATGTGCCAACTTAGGGTCTTCCAACACCTATGTAAACACAACAAGTTAGGTAGCATTAATGGTGCATAAGGAGGTCCTTGGCCATAGGGTCTTTTCCACATTAGGGCTTTGTGTATAAAATCGAAGAGATAATGTCTTTCTTCATTAAAAAATAAGAGGGTCCATGAGTGAAAGCCAAGATGTTAGAATTTATAACAACATTCCCTCTTGCTATTTATTCTTGATATAACTTTTGATACCAACCACATTCGAAATAATACTCCTTTTTATTATAATAATGTTCAAGAGCATAGGTGGGTGCTAGATTTTTTACATTTATAACAACTTTCTCACCTTTTATATCATTCCATGGTGAATTTGACACCAAAAACTAGTTTGGAATCCTATATTTGTGCAACCAAACAACCTATGATTACTTACAAATAGTGGTTCCTCCTTTTGTCATTTTTTGACTAATTCAATGTCACCATTCAAATAATAAGACTATTAGAATGCAATTTTTACCTTGGTTGTACTCCCTAATATTGTGAAAACATACCTCATCTTAAGAGTCATGTCCTCTCTACTACTCAATATAGCCCTCTTATTTGTATCACTTAAACAATATCAAGAATTACAGATAAATACTTTGCTATTTTTTTAGTAGTTTTTGCCTCTAGAATTATCTCTTCAAAGAAGTAAAATACTTCTATAAAATATAAACTCTGATATGGATACTTCAACAATTGCATAGTTTCCTCTTCTAAGATAAAACTATATGTTTCATATTTTTGCTCAATTACTCCCTCTATCACTCTTGTGGGATCTAATTCATCATTTTAGAAAAACACTAAATCCTCATGTTCTAATTGTAAACTTACCTCTATTCCTTTTATGGATCCATCTTCCTCTATAGGAAATTTAAACTCCTCATATCATGGTTTTATTCTTGACCTTATTATAGTGTTATATCTCTCTAAGGGAAAACTAAACACCTCACATTCTTTTGTAAGCTTAGACTCTCTATCTAAGAAATGATCACAAAATTTATAATATTCTTTAACTTTGACTCTTCATTTGATATAGGTCTACATGTATCACTTTTCCCTACAAGTAATGATCCTTCATCTTCAAAATCTTAATTTTTAATCTTAGGTCTTTCCTCAAAATATGGGGAACATACCCCTTTATGCAAGTATTGAGTCTTTCTTATAGGAATTGTTAACCCAAAATTATTTTATATCCCCCTTTATCATCTTTGGTTATCTCTTTAATCAATGGGATCATAACTCTAGTGGGATTATCAATTCATGAAAATGAGGATTATATACTATTATAGTTTGGGTAAGTAGGAAACACATACCTATTTTAAGGGTTTCAATCATTGCATAGGCTTGTGCGATATTGACTTGAGGTACAACCACTTGATTTACCATTTGTTGGGCTTGAAAAGTCTGTTTTATCTCATGGATGTACGTTTTGTCGGATAGGCATGGTGAAAATCAATGACAAGGTAAACTACCAGAAATAGAAATATAAGGTTTAAAAAAAAAGAAAAAAAAGCCAATTTTCCAGCAGTAGAAGGATAAGGAAATTGCTGATTTTTTCTCTTTGTAAACCATATATATTCTGTTCTTTTCAATTTTCCCATAGTACACAACTCTGTATTTTTTTTTGTAACTCTTTTTTTTTCTGCAATCAATATTTTTTGTGTGTGTTCCTTATTTTCTAAAAAATATCTCATTTGGTATTAGAGCAACTCGATCTGTAGGGTTAAATGGATGCAAAACCTAGTTCTTTGTAGTTGCAAATACCCATGTTCAGTGGAGATCATTATGAATACTAGAGTATTTGTATGAGGACCCTCTTGATATCTCAAGACCTATGGAATTTGGTTTCATAGGGCTATACTAAGGTGGATGCAGTTGTCTTTGCTAGTATGACTGCGGATGAGAAGAAGGAGCTCCTGGAGACCTAAAAAAATGATGCTAAGGCTATTTTTCTATCCAAAGCGAGATTGATGTTGCTATCTTTCCAAAGATTATAGAGTGCAAGGTTTCTAAGGAAGCTTGGGATACCCTTGAAGCTTCTTACAAGGGATCAACCAAAGTTCGTGTGGTTAAATTGTAAATGTTGTACAGGGATTTTGAATCTCTTCGTATGTCTAAGGAGGAGACCATTGATGGTTTCTTTGCAAAGGTTCAGGACTTGGTCAATGCTATACACTCTTATGGAGAGGAGCTAGGTGACACCAGGATCATGGAAAAGGTACTACGTAGTCTACCCAAAATATTTGACCCCATCACCATAGCTATTGAGGAATCAAAATATCTTTCTCAGCTAAAAGTAGCAGAGTTTCTTGGTAGTTTGACTACCTATGAGCACAAAATTCATGATAGAGTTGAGGCTCTCGATCAGGAATTTTAGGGGAAGCTTCATTTTAGTGATCAAGTGTCTACATCAGAAAATGAAACTCCTCCCTCTGGTTCTACATATTCCTCTAGATATCGTGGTAGATTTGGGCATGGAAGAGCCCATGGTCGATGTCATAGGGGAGGACATTTTTTTGGTGGTAGATTTCAAAGCTCAACTCCTAGAAATTATGATTTTTATGGTAAGGATGGCCACACTAAGCAATACTACTGGAAGAAGAAGAAAAAACAACAGTCAACCCACTACATTGAAGGAGAAGGTAACCATAGTGTTTTCTTGCTCAATCATAATAAATTTGAAGTTGTAGATAATTGCATTTGGTACCTCAATAGTGGTTGTTCTAATCACATGTCTGGAAATAGAAACCTATTTTTCAAACTTGAGGAAACGGTTCATGGTCATGTCAAGTTTGGAGATAACAACCAGGTAAAGATTATTGGAAAAGAAACAATTGCTTTTAGAGCAATATCTGGTCATATTATGCATATGCATGACACCTACTATGTTCTTGGGCTGAAGCATAATCTTCTCAGCATTGGATAACTTTGCCATAAAAACTACAAGGTTGTCTTTGAAAAGATGAGTTGCAAGATCATGGATGAGATAAATCATAGGGTGATTGCTACTATTATCATGTATGAGAATAGAACATACATATTGAGGATGCAACCGGCTGCCAATTGCTTGAAAGCCACTAAATAAATTCCTTGGTTGTGGCACAAACAGTTTGGGCATCTCAACTTTAAATCCTTGACTAGTTTGCAGAATCTGGTTAAATGTTTACCCACTCTTTCCCATCTCTCTCATTATTTGTGTGAAAGTTGCATTGATGGTAAACAACACAGGGAGTACTTTCCAAAGCATAATTATAGGGTAAAGTCTCCTCTTGAGCTAGTGCATGCTGATCTATGTGGACCAATGTATTGAGTGTATATTTTTCCCAATTGCAAAATACCACCACATGCAGAGTATTGAATAGAAAACTCTCTCTTGAAAAGAAACCAAATGACAAACATTCAACTTCTCCAAGGTTCTGGTAAAATATCTAAAAGATTACAATAGTGCCAGAAATAATTCAATAATGCATGTGACCATAAACAAGGGGCCTTTACTGGTTCTAAACAATGCTTAGTGATTTGAAAGATCTAACTAAAAATAAAAGCAGTTCTTTTTAGGGTTTTTTTAAATTGGTGCTACCCTGAATCCCTGTTAGTAGAGTATTTTATCTTCATTTAAAAGGTTTCAAATGACAAAATGTGGAATTTTCCACCTCATTTTAATGCCCGTGCCTTTAAGATGAAGTAAATTTTAGATAGTTGGGTTCATTTTATCTTCCTTATGTTGATGCCACTACCCTAATAGTGGTTAGTAGAAGTTAGCATGTTAGCAATGTTAGCAAAGTTAGCAAAGTTAGCTTTCATTTCTTATCTTAGTTTAATGTGAAATAGTAGGTTAGTATCCCTCCTAAACCATGTGTTTTATCTGAAAGCTTTAGATTAATGAAACTTGGAGGTGCAAAAATTTTAGAAAATGACCAGAATGGAAATAACTTGAAAGCTTAACAATTCTGGAAATGGACCAGAAAAAATGAAACTAACAGGAAATTAGCAGAAATTCTAGAAAAGGACCAGAATGGAAATGAAAGAAACTAAAATTCTGGATGGACCAGAATGGAATGCTTGAATGCTTGAAATAAAATAAACTTTGAGAACAGTAAATGAAATAAACATGTAAATTTGGTTAGCTGAAAAAGTCAAATTCTGAATTAGTTTAGCAAGCTCCTCCCTGCAAAATCCCAAGTTATGAGGTAATCATAAAACAACCTGAATCAATGGACCTGCAACATAAGCACAATACCATTAAATCAAGTGCGAGACTCAAAGGAAACATAAAGAAACTGCATAATCTTGACCTTCGCCTATTGCAACCCATTTCATGGCATAAGACAATGGCTAGAAGTCACTAAAATGCAGAAATGATAAGACACTAAAAACGTTAGTTTTATGATAAAAACCCTCCTTTTGATTTTGCTCACAGAAGTTTGCTACCCTCTCAAAATCTGAAAAATGCTCTTTCTTTATTGCTTTCTCGGAATGTTACATCATTTCCAGCCCCCTTGAAAAAGGTAGGATAGCAAGGTATAAATAATGCTTAGAAGTCCTTTCGCTTCATCTTCTCTCACAACCAAAATAATGAATGGATATAAGAAAATAATCCATCATCATTTTCTGTGATTTAATAAACATAACACTTCTAAACGTTATTTATTTTTAAAAAACTAACAACAAAAACATAACCCTGCATGACTCCTTATATCTCCCCTTTCTCTTATAAGCATTCTACCCAAGAATACCCCTTTACATCCATCAAACGAATGATAAAAGCATTAACTATACCTTATAACCCCTACGATTTTAGACCTCCTTTAAAACATTGAACGTGATCAAACCACATTCACATTAACTAAAATAATACAGGCCAATCTTATTCAAGAAACTTTCATTGTCACTTTTTGAGGCCGAGACCCGATGGTATTTCTCCTAAGCCATACCAATGTGCCCAAGGACTAGGATGGCATTCCCCCATCCTAGGCACTTTGGTTTCCATGTAACCAAATGAAACCATCACACTGCCTACGCAGCCATGGCACTGTCCAACTTACGCAGCCATAGCGCTGCCAACGACGCAGCCATGGCACTGCCAAGACTACGCAACCATAGCACTACCATCATCATGGCGTTGCCAAACCTACGCAACCATGGCACTACCAAGACTACATAGCCATAGTGCTACCATCATCATCATGGCACTACCAAACCTACACAGCCATTGATGCTACCATCGACGTCATGGTCCCAAACCTACGCAGCCATCGATGCTGCCATCAATGTCATGGTGCTACCAAACCTACGCAGCCATGGCATTGTTCAACTCCCTACTCTCACACTCATGCTGCCATAGCGTAATGAAATAGATGCAACACTAAAACCTTCCATGCTCTTCGAGGCCGACCTTTAACTCCATCAATTGGCATCACAGGTTGCCCTAATAACGCTTCTTCCTTCCTTGTTCGATGGCATACCTCTGCCTCTCGACCATTTCACTGACAACTCCGATGCCTTTCATGTTGTTCTTCTAAAACCCTAACGCCATCTTGGACCACCTCTTCTTTGTCGACGTTGCTCCACGAAGCTTCACTGCCATAGCGTTGAACGTTCTTGGACTAGCCACTCATGTCTTCGAATGTTTTCGAATAGCCACCATCGCCTTATCTGCAATCAAACGAAACGACGTTAAACTTTACCTTATCATAAATATTATTATCACATCTTTTATAAAGTACATTATAATAATATTATTATATACAATATAATTATTATTTATAAATTAAAAATAAATATTATTATAATAATAACATTATAATATAATCATAATAATATTATTATAATGATAACATTTTAGAACCTTATAACATAATCTTAAAAATATTACTATTATGTACATAATATAGTTAATGCAATTATATTAGGTAGATAATAGCATATTGGCTTCTATCTCAATTTCTTTGTACCTTTTGTATCCTCTTTTTGTTTTAGGTCAGGCCTTGCTTTGTTAAACACATTCCATCACCTTAGATAGTATGAAGAACATTAAACTCTTATTCATAAAAATGGATTTTAATTAATCTAAGCATTAATGCCTAGATTAATTAATCATTAAATATCAAATAACCAAAGCAATTAAAATCATTAAAACAAAACGGTCAAACATCCCTATTCTTACAAACCAAAGAAAACCAAAAACCTTTCATATCAAAATATGACAAGTGGGTCCCCAAGAATTTTGGGGTGGTTGTGGAAACTCCACAACAAATGGTGACTCTATGGGAAATGCTCCTGAGCATTTCGATGAGAACCCAAAAAGAAAATCTGAAAACACACTCCAAACCAGAAAGCAGCAAGCATCAAAAAATGCATGAATAATGTCAATAGACTTATAAGAATAGTAAAATATTAGAATCATGCAATATTAGCTCTAGGTGTGTGTAGCACTCCACACCTTATTTTTTTGTAACTTTTTTGCATTGCATCATCAATTTTACCTGACTAGAATTATGGCAATGGATATGGAGAGCTTTGAGGGTAAAAATTTTTATAGCATGAGCAACACATTCTATGGTGGCTTGAGAAAACACCTCAAAAATGTCTAACCATCTTAGGATCAACTGTGTGTGCGATGAATTCATTGACTAGATCTAGGGCTTGGTTATGAGTCATCATCATCAAGGACCAGTGTGTGCAAGTGTACCTTAGAGCTTTGGGGAATCGGATTCTCAACCAAGGTGTGATGAGAATATAGCCCTATCCTTTATTGCTCTCATCTTTGACCAAAATAATTAAACCGGTTATGGATGAGGTCATCAGACTAATCTATCCTCATGGCGGCCATAAATCTCAACCTTATCGGGAGTCATGTCACCAGGCATGAGTGTACTCCACTACCAGTCAAGCGTCTATAGCCCCGATGGAGGTTAACTCCATAGTCCATGATTTTGCTCTTGACTTCTTGAATCTTGGGATGACTACCCATCCTTTTGAGGGACACGTAGTACGATCCTTACAACCCAATAGTCAATGGTGTGATGGAAACGGAGTGGTGAACATTTTGCTTTGGATTTCTTGAATCTTGGGATGACTACCCATCCTTCTGAGGGACACGTAGTATGATCCTTACAACCCAATGATCCATGGTGTGATGGAGGCAAAATCAAAGCTTTGGGGAATCAGATTCTCAACCTAAGCATGATGAGAATTTGACCCTATCCTTACTACTCTGATTTTGGGCTTTCAAGTATTGTAAAAGTGGTAAAAACCACTATTTTATGGACTATGTGTAGGGTGGGATAGACCAGAATTATCTTTTCACCTCACATCCCCATCCAAATATGGTTTCATATTATTTTACCCAAGATGTTGGACATGGACAGAAATGTGATAGACCTACGACAACTTCGGCAACAACTTCCAAACCTAAGATCTTCTTAGTGTTCTTTGTGCCTTTGATCCCAAGATAATTGGACATCACTTTCAATGTTTGGGTTTAGCATATGATGTTTATGTAATAAGAATGTGCCTTTGAGACATGGGTGGATGATATGCAAGATCAACGACTTCATGCTTCATGAGCTGCAAACAATATTTCACATGTTCAAGCCTTTTGCCATATGATTCCAATTTTTCACATCCTTTTAGTCTTGGTTGACATTCATATACACATAGGCTGACCTCTTACTCCTACAATAAAATCCAAAACTGGACCACTTTGACATACTAAAGACTTCTAAAATCAAAGAAACAAGATCAAATAAACAGGAAATAAAACTGATAAGACAAACAATTAAGCAAGTTGATTAGTGTACATATAATACAATGACTCTACCCTTAGGCCTAAAAATAATGCTTTAAATGAAGGCCATTGATGGGTAAGGCCAAATATTTTCCATCCAAGGTTTTTAATCTGAAACTATTTTCACCTAGGACTTCGGATATTAGATAGGGTCCCAACCACAAGCAATCAAACTTTTCATGTTCTCCTTTTTTTCATGCCTTTTATCCCACAACAAAACTAAATCTGAAACTTTAAAGACCTTAATTTTGGACCGTTTATCAAACCACCTTTTGATTATGTCTTGATGTTTGCTGAAATGAAGCATGGCTTCCTCCTTTTCTCATCAAGATGCATTAATTGGGTTAATCTGGTTTCAAGTTTATCATCAGTCCCAACATAGTCTTTTATAAAATGTAAAGTTTGCAATTTTAGATTAGTAGGAAAAATAGGGTCTTGCCCATAGACTAAGTGATAAGGAGATGTCCCAATTGACTCCTTGCTTCTAGTCCTATCTGCCCAAAGGGCAAATTTTAACTTACTATGCCAATCTCTAGGGTTCTTTTCAAGTAATTTTTTGATTATGCATAATAAATTTTTATTTGATGATTCTGCCAAACCATTGCCTTGGGGGTAATAATTGGAAGAGAATTTTAGACTCACCTTATTGTCGTACGCCCAATTTGCAAATTCTAAAGAGGAAAAGGCAGAACCATTGTCACTTACTATGGAGTTAGGCATTCCAAAATGAGTGACTATGTTTTCCTCTAGAAATCTAATCACAACCTCGGAGGTGGCATTCTTAGTAGGTATAGCCTCTGTCCACCTTGTGCAGTAATCAGTAGCGATGAGGATGAACTTATGGGAATCGGACGAGTTAGGATTTATCACCCCAACAAAGTCTAATCCCCATTGTGCAAATGGTCTCGTCTCTACCACTGACTGCAATGACATTGTTGCATTCCACTCTCTATTGGCTACCACTTGGCATATGTGACATGTTCTTACATGTGCATGTGCATCTTTAAACAAGTGGGGCCAATAATACCCAACTCTAAGAATTTGGTGTGTTTTCGCGTTTGCTGACCCATGTCCAGTTCCATACTTACCATGGAAGTCTTTGAGTACTTGGGTTGCTTCCTCTTGAGTAATGCAACGAAGGAAAATTCCTTCATGATTCTTCCTGTACAACACACCATTTAATCAGAAATCTAGCTGATTTTAAATGTAGTGCCTCTACTGAGTGGAATTCAAATGAGAAGGGCACTTACCATGCAACAAAAATATACAATATCTACGTACCATTCCTCTGTAGTGATATCATTAACCTCGTAGTTTTGGCACGTTATTAAAGGGTCAATTTCTATGATAGCCTTGACCAAACCTTGTCCATGCACTATCTTCATGGGCTTTATCTCTAAGTCAAATTCTTGAAGGGTGGAAAGCCATTTCCCCCTTCTTTCACCTAGCTCACTCTATAAGAACATGGACTTTACTATCAGGTCAAGAACTATAGCAAAAACTTTACTATGCACAATGTAATGCCTGAATTTTTTTATAGTTTTAAACAAGGCATACATTTGCTTGTCTAGGACAGAATACCTCAGTTTCACATCCTTCAAAGGAGAACTCAGAAAGGCTATAGGATTTTCAATGTTGTCTTCACTTTTTTGAGTTAACACACTTGCAAAAGAATGATCTGAAGCAAATGTGTAAATATAAAATGGTTTAGCATAGTCTAGACTAATGAGAATAGGGGCTTTGGAAATAGCATCCTTGATGCTTGTGAAGGCATCCCTATTCTCACTGGTCCACTTTATCTGAACATATTTTTTTAGCATGTCATTTAGGGGCTTGGCGATTTCAGCAAAACCTGAAATGAATTTTCTCACAAAGTTAATCTTACCGAAAAAGGACCTAAGCTCCTTTTTGCTATTGGGATGAGGAATATCCTAGATAGCGGCTATCCACTCTAGGTCTATAGCAATCCCATATTTTGAAATGACATGTCCTAACAGCTTACCCTCCATTACCCCAAAGATGCACTTTTTTGGATTTAGGGAAATTCCATGTTCCCTGCACCTTTGGAGCACTTTCCTCAAGTCTCTAACATGATCTTCCCTCTTCTTGGAGAAGACAGGAATATCATCCACATAGACAATAATGCACTTACCACTGAGCCCCTTGAATGCAAAATCCATGGCTCTTTGGAAAGTGGCTCCAACGTTCAACAAACCAAACGACATCCTCCGATAGGCAAATGTTCCCCACTTCGTGGTGAAGGTCGTCTTCATCCTATCATTTGGATGTATGAGAATTTGATTATATCCCGAGTATCCATCCAAGAATGACATCATTTCAGACCCATTTACCTTTTGGAGTATCTCGTCAATGGTGGGTAATGGGTAATTGTCTTTTTGGCAAGCTTTGTTCAGATTTCTAAAATCTATGCACAACCGAATCTCTCCACTCTTCTTCCTAATAGGGACAAGATTAGCCACCCATGTGGAATGCCTAATAGGGAAGATGATTTTGGCTTCCAACAACCTCTTCACTTCCTTCTCTATCAGGGGCTCTAGGATTGGGTTAACCATTCTTTACCTCTATCTAAAAGGCTTGGAATCAGGCTTCAGAGGAATAGTATGCATGATTACATTCGGGTCATAAGTTTTCAGCTCTTCATAGCTCCAAGCTATGCAATCAATGTATTCTCCTAAAACCTGAGCTATTGATTCCTTCTCTCATTGTGTGCATGCCTTTGCAATGAACACTTCATGTGGATCTACTGCACTCCCCAAATTGATTGAATTGCATGATTCCTTGGGGGATGGTATTTTTATTTCTTTTTTCTTTTGATATCCAATATCAAACAACTTTTCTAGAGAGGCCCTATCACTTGGCATCTCGTTCCATACTCCGGTTGTTCCTACTTCTACTTGCCTCCTCTCTTCTTCATCTATAACCTGATTTTCAAATATACCAGAATTAGTGACAAAACTAAAAATGTGTCTATCACTATCAAAGACCTGTAAGTTCGTGACATTGTCTGGTATGGAGGGGCAAGGCACTAACTCAATGGAAATTTTTTACATTTTTTATGGTCGGAAGGCGAAAGCATGTTGGCCGCTATGGCTAACGAATCAGCCATTTTATTATTTTTTCTTGAGATGAGGGAAATATTGAAAGCATCAAACTCATTAATTAATTCCCTCACTCTAGTTTTATAGAGGTTCAACCTCTTGTCTCTATAGGTATATTGCTCCTTGACCTATTTGACTACTAACTCTGAGTCTCCCGATGCCTTAAGGCATTTTACCTTTTCTCTTAGGGCCAACTGAAGTCCAAAAATTAGGGCTTCATACTCCACCACATTATTGGTGGTCGAGAACTGTAATCTGTAGGCAGCAAGCAAAGGCTTACTACCAAGACATGTGAGCTCTACCCCAGCTCCCGCACCTTGTTTTTATTTGGACCCATCAAACTTTAGGGTCCACACCCTCTTGTTTTCTTTCGAAGTACAATGGTAAAGATTATCATTTTGGGACCCTTCGGCTATGTCCTCTATGTCAAAATTGTAAACCCCTAATTCTATTTTAGTAAACTGAATCTCATTGGGTTTATTATATTCTGTAATCATTTCCCTAAGTCTGGGCTCTCTGTCTACCCAGATTTGGTTTGCAACTCCTCTCCATGGCAACCACATATGGGAGGAATCAATCACCACATAACCATTGAGATTTCTGCTCCAATCCCTGCCCAAAACCATGCCATACTTGGCAGCAATATTTAGCACAAGGATATCCATGTAATGTTGGACCCTAGGCTCTGAGTTGATCTAAACTAGGACATATTTTACAACACCTATTACATCCACCATAGATCTGTCTAATTGGACCACTTTGCTATTCGAATGAATAGGCTTAAGTCCTAGCTTTTGGCTTATCTCAAGAGGCATGATGTTGGTCGAGGCACCAGAATCAATCAAATAGTTGTGTAAATTCTTGCCTGCGATCCTAATAGTTATGAGAAAAGGAGGTACCTCTGGTTTCTCTTTCATCATAGCAAGTTGGGGTTCTACAGATTTAACCTCATGAATTTGACTCGGGGAATTTAATCTCTTCCCCATGATTTTATCCTGCCCCAACAATAGAGAGACCTCATACATTGAGATATTGGCCTTGGTCCTTTTCATATCTTCTTCCAAGTCATAAGTGGATGTTCCAGGATTTGACACTTTTGGCATTGTCCTAGGTGCTTCCAAAAATGGAGGTGGTGGATTCACATCACCTTTTGTATCAGGAGGAACTAAAGGGTTGTTTGGGGGAGTAGAGGAGGTTTTGGGATCCTTAGAACTCCTAGTAAAATACTTGTGATTAGCTTTCCCAAAATATTTAGCGGCCTGGGCTTCCAAAGCTTCATCCTCTTCCTCTCCTAACACATTCATATCTTCCTCCATCTCATCATTTTCTAAATAATGAATGACTTCAGACACCAAAGAGTCTAACTTTCTATGGCAACAATGATGCATTTCCTCATCACATGACTCTGACTCATCACAATCTCCTAACGCATCAGCCTGATTGGCTACCGGATTGGGTACGCACCCATTATTAGGCTACGTATTGTACGGTCCTATTCTCCTATGGTCATGGTTTCTATTGGGCATGTGATTTTGGGCAACTTGTTTCTATAACCGAATGATGTCATTGCCCTATTTGATGGTCATTCTCTTGAGCTCTTCCAGCTCAGAATTGGGTCCTTGTGGCTAGGGCATGACAGCCCCAGATCCACTAACATTTTTGACATTAGCAACCTCTAGATTAGGCACTAAGGTTTGACTCTAGGTGTTTTGGGTCCACCATGGACCCTTGGCTTGAAGAGGTGCAACCATGGGATAGGCATTTGAGGCTTGAGTACTACTCACCTCAAATCCTGGCAAGGTTATCTGATTAGCAACCATCATTTTTGGAGTGGGTGGAATGGCAACACTAGGGTATGTCAAAAAATATGGAAGCGTGGGAGCGAATGGGTATGACTGATGATATGGCAAAGCATTCATCATGGGCATCTGAGGTGTCACAACTTGATTCATCATGGCAAATTGATTGTAAGGGCCATATTGCCCTAACATGGGAAATTGAGGCATAGTGCCACCTTGCGGTGTCATTTGTTGCTCAATAGTCATGGCTTCAACATAGGCTAAGGCCAACATTGTAACTTGAGGATTTCTCCTAGTAAACATGGTTGTCATCGGATCTAAGGCTACGAGGTATAATTGCAATGCCACAACAACATCTATTGCAAAGTGACGAGTCACGTTTGTGTAAAGCTTTTGGAATCTGGCATTAAATGTTTTGATAGGTTCATTAGGATACCTCTTGCATGACACGAATTGGTTATACATGATGGTAGGATCTAGAAATGACCTAAATTGATTAACAAAGGTAGCTTCCAACTGGGCCCAAGATGTAATGGACCCTGTAGGAAGATTCTTGTACCATTCATGAGCCATTTGGTCAAAGCTATTAGGGAAGAGTCGACAAGCGACGTCTTCATGACTGACTCCCTACCTAATCATATGGTCCTTGTAAATTTGAACGTGCTCTTCAACTGAAATGGGACCATCATGGAAAAACTTAGGGATAGACCTCTCAAGGTGCCTAGGTATGTCATGGACATCCCTAGGTATACTTAACGGAGAACTTTGGGTACCAAACCAGGGAACTAGTTGTTGTTGCTGTTGTTGTTGGGCCATATTAACCAAAGGTAATGACCCTACTAAAGTAGTTGATACACTCGGGATGACGGAGATGGGTACACTTGATGTAGCTCTTGTGGTGGAACTAATGGGTGCACATCCACTGAAGGTATTCAGATTCAGAGGTCTGAGAGCTAGCCTTTCCAAATCTTGGCAAAGCGTCTCTAAACCTAACGTATCAGAAAGCTCGGACGAGATTTTAATCTCCTAGATTTTGTACCTCGGTTTCCTAGTTTTGGGAGAAAGACTTTGAAAAATGGTTTCCTCAATGGTTTTAGACCTAGTAGCAATGCGTCTAGGTGGGTCCAGCTTGGGAAAACTCAAATCTATTCTATTAAGGCTTCTCACAAACTAGTCAAGAGTAAAATGTTGCACCTGCAAACACAATATTGTTGAACCAAAACTGACCACGTTAGCATTAGAAAAAAACTAAATCACAAAGCATAAAAGAAGGCCCTCCTTCTAGCACCAAAGATGTTGAGTGTATATTTTTCCCAATTGCAAAATACCACCACATGCAGAGTATTGAATAGAAAACTCTCTCTTGAAAAGAAACCAAATGACAAACATTCAACTTCTCCAAGGTTCTAGTAAAATATCTAAAAGATTACAATAGTGCCAGAAATAATTCAATAATGCATGTGACCATAAACAAGGGGCCTTTACTGGTTCTAAACAATGCTTAGTGATTTGAAAGATCTAACTAAAAATAAAAGCAGTTCTTTTTAGGGTTTTTTAAATTGGTGCTACCCTGAATCCCTGTTAGTAGAGTATTTTATCTTCATTTAAAAGGTTTCAAATGACAAAATGTGGAATTTTCCACCTCATTTTAATGCCCGTGCCTTTAAGATGAAGTAAATTTTAGATAGTTGGGTTCATTTTATCTTCCTTATGTTGATGTCACTACCCTAATAGTGGTTAGTAGAAGTTAGCATGTTAGCAATGTTAGCAAAGTTAGCAAAGTTAGCTTTCATTTCTTATCTTAGTTTAATGTGAAATAGTAGGTTAGTATCCCTCCTAAACCATGTGTTTTATCTGAAAGCTTTAGATTAATGAAACTTGGAGGTGCAAAAATTATAGAAAATGACCAGAATGGAAATAACTTGAAAGCTTAACAATTCTAGAAATGGACCAAAAAAATGAAACTAACAGGAAATTAGCAAAAATTCTAGAAAAGGACCAGAATGGAAATGAAAGAAACTAAAATTCTGGATGGACCAGAATGGAATGCTTGAATGCTTGAAATAAAATAAACTTTGAGAACAGTAAATGAAATAAACATGTAAATTTGGTTAGCTAAAAAAGTCAAATTCTGAATTAGTTTAGCAAGCTCCTCCCTACAAAATCCCAAGTTATGAGGTAATCATAAAACAACCTGAATCAATGGACCTGCAACATAAGCACAATACCATTAAATCAAGTGCGAGACTCAAAGGAAACATAAAGAAACTGCATAATCTTGACCTTCGCCTATTGCAACCCATTTCATGGCATAAGACAATGGCTAGAAGTCACTAAAATGCAGAAATGATAAGACACTAAAAACGTTAGTTTTATGATAAAAACCCTCCTTTTGATTTTGCTCACAGAAGTTTGCTACCCTCTCAAAATCTGAAAAATGCTCTTTCTTTATTGCTTTCTCGGAATGTTACATCATTTCCAGCCCCCCTTGAAAAAGGTAGGATAGCAAGGTATAAATAATGCTTAGAAGTCCTTTCGCTTCATCTTCTCTCACAACCAAAATAATGAATGGATATAAGAAAATAATCCATCATCATTTTCTATGATTTAATAAACATAACACTTCTAAACGTTATTTATTTTTAAAAAAACTAACAACAAAAACATAACCCTGCATGACTCCTTATATCTCCCCTTTCTCTTATAAGCATTCTACCCAAGAATACCCCTTTACATCCATCAAACGAATGATAAAAGCATTAACTATACCTTATAACCCCTACGATTTTAGACCTCCTTTAAAACATTGAACGTGATCAAACCACATTCACATTAACTAAAATAATACAGGCCAATCTTATTCAAAGAAACTTTCATTGTCACTTTTTGAGGCCGAGACCCGATGGTATTTCTCCTAAGCCATACCAATGTGCCCAAGGACTGGGATGGCATTCCCCCATCCTGGGCACTTTGGTTTCCATGTAACCAAATGAAACCATCACACTGCCTACGCAGCCATGGCACTGTCCAACTTACGTAGCCATAGCGCTGCCAACGACGCAGCCATGGCACTGCCAAGACTACGCAGCCATAGCACTGCCATCGATGTCATGGCACTGCCAAACCTACGCAACCATGGCACTACCAAGACTAGTAGCCATAGCACTACCATCATCATCATGGCACTACCAAACCTACACAACCATCGATGCTACCATCGATGTCATGGTGCTACCAAACCTATGCAGCCATCAACGCTACCATCGACCGTCATGGTGCTGCCAAACCTACGCAGCCATGGCATTGTTCAACTCCCTACTCTCACACTCACGCTGCCATAGCATAATGAAATAGATGCAACACTAAAACCTTCCATGCTCTTCGAGGCCAACCTTTAACTCCATCAATTGGCATCACAAGTTGCCCTAATAACGCTTCTTCCTTCCTTGTTCGATGGCATACCTCTACCTCTCGACCATTTCACTGACAACTTCGATGCCTTTCATGTTGTTCTTCTAAAACCCTAACACCATCTTGGACCACCTCTTCTTTGTCGATGTTGCTCCATGAAGCTTCACTGCCATAGCGTTGAACGTTCTTGGACTAGCCACTCATGTCTTCGAATATTTTCGAATAGCCACCATCGCCTTATCTGCAATCAAACGAAACGACGTTAAACTTTACCTTATCATAAATATTATTATCACGTCTTTTATAAAGTACATTATAATAATATTATTATATACAATATAATAATATTATTATAATAATAACATTTAATATACAAAATATTATTATAATAATAACATTATAATATAATCATAATAATATTATTATAATGATAACATTTTAGAACCTTATAACATAATCTTAAAAATATTACTATTATGTACATAATATAGTTAATGCAATTATATTAGGTAGATAATAGCATATTGGCTTCTATCTCAATTTCTTTGTACCTTTTGTATCCTCTTTTTGTTTTAGGTCGGGCCTTGCTTTGTTAAACACATTCCATCACCTTAGATAGTATGAAGAACATTAAACTCTTATTCATCAAAATGGATTTTAATTAATCTAAGCATTAATGCCTAGATTAATTAATCATTAAATATCAAATAACCAAAGCAATTAAAATCATTAAAACAAAACGGTCAAACATCCCTATTCTTACAAACCAAAGAAAACCAAAAACCTTTCATATCAAAATATGACAAGTGGGTCCCCAAGAATTTTGGGGTGGTTGTGGAAACTCCACAACACAATGGAAACTCCTACTCTTGGAGGTAAGCGCAGATATATGCTACTCTTCACTGATGACCACTCCAGAATGAGCTGGTGTTATTTGCTACAAACTAAGTTAGATGCTTTTGATTTATTTGTTAAGTTTAGAGTTTATATTGAGAAGCAATCTGGTTATTTCATTAAGAATTTTAGGACCGACAGAGGGGGAGATTTTATATCCAATGAATTTAAATAATATTGTAGCAAACATGGGATTCAGAGGTAGTACACAATTGCTTACACACTGCAGCAAAATGGTGTTGCTGAGCGAAATAATAAAACTATTTTGGAGATGGCTCAATGCATGATCAAAGAGATGCATATTCATAACAATCTTTGGGGGGAGGCTGTTCATACTGCGGTATATATTCTTAACCACTGTCCTACTTAAGTTATCAAAAATTCCACTCCATATGAATCTTGGTTTGTCCAAAAACCAAGCATCTCCCACCTCCATATTTTTGGATCCACTTGCTACGTTCATGTCCCCAAGGAGAACAGGAAGAAACTTGATGAAAATTCCATCAAATGTATCATTTTTGGATACTCTGATGAGTATAAGGTATATCAGTGCTTCGATCTTGTTATTGGTAAGTTACATATTAGCAGGGATGTGATTTTCCATGAAGGGGGAGTCTACAAGAAGGGGGAGGACACTGTTGTTGACAATCCTCCTACATTTATATTTTATGATGATGTTGCTCCTACTGCTTCTGATTTGGCCTCTCAACCTCACCCTTCATTGCCTCCCACACGGGCCACTACCTCAGCACAACAAGCCCAGTAAAAGAGTCTCCCTGCTGCTCCTACATTCCCACCGGCTAAGAATAAATGGATTAGCGAGCGGTATCATCCTCCATCACTAATGTTGGATGAAGACTTCAACAAGAGAGTGACTCGATCTCAAACTAGAGGGGGTAATCAAGAGGTAAACATCACATATGCTCTTATCTCTCCTTCATTTTCTGAGCCTTCATCATTTCAAGAAGCTACTGCTCATGATGTTTGGAAAAGGGCCATGGAAGAAGAGATAACACAGATCCAAAAGAATGACTCTTGGGAACTAGTTGATGCTCCCAATAATAGAAATGTCATTGGTGTAAAATGGATCTATAAGACAAAGCATAATGCTATTGGGACAGTTTCAAAATACAAGGTACGTCTTGTTGCTAAAGTCTATGCTCAGAAAGAGGGACTTGACTATGATAAAATATTTTCTCTTGTAGCTCGCTTGGAGACTGTTCGTTCTCTCTTGGCACTTGCATCTCATTTTGGTTTGAAGGTTTATAAAATGGATGTCAAGTTTACCTTCTTGAATGGCTACTTGAAGGAAGATGTCTTTGTGGAGCAACCAGAAGGGTTCATGGTGACTGGCCAACAACACAAGGTATACCACTTGAAGAAGGCTCTCTATGGTTTGAAGCAAGCACCCCGGGCTTGGTATGATCGTATTGATGGCTATCTTAGGCAACATGGTTATCATAGATACACAGCGGAGAGAACGGTGTATACCAAAATTGAAGATAATTATTTTATAATTATTTATCTTTATGTTGATGACATTATCTTCTTGAGCACAATTGATTTCTTGTTAAATCAATTTAAGAGTGCCATGGTTAATGAATTTGAAATGAGTGACTTAGGGGAGATGAGTTACTTTCTTGGCATGCAAGTTCAATAATATTCTTTTGGAATTTTCATTTCACAATCCATGTATTTTGAGGATATTCTTGTCAAATTTGGCATGAAGGATTGCCACCCTGTTGATAATCTAGCTGTTGTTGGTTGTAAACTCATGAAATATTATTATTTTCCACTTGTCAATGTAACCTTGTATCGCTCCTTAGTTGGTAGCTTAATGTATTTGATTGTTACTCATCCTGACATCATGTATGCTATGAGTTTGGTAGCACAATTTATGCATTCTCCTCATACGTCTCATTGGAGGGTAGCCAAACACATTTTAAGATATGTTCATGGCACCAAAGACCATGAATTATGGTATCAATTCACTAACAACAATCTACTTACTGCTTACACCGATGTTGATTGGGTCGTGTCTCTTGATGATAGGAAGAGCACCTCCAAATATACATTTTTCTTTGGTGAATCTATTATCTCTTGGAGTAGCAAGAAAAAATAGACTGTATCTCTTTCTACAAAGAGGCAGAGTATATTGCAGTATCTTCAGCTTGTACTTAGGATATTTGGCTAGAGCATCTATTTGGTGAGCTTGGTATGGAGCTTGGGCTATCCATTTCTATTCACTATGATAATATAAGTACAATTTCAATGACAAGGAATCTCGTCTTTCACAATTTAACTGAGCATTTGATATCAGACACCATTTCATGAGAGACTTGGTCAATGATGGTTTCCTTTACTTTACCTTTTGTTCTACTGATGCTCAGTTAGTAGATATCTTCACCAAGACCCTGTCAAAAGCCTGCTTTTGCTATATCAGAGACTGCGTATGTGTACATCCCATTTCGTTCAAGGGGGATATTGAAAAGTCTATTTTATCTCATGGGTTTATATTTTTCCAGATAGGCATGGTGAAAATCAATGAAAAGAAAAATTTCTATAAATAGAAAGATAAGGTTTAAAAAAAAAAAAAAAGCCAATTTGCCAGTAGTAGAAGGATAAGGAAATTGCTGATTTTTGCTCTTTGTAAACCATATATATTCTATTCTTTTCAATTTTCCCCAAGTACACAACTCTGTATTTTTTCTGTAACTCTTTTTTTCTGCAATCAATATTTTTTGTGTGTGTTCCTTATTTTCTAAAAATTCTCTCAGGGCCATCATGAGTAGATTAACCATTGGTTGACTAATTACAATGGGATGATTCATCACTACTATATGGTTCATCACTATAGGCTGATTTTTTACTTTTTGATTAGTTTCCTAGGCATGTTGGATGGTCATATAATAGTTTGTTGGATCATGGCCCATATTATAGGTAGAGCCCTAGAGTGTATTTAAATTTTGAATTTAATTTTACCATGTTATTTTGTATATAATTTATCACCTAAATGTTTCCTTGTTGAGAATTTTGCTAGTTCTTTTTGAGTTCATAATCTTATGCCATTAACATATCCAATGTATAGGGTTTGGATTGAAGATCATAGTGAAATATAAAAGAGGTAAAGTATTTTTATCATAATTGTCTAGGATTAGAGGAGACTGAAGTTCTTAATTATAAACTTCTTCAAGATGTTCCTTTAATTATAACGAATGAAGACACCTAGAAACTGATGGAGCCTATTACTATAGAAGAAGTTTATTTAGCTCTTTTATCTTTTAATAAGGATAAATACCTAGGTCCAGATGGTCTCTTTGCAAATTTTTACCAACATAATTGGGATATAGTGAAGGATTCTTTATTGGTAGTAGTGGAACAGTCTAGGGTAAAACAATACATACCTTATAAAATAAATGCAACATATCTTACTCTAATTCCAAAAAAGAAAGATGTTAAGTTGTTTGATTATTTTAGACCCATAAGCCTATTTAATATGGCATATAAGATTATATCCAAAGTAATGGCAAATTTATTAAGACCATTGTTAGACAAAATCATTTCAGAATTGCAAGAAGGATTTGTGAAAGGAAGAAAATTTTTGGATGGGATCATAGTAGCTCATGAAGTTATACATTCAACAACTTCAAGAAAAGAGAAAGCAATGATCGTAAAACTTGATATGAGTAAAGCTTATGATAAGGTTAAATAGGGTTTTATTTTTACAAATTTAATAAAAATTTTAATTCGAGAAAAAATGGGTTAGAAGGATTAAATATTGTGTCTCTACATATTCTTATTCAGTTTTGTTCAATGGGTTAGTAATAAAATCTTTTAAATCCAAGAGAGGCCTTAGACAAGGAGATCCTCTATTCCTTATTTTTTCATCATTATGGAAAAGGTTCTTAGTAGGAACTTAAATAAGGCTTACAAATATGGGCTTATAAGTGGACTTAAGGTTAGTAATAATATTGACAACATCACCCATCAATATTTTGTAGATGATACAACACTTTTTGGAAGGGCATGGATAAATGAGGCTAGAGCTTTAAATAACTTTTTAAAGGAATACGAAAGAGCTTCAGGAAAAAAAATTAGTAGGACAAAGTCCATAATTTACTTGCTTAACACTATAAATAATATCAAAGCAAGAATTTATAGGTTACTTCAAATGTAGGAGGAAAAGTTACCAGTAACTTATCTAGGGATACCTTTACTTGAGGGGATAATGAGGATAGAATTATGAAATTCATTTATTATAAAAGTTTAGAATAAAATTCTCAACTTGGAAAGGTAGATGGTGTTAGATTTTGAGGTAGATCGCAATGGGATATGGCAATCACACGATGCAAAAATATGAGAGAAAGTAAATTTATGAGATTTTAGAAATATGTTATAAATAGAAATGACAAAAATAAAAACAATGTTGTTGTGGAGGAAATGGACACTCCATGCAAGAAGCTACAGGACTACATTATACTCCATCACTAATGGAGTTACACAACTATTCTACTACTACCTAATGTCTCTTCAATCTCTTACAACAAGGCTCTTTTATAATGGAAGATAGATTCCTTGGCCAACACTCTACTTGGTTGTACAAGGGGCACCTTGCACATTTACACCTTACACATTGACACTTGTGAATTTATTACATTGCATAAAGTAACTAGATAAATTCCCCGTAAAGTTATCTAATGTCCTAAGTATGTACCTAGAAAGGTACATTTACATGATCCAAATGATGTAATAGAATCTAACTCTAACACCCCCATGTATTACATTATTTGAATATTGGGGACTTTAGTCTTCAATATGGATCTTCTTCCATTGGATAATGGAACTTGTATTCTCCTTCATTACTTACTGTGATCAGATTCATCCAATAGTTTATTTCTTCAGTCGATGTAAAGTAAGTTGATGTTGTAGGTTCCTCTTTCTTTTGAGTGTGCTCAAATGTTTCAATATTTGTAATGTTGTGTTCCTTTTTGGCATACCTTTTCTTCTTCTTCATCTTTCTCTTCTTGCGATTCTGCTTTGGAGCTAGTGGAATTTTTGCTTCATGTCAAATTAGTTGATCATCACAATAATATTATTCTTTAATTATGGCTTGCTTCTTGTGTTGAGTAAGTACAAATACAATTAATGATAGATAAATCATTAGGTACTCTTCTTGTGAGAATATAACCAATTTTTGTGAGTTCCACTATGTTGTGAAGAGGATCTCATGGAGATAACCAATCAAGGCTGCAAAGTTACCTTCTTTGGCTTACTTAAGGAATAAGGAGAATTTTTCTTTGTTGCTAGTTGATAGATACTTGTACCCTTCCAAAGTATCTATTAAATTTTAAGAGTAGAAATCTACTTCATGGAATAGTTCTTCAATATTGAAATCTTTTCTCAAAATTTCATCCATGAGAAGTAGTAATTGTAGAACTGGATTTTATAGAATCTTAGTAGTATACCTTATAGCTCCCAACATTAAGGTATATGTAACCCTTATGATATATAAGGTTGATTTGATAAAACCTTTGCTAACCCTTAGGTTTTTTAGACTTCCTTATATCTCCCTAATGATGAGATTTCAAAAAACTAATAAGTTTTTAGGTTTTGTAGAAAGCTTACATCTATCCAATAAATTTAGAACTTGATAATTTTTTTAGGATGCTAATATTATCAAGTTTTTTAGAATACCTTATGACTCCCTAGGGTGTTTTGGATAGGATATATGATCAATATAGTTCTTTTTGTAAATTGTAGTTCAATTTTGGGTTGATTTTGTGAAATTTTGTAAATACCAAAATCAACTTTTTCTATCTCCTTATTACTCCTATTGAACTAAGCACTATTTCAATTTTTGAAGAGGTTTTAATGTTGGATTTATTTGCCTCCTTTAAGTGATTTTGAGACAACACTATTATAAAAATTCCAACCTTTGAAAATCTTTAATAAACCTCTTTAAATATCCCTTATGGTTGATTTTTATGTTTTCTAATTTCCAATTCCTAATTTGATGTTGTATTCCTTATAACTCCCAAATTTGAAAAAATTAGAAAATAATATTTGCAAATAATTTAAATTTTAGTAATAACCCTTATTCCTCCTAGGTTACCTTTTACAAATATTAATAATCCTAAAATATGCTTGCTTAATAAATCACTAAAGCATAATATTGCAGTAGTAGATATAATGTACCCTTATAACTAAAAAACCTTAGGTTTAAAGTAAGAAAATAATAAAATCAACCTTTACCTTAATAATCCTTCAATGGTGTGAGGTGGTGGATTCGTAGCTTTATGGAGTGTAGCACTCATGGGTAGTCAAAGTCCTCTTTGATCGGTGTTGGTTTCCTCCTAGGATGGTGCTCCTTCTCTTCTGCAAATAGCATTGAAAACTCCTTGAGATGTACTTTATGTATGACAAAGCTCATCCAAATGCAACCGCTGGTTTGCTGGTTTTATGAAAATGTCTTAAATGCTTCTCTTACACCTTTGAATGGTGTATGGCTTGAATTAGCCTTTTCCTTCAAGTGAGATTCAATGCATAAATGCTTGACTTCTTTTGAATTCATTCTCCCTCATTTTCAAGGATAGGCGTCTTAAATAGGATGAACTTCTTGTAAGTCATGACAAGTGTCACTTAAAGCGTTACAAGGTAGGTGTCTGCAATGTACCTTTGGCAATGATGAGGTTGGTGGTAACCTCCAAAGATTCTTAACTCCATCCAAATGTATGTAACTCCCCTTTAGGTGAGCACTTGGGTCTTCATTGATGTGCAAGGTGCAACCAAAGTATTGTCATTGTTGTCAACATAGTCAGGTTGATCAGTTGATGCAATGGACAGGAGTTCATTGATGAGCAAGGTGCAACCAAAGTATTGTCATTGTTGTCAACATAGTCAAGTTGATCAGTTGATGCAATGGACAGGAGTTCATTGATGAGCAAGGTGTAGCCAAAGTGCAATGGACAGGAGTTCATTGATGAGCAAGGTGCAGCCAAAGTATAATGGACAGGAGTTCATTGATGAGCAAGGTGCAGCCAAAGTATTGTCATTGTTGTCAACACAGACAGAGGATCGGTTGATGCAATGGACAGGAGTGCAGAGGTCATTAGATAGATCGGTTGATGCAGTGGATAGAAAGTTCAGAAGCCATTCAGATACAATGGATAGGAGTTCAGAGGTCATACAGAGCATGCACAGTGAATTTCCAAGAAGACAGAAGAGGCCCATAGGCAAAAGCTCAAAGAAAAAGACAAGTAAGAAAACTGTCGCGATATCGCGACATGTTGAGCAAGCATGAGAAACTGTCACGATTTCGTGACATGTTAGAAGAGAGAGAAAGCACAAGGAAAACTGTCATGATTTCGTGACATGTTGGAAGAGAGAGAAAGCACAAGAAAAACTATCACGATTTCGTGACATGTTGGAAGCAAAGAAGGCAAGTAAGAAAACTGTCGCGATTTCGTGACATGTTCGGAGAGAAGGCGCAAGCAAGAAAAACTGTCATGATTTCATGACATGTTAGAAGAGAGAGAAGAAGAAAGAAAAACTGTCATGATTTCACGACATGTTGGAAGAGAAAAAGACAAGTAGAAAAAGTGTCGCGATTTCATGACATATTGCAAGAGGAAGAGGAGAGAGAAAAAGATGTCACGATTTCACGACATGTTTCATTTTCGCGGTCCAAAGCGAAGAAAAGAGGAGAGAGAAAAAGATGTCGCGATTTCATGACATGTTTCATTTTCGCGATCCAAAGCGAAGAAAAGAGGAGAGAGAAAAAGGTGTCACGATTTCATGACATGTTTCATTTTCCAAAGCGAAGAGGAAGGCAGAGAAAGAAAAGTGTCACGATTTCATGACAATTTGCAAGAAGGATTGTACGGATGAGAAAGTGTCACGATTTCGTGACGAGTTCGAGAGAAAGAGTCGAAGGAGAAAAAGTGTCACGATTTCCGACAGTTCGAAGAAAGAGCTCGAGAAAAAGTGTGCGAAGTTAAGAGAAAGTGCAAGGAGAAAAGTGTCACGATTTCGCGACATGTCGAGTTTTCCGACCCGAAGAGGAGATAGAGTGCAAGGAGCGATGTGTCACGATTTCATGACATGTGTTTTCAAGGGAGAGAGAAAGGCATAAGGAGAAATGTGTCAGGATTTGCATAAAGATTCACGATTTGACATGTCATGTTTTCACTGGTGCTTGTAGAGAAGAGTGTACGAAAGAGAAAGATGTCACGATTTCATGACATGTCATGGTTTCGCTAGTGCAAGCAGAGAAAAGTGCAAGGAAGCGAAAGTGTCACGATTTCGTGACATGTTCCATTTTCGCGGGCAAGAGACAGAGAAGAGGTCAAGGCAGCGAAAGTGTCATGATTTCGTGACATGTTCCATTTTCGCGGGCAAGAGACAGAGAAGAGGTCAAGGAGAAAGTGTCACGCAAAAGAGGAAGGAGGTGAAAGTGTCGTGATTTCCGACATGTCATGTTTTCGCGGGTAGAAGGCGAGAAGAGTGCAAAGAGATAGAAGTGTCACGATTTCATGATAGGTCGCAACACACGCTTACTGATAGTCAACTGAAAGTAGAACGACAGTTATAGGGGCAGTTGTAGAGGAAAATCATGCAGTCAAAATAAGTAGAGTTAACTGAAGTTAGTGCGGTAGTTACAGATAGAAATCATGCAGCTATTTTAAGAACAGTCGAAGAAGGAGAAATCGAACAGTCACATAAATAGAATCAAAAAATGCATGCATGCATAGAAAAGAATACGAACAGTCATGACCAAGAAGACAAATAGTCATGGTAGAGATATATGTTGCATGTAACGTGTTTAACGAAATGCCCACTCTATATATACAAAAGGAGTTACATAAAAAGGAGTTACAGTTGACAAGTGGCAGAAGAGAATATTAAAGAAATAGTTACAATTGACAAGTGGCGCATGAGGAATGAAAGAAGGCGTTATAACTGGAGTTACAAAGCAAAAGGTCTGTTATAAAATGGTAGTCACATAGAGAATTACGTTGTTGCTCATAGTGGAAAAAGTGCCACCGTATAGAGGGAAAGTGCTGTCGAAAGAGGGTTAGAAGAGTGCTGTTGAAAGAGAGCGATAGTGCTGCTCAAGAGTAAAAGTGCTAGCAAGAAGTGGGCTGGGAAGAATGTCGTAAGAGAGTGTTAAGAGAGCGTGAGAGCTGTAAGAGTGTAGTAAGAAGCGAGAAGAGGGTGTAAGAGGGCCGCCAAAGTGCAATAAGCAGAGCCATAGGTATGTGTTGTGTGAACTATGGGCAATGTTGAGTGAGCAATAGACCAGTCAGGGTCTTGTAAAAGTGAAGGCATTTATATGTCAATATTCAAATTTTAAAATTGAAGTCCAAGTTGGTGCTTGGAATTAGGGGTTGGTGCTCCTTCCAGTTGGTGCTGGTAAATCAGGGGTTGGTGCTCCTTTCTATTGGTGCAGATAAATTGATTGTAAAGTTGTTGCTTTGCAAAGGCTGGATTTGGATGGAAGTCCAAACAGTCTATTTTTGAGGAGTAGCCAAAACTGGTGAACCTCGGTACATCTTGTGTTGTGTGTGATGCTCTCTTGTTATATTTGCTTTATGTGGTTTTAAGATTTCATTGTTTTGGCTTTAAGAGTTAAAGTTTTTAAGTTATAAAGAGCCACACTGATTCACCCCCCCCTCTTAGTGTCATTGTGAGACTAACAATTGGTATCAGAGCCAAGTTTCCAGTTCAGGCTAAATCAGTCAGGGTTGATCTTGGATTAGTACACAATGGGTAAGAAGAATAGATCCTCCTCCAAAAAGGCATCTCAACCAGTTTCAGTTCTTGTGGAAGAGAAAACTGAACTAGAGAAGGTAGAAGAAGTGGATTCTGAAGTATGCAATGAAAACCTGGAGATTGAAGTAGATCTAGAAGGTGAGTTGATAGCCGCACTTGAAGAGTTGAGTATAGAAAAGAAAAAGAACAAAAGAATGTCCAAGAAGTTAGAAGAATATGGGGATGAGATTGAAGATCTCTTCCTACAAGTTCAAAAGGCCAAGAAATCAGAAGAAGCCTTGAAGACACACCTGGATGATGAGGATGATGTATGCAACACAAGTGAAGAGGAATCTAACAAAGTTATTGTTGATCTAAAGCTCGCAAGTAGAACAGTACAAAAGGGTTGAAGATATTCTCAGGTCTCAAATCAATGAGAAAGAGACTGTTTGTTGCCAACAAGAAGAAGAGATTGTTTCATTGAAGAAACAACTAGAAGAGGCCAATATAAATCTCAAATATGAGAAGAGCACGGAGTTGCTAGATAAAATGATAAAGCAACAAAGAAGCTCCACGGCTAAGCTTGGTCTTGGATTTGAAGCTGAACAACCCTCATCTTCCAAATATGCAGAAAAAGGAAAGTTCACAGTTGAAGGATCAAAGCGAGAAAAGTTTGAAGCTGAACAACCCTCATCTTCCAAATATGCAGAGAAGAAGAAGTTCAAGGTTGAAGCTAAATCTTCAAAAGGAAGAAAGCATCAAAGAAGATCTACAACAAAGCAACCACAGCAAAAGAGGTTCTCTCACTCTCACTCTTTTAATAATAATGCTTTTAATGGCTATTGTTCTAAATGCAACCACTATGGTCACAAGGCAATTTATTGTGGACTGAACAATAGATCAAAAAGTTATGCTGATAAAAACACATCTGCTTTCCTGAGTGAACACCCTGTGCAATGTTTTAAATGTAATGGCCATGGGCACATAGCAAGGTGTTGTCCAAGCACTTCTGTATCCAATCTAAGGCAAGACCATAGATTTCATCATACACACAGAATGCAATGCAGACAGGGAATAAAACATGTGCAATGTTTTAAATGTAATGGTCAAGGGCACATAGCAAGGTTCTGTCCAAGCACTTCTGTATCTAATCTAAGGCAAAACCCTAGATTTCATCAGACACAAAGAGGGCAACACAGACAGGGAACATATCATGTGCATAAAAGAAAAGAAAATAATCATCCATCAAGAATGCACAAGAGACAACCCCGCAAGAGAAATGTTCAAGTTCACGAAAAGGCAAAATAGGGAAGTAATTGAAAAACTCAAGCCAATGTTCAGGAAAGTCTGGAGAAAGGCAGAAGAAAGGAAATCGTGTCTCCTTGGACTGAAGGAGGCTACTCCGCCATTGCTCTAAGCAACTCCAGGTGGCACATCCTCAGGGGGAGCAATCTTAAAGTCTTATTTTAATGCTCCTATGTATGTGTTTGGTTATCTGAGGATGAAAGGCAAGCAGTCGGGTTATTTTTGTATAGTTGTCAAAATGTGTTTCAGTTCATATAAACATTTGTGGAGATAGTATCAAACTGATGTGCTTCAGCAGAACAACATGGTGAACAACTAGGTTTTTGATGCAGCAGCTGATAGGCGTTATCTAGGGATAGAACATGCAACATAGGTCGACGTATCGTAGAAGCATAAGCTGGCAGGTGCTGGTTTATGAAGCCTGTAACATTCCCAATCTACAGATAAAATAGAATCCATGTTTTGAGTGGGAAGGCATGCGTTTCTTAACCAAAAATACAACACATCATTTGGTATAAGAGAGCATTAATTTTCTCTAAAGAAGTAGCCATTATCTAAGAGATGACAGAGTCAAAGCAAACAGTGGCACTAGCACCCAGTTGGTCAAGTGTGCCAAGTGGCACATGCAAGGCAGAGACGTTGAGAGAATAGCGCCCAGGTGGTGAAGCGCCTAGGAGGACAAGATGCCTATGCACCTAAGAATGTCTTGCATTATTTGAGGAATGCGAGATATTGCCTGAGGAAGCCGAATACCGAGAGTTGATGACTGCACGCAGATTGAGGTTCCAACGCTAGAGGTAACGGTCCAGAAGTATGAGTTTGAGTAAGGTGTAAAAGGATATATGGTTTGTATGCTTTATATTTTTTTTGGTAGTTGACTTCTAAGGATTGGAGTCATAAGGTGTTTTATGGAATAAATATTTTTGTGGTTACTTTTATGATCTAACCCTAACTTGGTGGCAAAGTTGAGGGTGGTGTTGGTAACAAGTTGAAGAACTATTCTCTTCTTCCTCAAACAAAAGAGGAAGCTTTTTGCACTAGGGTTTATGTTAGTAAGTCTTGCTACTTGCATTGAGATGGTGAAACCCTTAGTTGGCTATTTTGAGATTGATGGTTGAGTTGCTTTCATAAGAGGTTGTTTTGATCAAGTTAATGCTTTACTTGATACATGATTTGGGCTTACTCCATTGAGATTGATTTGAGCAAGTTATTCTTTGCATTGGTGATTTATGTTGGTGACTGTTTTGTTCAAATACCTTTGGAAGGAAAAGGATGTCTATTGGTTTCCTTTTCATGTAGTGATTGGTTGAATGCTTCAAGGTTAATCTTGAGTTGAATGATGTTGGTTAAACCTTGTCTATAAGCATTGTTGTTAAAGCCCTAATTGGTTGAGAAAAGATATTGGTTGTGGAAAGAACATGAGTATCATTGTTATATGAGTTATTGCATGGTTGGCAATTGTTGGGTTGTGTTTCATGTTCTTGAGAAAAGCATACCACATCTATCTTATTCTTTTGAGATTGAGATTGAGATGAGATTGAGATTGGGAGTTAAGTATAGAACATATTGAGTCTCTAACAATTCTCTTTATGCTTCTATGAGGTTGATGAATCACATTGGGTCTCTAACAATTCTCTTTGTGGGTTCATGCTAAGCAAGTTTTTCTTGATGAACTTGTGAGCTGATTTGAGGACATGGCTGGGTGGATTGAGGTAGTCTGCTGGATTCTCACTGCAGAGAAAGACAAACAGCTGTCAGTAGGTTCAAGCTTGTTGAGAATATCTAGGATGTATATGCAGATGTTGCTTGCATTACAGAACAAAAAGTTGGATATATAAACGATCAGTGTATGCCTTCACTAACAGTGGACAAGTTTGAGATTGCAGAGCAATAGAGGGTTGAGGCTCAGAAGACAACGTGAACTGAAGTGGTCACATATTCCCAAGAATAGTCTAAGAATTGACTAGCTATCGGGATCAAATTCTCAGGGGGAGCATTTATGCATCTGTTTATCATATTGCTCATATTT
This sequence comes from Wollemia nobilis, assembly GCA_028583015.1. Taxonomy (NCBI): domain Eukaryota; kingdom Viridiplantae; phylum Streptophyta; class Pinopsida; order Araucariales; family Araucariaceae; genus Wollemia; species Wollemia nobilis. The sequence goes on from JAQPPZ010002170.1 coordinate 10,850,719, forward strand.
TTGCTTTTTGCTAACAGTAATAATTTTTGCCTGAGAATGTTGTGCATGAACTCAGGGGGAGTTTTGCAGCCGCCCTTTGGTATTATTGTCAAAGGGGGAGAAGAGTTATAGGTAATTGCACACAATTACGTGTGTTGCCAACAATTCCAAAGGGGGAGATTGATGTGCAAGGTGCAACCAAAGTATTGTCATTGTTGTCAACACAGTCAGGTTGATGCAATGGACAGGAGTTCATTGATGAGCAAGGTGTAGCCAAAGTGCAATGGACAGGAGTTCATTGATGAGCAAGGTGCAGCCAAAGTATAATGGACAGGAGTTCATTGATGAGCAAGGTGCAGCCAAAGTATTGTCATTGTTGTCAACACAGACAGAGGATCGGTTGATGCAATGGATAGGAGTGCAGAGGTCATTAGATAGATCGGTTGATGCAGTGGATAGAAAGTTTAGAAGCCATTCAGATACAGTGGACAGGAGTTCAGAGGTCATACAGAGCATGCACAATGAATTTCCAAGAAGACAGAAGAGGCCCATAGGCAAAAGCTCAAAGAAAAAGACAAGTAAGAAAACTGTCGCGATATCGCGACATGTTGAGCAAGCATGAGAAACTGTCACGATTTCGTGACATGTTAGAAGAGAGAGAAAGCGCAAGGAAAACTGTCATGATTTCACGACATGTTGGAAGAGAGAGAAAGCGCAAGAAAAACTATCACGATTTCGTGACATGTTGGAAGCAAAGAAGGCAAGTAAGAAAACTATCATGATTTCACGACATGTTCGGAGAGAAGGCGCAAGCAAGAAAACTATCATGATTTCACGACATGTTAGAAGAGAGAGAAGAAGAAAGAAAAACTGTCATGATTTCGTGACATGTTGGAAGAGAAAAAGACAAGTAGAAAAAGTGTCACGATTTCGTGACATATTGCAAGAGGAAGAGGAGAGAGAAAAAGATGTCACGATTTCATGACATGTTTCATGGTCCAAAGAAAGAGGAGAGAGAAAAATATGTGATTTCGTGACATGTTTCATTTTCGTGATCCAAAGCGAAGAAAAGAGGAGAGAGAAAAGATGTCACGATTTCATGACATGTTTCATGGATGAAGGAAGAAGAAGGCAGAGAAAGAAGAAGTGTCACGATTTCACGACAATTTGCAAGAAGGATTGTACGGATGAAAAGTGTCACGATTTCAGTTCGAAAGAGGAAAAGTGTCACAGGAGAAGAGAAGAAAAGTGTCACGATTTGACGAGTTCGAAGAGAAAGCGCCAAGGAGAAAAAGTGTCATGATTTCCGTGACATGTGCACCGAAGAGGAGATAGAGTGCAAGGTAGCGCAAGTGTCACGATTTCATGACATGTGTTTTCATGGGCGAAAGAAGAAAAAGGCACAAGAAAATGTGTCACGATTTCATGACATGTGTTGGGGAGAGAAGAGTGTACAAGGAAAGATGTCACGATTACTGGTGCTTGCAGAGAAGAGTGTACGGAAGAGAAAGATGTCACGATTTCATGACATGTCATGGTTTCGCTAGTGCAAGCAGAGAAAAGTGCAAGGAAGCGAAAGTGTCACGATTTCATGACATGTTTCATTTTTGTAGGCAAGAGACAGAGAAGAGGTCAAGGCAGCGAAAGTGTCGTGATTTCATGACATGTTTCATTTTCGTGGGCAAGAGACAGAGAAGAGGTCAAGGAGGCGAAAGTGTCGCGATTTCGTGACATGTTCCGTTTTCGCTGGTTGAAGCCAAGAAGAGTAGCAAGGAGGCGAAAGTGTCACGATTTCGTGACATGTTATGTTTTCACGGGTAAAAGGCGAGAAGAGTACAAAGAGACAGAAGTGTCACGATTTCATGATAGGTCGCAACAACACGCTTACTGACAGTTAACTGAAAGTAGAACGATAGTTACAGGGGCAGTTGCAGAGGAAAATCATGCAGTCAAAATAAGTAGAGTTAACTAAAGTTAGTGCGAGATTCAGATAGAAATCATGCAGCTATTTTAAGAACAGTCAAAGAAGGAGAAATCGAACAGTCACATAAATAGAATATGAAAAATGCATGCATGCCAAAAGAATACGAACATCATGACCAAGAAGATGAACAATCATGGTAGAGATATATGTTGCATGTAACTGTTTAACGAAATGCCCACTCTATATATACAAAAGGAGTTACATAAAAGGAGTTACAGTGACAAGTGCGGAAGAGAATATTAAAGAAACAGTTACAATTGACAAGTGGCGCATGAGGAATGAAAGAAGGCGTTATAACTGGAGTTACAAAGCGAAAGGTCTGTTATAAAAGGGCAGTCGCACAGAGAATTAAGTTGCTGCTCATAGTGGAAAAAGTGCCACCGTATAGAGGGAAAGTGCTACCGAAAGAGGGTTAGATGAGTGTTGTTGAAAGAGAGCGATAGTGCTGCTCAAACCAGAGTAAAAGTGCTGCAAGAAGTGGGCTGGAAGAATGTTGTAAGAGAGTGTTAAGCAGAGCCGTGAGAGCTGTAAGAGTGCAGTAAGAAGCGTAGCAAGAGGGCTGTAAGAGGGCCGCCAAAGTGCAGTAAGCAGAGCCATAGGTATGTGTTGTGTGAACTGTGGGCAATGTTGAGTGAGCAATAGACCAGTCAGGGTCTTGTAATAGTGAAGGCATTTATATGTCAATATTCAAATTTTAGAATTGAAGTCCAAGTTGGTGCTTGGAATTAGGGGTTGGTGCTCCTTCCAGTTGGTGCTGGTAAATCAGGGGTTGGTGCTCCTTTCTGTTGGTGCAGATAAATTGATTGTAAAGTTGTTGCTTTGCAAAGGCTGGATTTGGATGGAAGTCCAAACAGTCTATTTGTGAGGAGTAGCCAAAACTGGTGAACCTCGGTACATCTTGTGTTGTGTGTGATGCTCTATTGTGATATTTGCTTTATGTGGTTTTAAGCTTTCATTGTTTTGGCTTTAAGAGTTAAAGTTTTTAAGTTATAAAGAGCCACACTGATTCACCCCCCCTCTCAGTGTCATTGTGAGACTAACATTCATGAATGTTGGGATGCTTAGAGAATTTGTGCCAAGTGGCACTCAAGGCTTGTGCATGTAAGCCTTCTTTCTAACGCTTCAAAGATGAGCTTGCAACCTTAATTCTTCCTTTATCTTTGCATCCTTAGTGAGCTTGCTATGTTTATTGGAATGCAAGCTTCCTTTTGCATGTTGGCTTGGTGAGGATGACGGATGGCTACATTTGGATTGCTCCATGATTCTATGGCACACTTTTGAGATCCTTTTTGGTGGACATTTGCTTCAATGGATGCCTTAGGTATAGCTCCTTTCTATTCACCTTTTTGCAGGTTTTGTATGTCAATTTGTGCTCTTCTTTAGTGCTGGAAATAATGTTGTTATTATGTTGTTTGTAATAACCAATAGTTAGCCCTTTTTCTTGGCCTTTTGCATAGATAGCCTATAATTGAATGTTGTCCTTTTTTCTATGTAGACACAGGTGATAATACCTTCTTTCAATGGCTCCACTATTGCAGGTGACGTGTTGCTTATATATATTCAAATAACTACTATACGAGAAAATAATTAGTAGATGATAATTTAATTGTAAGTACTTTTCTTCCCTAGTTAACTTTAATAGAAAAAATGTTTACACAATTTTGGGCTTTGAGATCTGTAGTAATAAATTAATAAAGATGGTCATAAATTATTATTGAAGATAATATTTTGGAAATGTTAATATATCTATAAAAAATAAAATAAGGTAAGAGATATTTGTTTAAATATTAATCTTTCTCCTAAAAGAATCCCAAATTTTTTTGGTTGCATATGTTTTATTTCAAGTTGTAATACTTGATAATCGAAATAATTGAGACAGAGCTTAGATTTGTAAGCATATCAAAATCTCCTGTCATCAATAAAGCGAAGGATAACAAATATCGATATTACTAATTAATTCTTAGCTTCTTCCTAACATTGTATTTTTTAACATCATAATCATTACCTAAATTTCCAAAGACTGTAGATATAATCAGTCACACAGGGATGTTAAAAATTGTAATTGCTTTTGCGTGAATGGTCACCTACTATAATTCTCTGACTTTACCCCCCCATTCGTAACATCTTTCAAATCCCTTTATTAATTAGCAACCTACGACGACCCCCGTAATTGACTTGTCATATTGTGTGATGATTGACAATCCATATTTTACAGGTGTGCATGGGACCTAGTCCCCCATAGGGAATGCAAGCTCAAATTTGCAGAAAGTTCTTTTGATGAAATTACGTTGGTACTTTATCGAAACTTAACCGACATGTGGGTTATCATTATCTTCATCAGTTTCCTGATTGCCATCTCCCCATCCGTGCTTTTCACAGTTGGCTCTCATAAAGATTCTATAGTGAAAAAATGAGATAATCTCTGCATGTGTCACGCATTTAAAATTAACCTGGAAAATGTTTACCTTTACTTTCTTGTGTAAGTCCTGAACCTTTAGGAGAAGCTAAGAATTAAATTACATAAAGTAGCCCCATATTATTTCACATTAGTCCCTACCTTAACTAATATGGAGGGTCGAAAAGGAGAAATTTTTTCTTAAAAGTAATATTTGAGATATATTGATAAGAATAGAAGAAATAAGGGTTGCAAGTGAAGTAAAGTTGGTTATGGGAAAGAAGGTAGAATTTCCATTCTCACTACTCTTTTTTTGTGAACATTATTTTCCTTTGGAACCCTTTTCTTCAAGGTTGTCCATTATTTATCTAACTATTTTTTATTCTTATTTTTCCTAAGTACTTAAAGGTGTCATGGCATCATCTTCCTTTTATTTTTACTATGGTATCATTTTCCTAGGTTGGCATATTATCTTATCTCAATCAATTTCAAGAAAGAAACTACTAATTTTGGAGAGATCTTTAACCAATATTATAACGAAAGAGATGAAAAGAAATGGGAACTTGAGTGTCTCTTGCAATATGTTTTGCTTAGATAAGACACAATTTTTTTTAATATCTTTAGAAAAATCAAAATTAGGGGAATGTGAATTTATAGAAAAAAATATTTTAGCAACTATTTCACTAAGAAAAATATAGTCCCATCTATAGGATTAGGAAAATAGCTACCCTCCCATCTAATTATAACGTGCCGACTTAGGACCTTCCAACACCTATGTAACACAACAAGTTAGGTAGCATTAATGATGCATAAGGAGGACCTTCCATAGGGTTTTTTCCACTTTAGGGCTTCATGTATGCAATCTAAGAGATAATATGTTTCATCATTAAACAATAACAAGTACCTTGGGTGAATACCAAGATATTGTAAGTTCTAACAACTTTTCCTCTTGCTATTTCTTCTTGATCTAACTTTTGATACCAACCACCTTAGAAATAATACTCTTTTTTATCCCAATAGTGGTCAGAAGCATAGATGGGTGCTAGAGTTTTTACAATTATAATAGATTCCTCATATTCTATATCATTCCATGGTGAATTTAACACCAACCACTATTTTGGAATCATATCTTTGTGCAACCAAACAACATATGATTACTTACAAATAGTGGTTCCTCCTTTTGTTGTTTCCTGACTAATTCAGTGTCACCATTAAAAGCATGAGACTATTGGAATGCAAGTTTTACCTTGGTTTTATCCCCCAAGATTGTGAAAACATACCTCATCTTAAAAAACATGTCATCTTTACTACTCAATATAGCCCTTTCATTTGTAATAACTTAAAAAATCTCAAGTGTTATAGATAAATATTTTGTTATTTGTTGAGTGATATCTGCCTCTAGAATTTTCTCTCCAAAGAAGTAAAATACTTCTATAAAAGACAAATCTCATATGGACACTTCAACAACTACATACTTTTCCTCTTCTAAGATAAAATTATATGTTTTGTATTTTTGCTCAATTACTCCCTCTATCACTCTTGCGGGATCCAATTCATAATTTGAGGAAAACACTAAATCCTCATGTTCCAATTGTAAACTTACCTCTATTACCTTTATGGTTCCTTCTTCCTCTACAGGGAATCCAAATTCCTTATATTATGGTTTGATTCTTAACCCTATTATAGTCTTTTATCCCTCTAAGGGAAAACTAAACACCTCACATTATTTTGTAAGCTTAGACTCTTTATCTAAGAAAGGATCACATGGATCAAAATATTCTATAACTTTGACTCTTCATTTGATATAGGTCTACATGTATCACTTTTCCCTACAATTAATTATCCTTCATCTTCAAAATCTTGATTCAATCTCAAGTATTTCCTTAAAACACATGGAACATGCCCCTTGATGTGAGGACTGAGTCTCTCTTATAGGAATCTTAACCCAAAATTATTTAAATCTCCCTTTATCATATTTGGTTATGTCTTTAATTGATGTGATCATGACTCTAGTAGGATTATTAATTCATGAAAATAAGGATTATATACAATTAAAGTTTGGGTAAGTAGGCAACACATATTTATTTTAGATGTTTCAAGCATTGCATAGGCTTGTGTGATATTGACTTAATGTACAACCATTTAATTTACCATTGGTTGACTAATTACAATAGGATGATTCATAATTTTTGAATGGTTCATCACTATAGGTTTCTTGTTGAGTAATTGCCTAGGCATGTTGGATGGCCGTATCATAGTTTGTTAGATCATGGCCCATATTATAGGTAAAGCACTAGAGTGTAGTTAAATTTTGAATTTATATTTACCATGCTATTATGTATATAATTGGTAACCTGTAGGTTTCCTTGTTGAGAAATTTGCTAGTTCTTTTTTAGTCCATAATCTTATGACATTAACATATCCAATGTATGAAGTGCCTTAAGAATTGAAAATATGAACTTGAGTTCATCTAGTTGTGTTTGAATATCTTGTTAGGTTTGAAAAACATGTTGATGCTATAGAGTCATTTAATCTTGAGTGAAACTTAAATTCTATTAAAAAAATAATGGAACTAGGGAGCTATAGATAATAGGGTAACTACTAAATTTAGATTAAACCTTACCCTTGCAAATTTTTTTGTTGATATATTTGGACCAAATGGGATGGATACTTTTGCTATATAAACACCATTGGACTTTGTTGCTAAATCAATTGATACATCTAATACATTTCTCTATTCTTCAATTATGGACCATATTATCCTTACTCACATGACATTTGAAAAATAGGTTATCTCATCAAGGTATAAGTTGGATCCTATTGAGGATATTTAATAAGTTGTTGATTTTGTACAACATGGGAATCTTAAGTAACCAATTGTTATTGAATGGACTGCTAATTTAGGCTCTATATCAATTATTGACTCTGATATACCTACTATGGACTAGCATTCTGCATTAATTGATGAGTTTTAATTTTATCTATTTTTTAGGGAATTGTTGATGTTGTTGATTTTGTTGACCTAAGGTGCTATTTACAAAGATTGTTGCCGACCTTAGAAATTTTTTAGGTATTGGGGTAATTGAGAAATTAGAATCCATGGCATATTCTACTTCCTTTAAGGATTATCCCCTAGTGGATACACTATATAATTTCCCAAATATTATATTTATCAAATTGTTAACTTTGCAAGCAAATCACATGCACTTGACCCTGATCAAATTTTCTTTTAAAATCACCAAGATCATACCTATGTAAACATGATTTCATTGATATATAGGCAAATTTCCAATGATGTAGACAAATCATATTCACTCAACCTTAGCCAATTTTCCTTTCAAAATTAGTAGATCATACCTATGTTAAAATGAAATCATTATAGGTAGACAAATTGCCAATAATGTAAGTGAATCACATTCACTTTGCCTTGGATAAATTTTCTTCTAAAACCACCAAGATCATGCCTAAGCCCATCATTGCATCATCAACATGTACATGAATTTCTATTGATGCAAGTGAATCACATGTACTCAAACTTGACCAAATATTCTTTGGAATCACTAGAATTATGACTATGCCCATATGAAATTATTAATATGTTGATGAATCATCAATTATGCAAGTCCAAATCATCTTTCCCATAAATCATTCCACTTGACTAGCCAACCTAATTCTAGTCTACAAAAAATGGTAATATAAAGCTCTATTTCAACTTTAGAAATATCAACAAAGCATCATTGAAAGACCACTATCCCATGCTTGTTATATATCAAATCTTACAGAAAGTAGCAAGGTTAAATGTTATCACTTTTGGATGGTTTCCTAGTGTATAATCAAATCTAGGTCAAATATTATGGTCAATATAAGATAACATTCACTACTAAATGGAGAATCTTTGCTTACCAAATGATGTCATTTAATCTGTCAAATGTAGGGGTTACCTTCCAATAGGCTATGGACATTGCCTTTCCAAGACTAGTCACTGAGATTACTCTTGTATACCTTAATGATTTGACTATGTATTTTGAATATAGAAATAAGTATATTGAACATCTAGAATCTATATTTTATTAGTATAGACAATAGAATATCTCACTCAATTCCAAAATATCCATATTTGTAGTCTAGGAAGGTAATGTATTAGGTAATATAGTATTAAAAGATAGTTTAGCAATATATCTTGATAGAATAAAATCCATTCAATATCTTTCTCTACCTACATAAATTAAAGGAGTCTGGTCCATCCTAGGTCAAATCCAATTCATTGTCAAGTTCATACCCAATTTCATGTAGTTTGTCAAATCAATTACCAATATGTTGAAGAAGGATGCCATCTTAGCCTAGATTAAAAAAGGTAGGAAAGCCTTTTAGGATATAAAATATGCCATAACGAAAGTCCTAATATAATTTAATCCATGTTTCTCCAAATACCTTAGGCTCTACATGTTTAGGATAGATGAAAGTTTTGTTGCAATCCTAACCTAAAAGAATAACAAATATGAGAAACACCTAATCTCATTCATAAGTCAAGTCTTCCATAACTATAAAGAAAGGTATACCTTCATTAAAAAGTAAATATTTTCTATCATGAAGACTCTTTGGAAGTGTAGGTACTGCCTATCATAGAGCAAGACCACCATCTTTGTAGTCACCATAATTTTGTATTTACTATAACTCATGGTGAATTAGGGGAAAAGAGGATTAGGTGGATAAATAAGATTCAAGAATGTGATATAGAGATCAAACTCATCAAATATAGGGCGTTGTATCAAAATTTGGAAATATATACTCTAAAAGAGCAAATCATCCCACTAGAGAAGATAGAGATTGATGATCAAATATGATGGATTGGAGATTTTTGTAGGTACATGGATACTAGAATGATCCCAAGAGGATTGAATCCAAAATAAAGGGTCTAATTTAGATAAAAAGTAATATATTACACATTATTGATGGATTTTTGTTTATAAAAGGATATGATTGTGTCTTGTTGTTTCAAAGAAATAATTTGGAAGCCCTTATCTAGTGGTATCACAATAAGGGAGATTATTTTACACTAATTATGGCACATATAACATTAATGATAGGCTATTGTTGTTCTATAATATTCTCTGATTGCTTCCAATGGGTTAAGAACTAAAAATCCTACTGTATATTCATGGGAAAAAGAAGAAAAAATTCAATGCCCTTAAATCCCATCATAGTTATAGAACCTTTTGAAAAATGGGGATTAGATTTCATTGGAAAAATAAATCCTTTGTCTAATGTAAGAAATAGATAGATCTTCACTATGACAGACTACTTCACTAAGTGGGTAAGGAAATTATAATTATATCAACCAATCAAGGGATAGTTATCCAATTGTAGGAAGATATCATCACTAGGTTTGGGACACCATCCACCATAGTCAATAGTAATGCCATATTTTTTAAATGGTAAAGTAATGAAAATTGTCTTGGAATACAAGTTCTTTCTCAAGATGTTCTCAAATGATCACCCCTAGGGAAACATACTAGTAGAATCTACAAATAAGAACATAACAAGGAAACTAAAATAAATCATCAAGTCATATAGCGATTGACATACCAAAATCGATAATGCCCTTTAGACAAATAAAGTGACATATAAAGCCTCTACAAGGTCATATCCCTACAAGTTATTCTATAGAAAGGAAGTCATGTTGCGAGTCAATTTAGAATTCCCTTCTCTTCAAATGTCATAGTAATTGGAGCTTGAAGATACCGATGTTGAATTAATGCAAGCAAGATTAAGCATCATATTGTCTATAGAAGAAGAAAGAGACAAGTAATTCAAGAGGATGGTCCAAAATAATGAAGCAACAAAAATGTGTTATGATAAATGATCCACCAAGATGGATTATTAAAGAGATTTATTGTTCAAGTGGGATGAAGACTGAGTTGATCTAGGTGGTCAACCAAAAGTGTAATTGTTCAACATGGACTCTATCAACTCCTTTAGATTGTAGGATGAAATGATTATAAGCTTTCAACTATGGATAGAATTATGCTATCAACTTTGATTAATGAGTGTGACATGGAAAAATTATAGAGGACCTCCAATTTGACCTATGGGATCTAGTTGCACTCAATCCCTTGTTCCTAGGAGGCATTAGGTCTATGATATCTCACTTGGAAGAAAGGGAAAGTTATGAGCCTAGTCTACAATTTTGTGGGTTCAATTTGAAAAACCTACTTCTTCCCTAAGAAATATCTTTAACTACTTAACCTTAACCTAGCACTAATCTAGATATAAATGCAACAAATGCAATGTAGAAAATAGACCTACTGACTTTGTGCTTTTTATTTTTCAATGATAAATGAAAAATATATGTTTTTTAATTTTTAGAAAAGGTATAAGAGAAGATTCAAGAAAATAGATCCAAATTTCTATATGCAAATTAACTTTGATGATAATGCAATAATAATTAGTACTCTAATAATGATACAACTAAGTTGCTTATTCTCCTTTTTCTATTGAACTAAAGAATAGAAAAATTGAAGTATGAAAATAAATAGACAGATAATAGACATTAATGATTCAAGCTTCAACAAGCTTGAGGACCTAGCCTATTGGTCAAAAGTGTTACCTTGGGAAGGAAAATACCATGGTTTGAATACCTTAGACCTCATAGAACATAAGGGTGTGTCACACAAGTGCCATCGACTATGTTAAAAATTTTACCCAATGCAATTGGAGGTTATAGTGGTAGCAAGGAGCAAGATTCAAACCCATGATGAGGTGATGAAAAATATAACGAGTTATTGATTCCTCTAGTATATGCAAAAAAAATGATTCAAGCTTCAAATAACAAAATATGCTAAATGGAAACCTCAAACCTCAGTTTGCCTCCATGGAAATAGCATTGGATGAGGTAGAAGTATGTTCAAGGCGGTCCTTTCGCATGTGGTTCCTAATTCCATAGAAAAACTATAAAATAGAAAAAACAATGAATTCAAATGCAAAGGGGTCTACCAATGTTAGTGGAGAGTTATAGCTCCCTTTATTGGTATTAGACCCTATTTAACATATTGAAATGAGACAAAATTATAGATAAATATGTTGAATATTTGTATAGAGATAAAAGCACTATAATAGTTAGTGAAAGCACTGGTGGTGAAAGCACCACCAGTGCTTTCACCAATTTTGCATAGTCAAGGTGGTAGATGTGATTGGTATAGTCAAATCTAGATTTGATAGGCATTGGTGGTGCTAAAGATACCAACACTAAGGTCAAAATTACCATTATCAAGATGATTGGATGGGAATAGATGGAATTGGATATTTTTGCAAAAATGCTTTTAGGAAGTTAGTAGTACCACTGATGCTACTACCTTGGGTATGGCACTTTTTTTTGGGGGGCAATAAATACCCCAAAGTTTGGTCTTAAGATGTTTTATTTGTTTGAGATGTTTGATTAGCTAGGTGACGTAGATCTTGGTGAGTTAAAGATATTTGATGATATGCTCAAAATTGGATGTCTACATTTACTTCTTTTTTATGCATTTATCAAATGATTTTTACATCAAAAACTAATCTTCATGTCTCAATTTTGAGATAGATAGGTTTGATGTTACTTAAGATATATAATTTAAAATGAGTGATGCTTTTGATTTTTTTATTAATATTGATGTCAAATTTCATATTTTTATTAGCATTAAATTCTACCATGCCCTAGTGTGTCCCCTTATATTTTTAAATGAAAATCAAGTGTAACTAAGGAAACTCGACATGACCATGATGAAATATTGTGATAACATACTATAAATTAGTCAATGTGGGGGAGGGTAAAATGGCTAGGGGTAAAGTTAAAATTATTTTTATCATGAATGATAGCGATAAAGAGATCTATAATAATGATAATAGTATATATTTCAATGGCATAGTAGGCAAGACTGTCACATCATGTAGATAGAGTGAATCCACCTAACAATAGAAGGATGAGGCCAACCTTAGGTAGAATCCTCAAAACATGGCTTAAATTTTTATTTTTTATGTAAAACGCATTTCCAAAGTAAAGTGTAATGCTTTCATGTATCGATGATGGTATTACATTATAGCTTCTATTGACCAAAAATATTTTTATATCATCATGATTTTTCCATCAGGTTGCACTTTTTGCCATGTTGATAGTGTTTTTGCTATATGATGGTGCTATAATCTACTTGATGACACTTTTACATTCTGGTGGCACTTTTTCTAGGCTAATATTTTTTGGTTGATTTTAAGGCTAGGTTTGATATTGTGATGGGAACTAATTAGGTAGTTGAACTTGTGGTTGTAGGAGATATGTAGGCATTGTATTGTTGAAAGTGGATACCACAAGCACTTGAGACTATCCTAGCCTTACTCAATTACATTAATCATGAGCTCCTATTGATAGTAGTGTTGTACCACATGGCCTAAATACCCAAGGTAGAGTTTCATTGAGCTCTACTTATAGCTTTTGCTAAGTGTTAGTGTTTGGAGATAAATACATTCCAATTACCTTGTGGTAAGCTTACTATAATGCCTAATGATGTATGGTAGATTCTCATAGCTTCTATCAAAGGATCTCTTGTCTACATGATCCAAATCCAGGAGTGGATCCTTGAGCAGTTCAAAAGAGATGCACACTTTATAATTGTATGGGCTAGCTTTGGCATCAATGCTACATATGTTAGTGGGAAATTGGATAAGTAGACAATTTTGTTATTAACTTTGATATAAAGTGTATCATCAAGAATACCGGTAGGTGAGTGATGAATGGGTAATATGGATAGGTCATCATAGAAATTATTGAGTGAGATACCTTATTGGTATGGGGACCAATCATTCTAAGCTAGCTACACCATTCACTTTACCATCCTATATATAGAGCATGGAGGGTGCTATTATGTTGCATGCTACTCCAAGTGTGGGCTTGGAAGCATATATAATTCATGCATCCATAGGGGTTTTTAGGATATGTAGCTAATCATAGGATCTAGCGACTTACAAGTGTGAACGTCAACTAAAGGGAGGATAGGGTAGGCTTCATAGATAAATTTTAGGGAGAGTGTATCAATTGATAGACAATTTTTACAAGAAACAAGTTACATGATGACCCCACAGGGATCATCCAATCTCGGTAGAGAATACCTAACAATTAGTATAGATGAGGTAGATGAGATGTCTAATTGGACTATGAGGAGAGCAAGAGATCTTCTATTTTGAGTGAATGGTCCAACAATTTGGGTTATTATAGGATATCTCACTAGGTTTGATTTAGTACAATTGATTGAATCAAGAGTGAGGATTCAAGACTTTGCCAAATCCAAACTTGTATCTAGAGCTCCATGTTGATGATCCAATAATCATAGATCCTAGAGTTGATGACCTAAAATTTAGCAATGGCTACTAGGGATGATATAGACCATCCATCCAAATAGGAGTATAGAAACTAGATTAGAAATATGTGAGAGTATATTGTTAGGGATATCGTTGAGGGGGCTTAACCAATTGTTCTAATACTAATGAGATAATGTCAAGGGTACCAATAGAGGTGGTAGTGGGTAGTGATATTTTCCATAGGAGGGGATCTAGTGGTACTCTTGTCAATGATCATGATACATAAGATAAAAACTAGTCAATTTCCTTGATCCACCATAGTGGCATAGAGATACACACTAGCCTAATAGATGGCTAGTCTATAGGTTGCAGTAGCAGTAAAATTGGTAGAGAAGAATGCAACTCAAGCCAAGGTAGTGGATAAGATATAAGAGAGGTATAAAATGGTACCAAAGACCTTGATGATGTAGTCTCTAATTCTTAATTTTACTAGGGATATGGATGTAACTATAGCAAAGGCTATAACATCAACTAGTGTCAATGATAGTCAGTTGGTCCAAATACTAGTATATCATATAGTTGTCTCATAGCAGTAGTATTTGGAAAATTTAGCACATATATAGGTAGATCTAATAGTGTAGGTCAATATATTGACCCACTATCACATAATATATCATATAGAAATGTCAGTTGATCATTGTCTACTATCACTAAGTAGGATCCAGATAATATAGACCCACTCACATTTCATGACATAACAGTCAGTGATTGGTGATGATGTCACCATCCCTCGGAGGAGACAAGAGCCTTAGACATCAACTTATAAATCTAGAAACTTTGTTGCCCTTGTGAGAGCTAGTTTTGTATCTATTATTATACCATAGATGAGGATGATTGTATTATAGGATGACGTACATAGTATTTTGATATTTTACATAAATATTTATGATCTAAAATTATGTATTAAACTTGATGAATGTATGTTAATTCTATATTGCATTGATTATGTTTGTGATAGAAAATTAATGATGTGACTTGGTTATGTTAGTATGAGTTGATTTGAATTATTTTTATGATGAAATGATGTTATAGATTTAGTTGTTTTAAGATATATGGATGATGATGATGTGATTTTGATGATTCGAATAGGAAAATAACTTTGAAATTAGGATGTATATATGATAAAATTAAGATAGATGTTTGGTTTATATTATAGCTATAATACAAATATAATATATGCATATACAAAAAATGTTGCACCCAAGGGGACTTTAGATAATGACATAAGGCATTGCTATGATACAAGATATAGTACAAAAATATATGTACCTAGGTGGACTTTAGATAATTCCATAAGGTATTGCTATGATATAAGATGTAATACAAATAAAAGATATCACCAAGGGGACTTTAGATAATTCCATAAGGTATTTCTATGATATAAGATATAATACAAATAAAGATATGCACCAAGGGGACTTTAGATAATGTCATAAGGTATTGTTATGATACAAGATATAATATATATAGATATGTGTCCAAGGGGACTTTAGATAAAGCCATAAGGCATTGCTATCAGACAAGATATAATATAGCAAGAGATGTTCATAGGTGACTTTATATAATGCCATAAGGTGTTGCTATGATACAAGATATTATCTTTGGATCCCCTAGACAAATGTAAAAGGAGCATTTTTATAGGTGTGTCAAATGGCGATAAACTTACCTCTAGATAAATTTCATGGAGGGATTCCGCTGATGGATTTTCCTTTAGATAAATATAAGAGGGATTTATGCTTTACCTCTAGAAAAATATCATAAAGAACCTCTACTAATGAACTTGCCTTGAGATAAATGTGTAAAGGAGTTCTATTTTACTTTTAGACAAGTGTCATAAAGGACTTTTGATTTTAGACTTACCTCTAAAATAGATGTTATAGAGGACTTGTGAGATGTACCAAATGGCAATGGATGTACCTCTAGAAAAATTTCATAGAGGAATTTGAGATGTGATTGGATGTTTATGTGACAAAAAATTCAACCCTAGTTGAGAATCATTAGGAGGACTAATTAATTATGAAGAGGATGCATAAGTCCCCATGCCTATATGTGATTGGGGTAATTGGGATGATCCTATATAGAGGATTGAGAATAATTTATTAAGGCCATATAAAATTTTACATAGCTCCAACAACAATACAACTATGAGATCAACATCATCACAAATATAGGATATTACAATAAACACTTGCAATCTTCATAGTTTTCATGATGTAGAATGTATGAGATAAAATATTAAAAGGTAGAGTTTGACATCAGTACCTATGATACTCATACTATTCATCATATGGCTAGAGGAAGATAAGTTAATATAAGAAATAGATTAAAAGGTTAAATATAGTCAAACATCTATACAACGTTATCATCCTTAGGATTGGCACTCACAAAATGAGATCTCTAGTTGGTTTCACCAATTTTTTACAAATTTGAGAGGTGGAAAATTTATTTAAGATATTATGATATGAAGGTAATACAAACAATGAATTGAATAATTTTTCCCTTGAAACCTATGGAAACTCATAGTATTCATCATACGACAAGATGGATATCGTGAGTAACAATAATTTTATGATATTTTCATCTTTTGGGACTATCATTTAACATGAGATAGTTCTAGTTAGGCATTGCTTCTAAATACAAGGTCATGAAGTTGGGGATATGTTCATATTGGCATTAGATCCCTAGTAATAGTAGACTAAAATATCTAACCTGACTAGAATTATCACTTGATAAAGGTATGAGATGAAAGACATGTGATACTCTGGGTGTGTGATCTAATCAACATTTTGCATTTATCCCTTTGTACATAAGTAGGAGGAACACATAGAGTGAACCATTCTAAAACTTATGTACAAATGGGTTAGGCAAACATGAAGAGGCGATAGAGGAAGATGATTTTGGGATAAAAATAGACAATTTCTTGATGGGAGGAGGATATTTGATTTGTGCAAACTATTATAGGTTGCTTGTTTACATGGTAGGAGATAGGTTATTAGTTTACAAGATGGGACAAGGGAGGATACACTCACATTAGTCACCTAGTAGAAGGAAAATAATCTATTCTATCTAGGATCATCATTTTCATTTCATCATAGATCCTTGACTCTATATGATACAACAATCTAGGCATAGATAAGCAAGTGTATGTAGATAAGCAAATTTGAAGTATATAGACAAAAAAAGTAGTTGAAATCAAATAGATAGGAGGTGTGTATTTATATATTATTTTTAAGATGCATTATGTTCATTGGATCCTTAAGTTCTTTTTCATCAAGCATGGCAACGTAATAGGCACCTGAACCATACTTGGTAGTTATTATGTATGAACCTAGCCAATTAGGCTTAAACTCGACTTTGAGCTTGGTTTTTACATTGGTGTTTTTTAGTTATCTTTGAGATCTAGGTCACCAAATTCAAATAATTAGTATTATACCTTCTTCTTGCAAGAACATCTACTCCTTTTCTGGTATACCCGTAGGTTCTCTAGGGAATGGATATACTTTTCATCAAACAATCCATAATGGCTAAGATAGGTAAGATGATATACATATCCAATAGAAGAATTATATGAAAAAACATGCAAAGAGAGAACCTCACTATCAAAAGGGGATAAAGTTTTAATACCATAAACTAAAGCATAGGGTGGTATGCAAATAGGATTTCTAACACTAGTACGATACATCCATGAGACTAGATATGACTAGAAATGCCAACCTCTACTAGTTTTGTTGATGAGATTCTTGAGGATTATAAAAAGAATTTTGTTAAAGGCTTCAACCTATCCATTGCCTTATAAATATGGATGAGTATTTTATTAGAGATAAAATTGAAAGCTTAAATTCACTATTTAAAGATAAAGGTATAGATTTGACACATTTGGTAAAGTATTCAATGGTTGTGATGATCAATTTATGTCCATCAAATGATAAAGGATTTATCTTCCCAATGATGTCCAATCCTCAAATGGAGAAATGCCAAGGTGAGGTTAAATATTTAAGGCCTTAGGATGGATAGTGGATAAGGTTATGATTTTTATAGTTATCACACTTCTTGGCATAGTTGCAAGAGTCCTATTACATAGAGGACCAATAATAACCTATTTGTAGGAGTTTCTTGGCAATGGAAACATCACTAAAGTAACCACCACATAATCCATCGTGGGACTCTACAAAGTATATAACCTAAGTAAAATAACATCAAGTAATGGAAATACAAAATTAATGTTGACATGCCTACAGGCTCATTGCTTGAGGTTCTTTTTATTATTGTGGTTTAAACCATTAGGTAAATTGTCATCCTTAAGGTAAGCAAAGATGTCCTTGTACCAAGGACTAGGTAATGGGGTTGTCGCTAAAGAAAAAATCCCTAACAATATTTGGCTAGATTATAAGATTGAAGGTTCCTTAATTTGTCTAATGATGATCATAGCTTATTCATCATCTATCTCTAAGAGGATCAAGAATTTACTCGAGGCCATAATATCGATATGGTAGTTGTTAGACCTAGTGATGATTTCGATGGTGAATTTATCAAAAGAAGTCATTAGCTTGTCAACAATGTCTTTGCATGGATTTAGTTTATAGTCCTTAGTTTGATAAATTCCATTGACTTGGTTAACTACTAGTTGGTAATCCTCAAAGATAGAAAATTGTTTTACTTTAAGATCTAATGTCGCATGTAACCCTATGATAAGAGTTTCATATTTGGTAGTATTATTGGTACATAAAATTAATTTTAAAAGATAAAGTGATTAATTAGTGTTAATGAGTTCCCAATATGACTCATTCCCTTTCTCATTTTACACATCTAGCACCATAAAATTATAAGGTCTAAGAGTTTGTCTAATTTGATTGTAGGTTAAAGACTAGCTCATTAGAAAAGTCTATCACTAAAGTTTGGCTAGCTTCTAAAGGTGTAGTTGTTAAGTGGTCAGCAATAACCTAGAATTTCAAAGAGTTTTGATTGATAAAATCAAGTTCAAATTCACTAAGCATAATGATCCACTTAGTTTTTCTTCCTTGTAGATGAGGTTTCGACATAAGATATAACAAGGGGTAAGCCTTTGCAATGAAAAAGGTCTTACAACTAAGCAAATAATTTCTAATATTTTAATATGCAAAAACTACATCTAGGCAAAGCTTATCTAAGGGTGTATATCAAACTTCATAATTAACCAAAGTTTAGCTAATGTAGAAGATAGTTCTTTCTCTATGTTGGTCATTGTATTAGGACAATATATCACCTAAGTCATAATTTATGGTTGCTATATTAAGAAAAAATGCTAAAGAATATTGGAAAGGTAAAGTATGATAAGAGATAAGAGGTAGGATTTTAAGGCATCAAATACAACTTAACAATCAAAATCCCTTTCAAAGATCATATTGTTCCTCAAGAACTTGATGAAATATTGACACTTATTAGCCAACTAGGAAATGAATCTCCTAATGAATTAGATTTTACCTTGAAGACTACTAATTTGGGTCAAAGTTTGAGGGGTGGCATTATATGATGTTTTATTATGATCAAATTCGATGCCTCATGACACAATGAACCCCAATAATTTTCTTGATGTATTTTTAAGGATTTAAGCATACCTTATACTAGTTTAGTCACTCAAAAATGTCTTAAGCCCCAAACATGACCTTCTTTATTTAGATATTGGCCAAGAAGAATATAGGCATAATCTTCCATAATATCATACCACATGTCATAAAATATTTATGTATTTTCTCACTGGCAGGTAGCTCCTACATTTTTCAACCCAAAGGGCATGACTTGATAGTAGAAGTTTCCCCATAGGGTGGTGAAAGTTGTTTTGAATTTGTTCTTTAGAGATATCTTGATTTAATTGTACCTCGAGAACCTATCCATCGAGGAAAACTCCTATATCCTATAGTAAAATTGATAATCATGTCCATGTTAGGAAAAGGGAAGTCATCTCTAGGATATGGTTTGTTGATATCTTGAAAGTTAGTACACACACTAACACTGCATGCTTTCTAGGCAATAAGTACAACATTAGATATCTATTTAGAGTAGTCAATAAATTTGATAAAGCCAACATCAAAAAGATTTTATAGCTCCACTTTGACCTATAGTACAAATATTAGGTGTATTTTCCATAATATTTTCTTACAATGTTTACATCAGGGATGATGACTAGGTGGTGGATAACTAGAAAAGGATCTAGATCAGACATGTCAACGTAGAACCAAGAAAACATATCCTTGAACTCTAAAAGCTTAGTGTATTCATCACCCTTAGTTGGGGTAAATACCTTTCCTAAGTTAAGTATATTAGGCTCATACACTATCCCAATATTAATGTCCATAGTTTTCTCAATTAGAATATGAGATTCATCTTCTAATTGAGGGGGAGCTAGAAGCATGCCTAGGATTTTTAAGTATGTAGGAACTATGGTCGACTAATTACTATTGATATGTTATGCGATAACCAAGTTTGCAATTTGGATAAAGGATACTCTAAAATAAAAATGGTCCTAGTCTAGATAATTTAAAGGACCATCTTGGGAAAGATCGTCTATGACGTCCTTCTACTCGTAGTTCTCTTTGTTTACAATTATTTTAGGGTAATATATGGTTAGAAAATTTACTTGAAACATTAGGTAAACTTAGATAATATAGGGTCTAATAGAAGCAATGAACCATATTCATTCTCATCCTATTCTAGTCCATTCAAATAAACCATACCATCTTGGGATGTCCTATCATAATGATCAAGATGATCAAATTACCCTTCACTATTAGAAGAAGAAAAATGATTAATTATGGATAGGGATATAGCCTATCCCATAATATCCTAGGTAGAATTAGGTCTATAAAGGTTATTTATTACCCTTCTCATATAGGCCTAATCCTTTATCTTGATATTTTGTATTAGAAAGTGTTTGCTTAGGTATGGGATATGCGTTTGAAAAAATCATGAAGCATATTGTTGTTCAACTAGGTAAGGGTTACTACCATGGATTTTATCATCATTGGTAATTCTAGCATAAATTAAGGTAAATTCCTATTTGCACTATTTTTATTGCTATTATTAGAAGGTATACCTAGGGTTTGAAAAGATAGGGGAAGCTTGGATAAGTCTAGAATAGATTGATTATTATCTAGATTAGATTTTGCATTAATGGTGATTGAATTATTATCTTTTGTTGTAGGTCTATTATTAGATGAATTATTTAGATTAAGGGATCTTAATAAATCAATGAGGTAATATCAAGAAGAAGAATATTCAAGAGACAAATTTTGAGAAGGGTAAAGATGAGCTTTTGGATTATTGACCTTGATTACCTGTTGATATACGAAATATTTGGGGTTCATAGGAATGTGATAAGTCTTGCTTTTATATTCATATTTGAGCCATTGATGAAATGTTGAAGTCACATCCTACATATCCTAGATCTATGGCCTTATAAGAATAATAATGTATGACAAGTTACATGGCACGATATAGAAGAGATTGTTGAGGGTATGGAATCCAATTTTGTGGGTTAATACTATTGTGCCACATGTTGGATTTTAATCCTAACTACCTCAAAATATCATAGGTCCTAATATAATTAAACCATAATATTATAGGTCAAAATATCAATAATCAGGAGTAGTATTATATATATGAGAAATCAAATATATATAAAGGACAATATAATAATGAAATAACATTCACTTATAATATCAAATATGAAAGTAAATGGCCAAAATAATTCATGTGCATGCATGAATAATACTTATAATATAAATTATTCAAAATCAATATACAAGCTTTATTATCAATGCGTGTCATGTGATGATCCCTAAAGACCGTTTTCCCTCTTTATTGTATGGATTTTTGTCTCCATAACTTAGCCATAGTAATATGACTCTTCAATACTTGTCTACTACACTTCTCACATATCTAAGAGATGCAATATTTCCTATTCTTGACCTTTCACTTCTTATATTACCACTTGTATATGAGACTTTTCACTCTCTTCTTACATGCATACTTTAACCTCTATGACACTTGCATACTTATACATGAATCTTACTCTCCTATATGAACTCCTAATACAAGACACTTGTACACATCCTCACATTACATATTTTTACACTTACATACATGACACTTGTGCACATTATCTCAATGCACACTTGCACTCTTACTTACATGACACTTCTGCATTTCCTGCACATTACACTCTTAAATAACACGTGCATTTTTTGTACATTGAAACTTACATAGAATAGAAATATAAATCACTCATCTAAACTATAGACTTAAACCCTAATATATTACATATTTATATTTGTACCTGAAGGTACCATAGGGGTATATTAACATGTATCAAATAATGTAATATTCTTCAACACCCCTTGTATTACATTATTTGGTTATTGAAGTCTTTAGTCTTCAATATTTGTCTTTGATATTCAATCAACTTCCCTTAGGCCTTTATTTGAATCTTTATTATACAATTTTTCTTTTTATTTTTATTCATGTCTTCTGTTATCCTTCCTTTTTTTCTTTCCTCTATTTTTCTTTATTTTTCTTTTCTTCATATTCAGTTGTGATGTACATGTTAATGTATCTTCTAAATAATGATTTAGTAAATCATCACAATAATACATTATAGATTTCATTGATTTCTCATTGAAACTAAAGCTTCATTCAAATCATATGTGTCACAATTTACATTCTTATTTTCTCTTTTTCCTTTAAAGATCTCAAAGGTAAGTAGTGACAAATACATCATTAAACATTCTTCTGAGGAAAATATAATGGTGTTTTGTGAATTCCACCATGTTCTAAAAATATTTTCATGAAGATAACTTATAAGTGTTGTGAAATTTTCATCTTTTGCATCTTTGAGAAATAAAGATAATTTTTCTTTTAAAACATTTGATATTTCCTTCTTTCCATCAAAATTGTCTATTCGGTTTTGAGAATAAAACTTTAACTTGTTTACCATTTCTTCACTATCTTTGTTGAATGCATTTCTAATAATTTCTTCCATAATATGCAATTCAATGATTTAATTCCTTTTAAGTTGTAATCCTTATATCTCCCAATTTAATAAATTTCAATTTCAAAAACTTAACAATAATCACTCAAATAATAATTTTTAAAATTTTCCTAAATATTTGACGTAGAAATCCTTTTGTCTCCCTAAATTTAATTTGTAAAATTTCTTCTAATTTTAAATTTTCTCAAAATTAAAAAAAACATAAAAAATGTTCAATAACTTCAAAAAACTCAAATCTTAAAATTTTTCTAGTAACTCATCAAACTCCAAACTTGAAAATTAAAAAAAAATCAAATCCAAAAACTTAAATTCTATTTGAAGTAGAAAACCTTATCACTCCATACTTTAATAAATATTAAAAACTCAAAAATAAAAATTTTGAAATATTAATTTCAAAAAACCTTATAACTCCAACTTAATAATAAAATCATTAATATAAAAACCTTTTAACTCCAACGTGTTTTTGGGTAGTTGGATTGAAAAGCGGGTTTTGAAAGGGTCCCAAAATCTTATTACAAAGTGATTACAACAACCATCAGGCTCATAGACCAACAAGGAAGATCAGGGCATGCCACTAGGGTGGTCTCGAACCCATAAAAGCAAAAGCTAATCAACAAGAAGATGGTCCCAATGGGACGATCCTGAAATATAAAATTTAAAAATTAAACTCAGATTCCTACCTAAAATATGAGTTGGCCAAACCATGAGCAAAGAGAAATCCCAAAAAATGACAAAGCAGTAAAATCAAATTAAACTTAGATTTTAGGATTCCCACCTAGGAAGGGCCTAGGATGCAATCCTGCCCAAAAGGGGTTCGAGAAACCGAAAACCAGTAGAAACGAACAACAAGAAAACCAGATTTGAAAAACCCGTCTAATGGAAGCTCGAGTAAAGCAATAGGAACATAGAAATTCCACTAGGGATTAATCAACAAGTAGCAGTTTTAGCACAGGAGGATCTTGTTCAAGAAGGTACATGACCATCATAGACTGACTCGGCAAGAGAATCCCATCCAGATGCATAGGAAAACCAAACTGGTATATAAAAGAAAATCTCATCTATAAAGGCATGGAAAGACCTAAGACCCATCCTACATGGGCCAGGAACCGATAAAGTAGCAAAATAAAATTAAACTTAAATTTCGGTATTCCCACGTAGGAAGGGCTCAGGATGGAATCCTACCCAAAAGGGGTCTAGGAAATCGAAAACCAGTAGAAACGAACAACAAGAAAACCAAATCTGAAAAACCCATCTAATGGAAGCTCAGGTAAAGTAGCAAGAACATAGAAATACCACTAGGAATTAATCAATAGGTAACAATTTTAGCATAGGAAGATCCTATCCAAAAAGGTACAGGACAATCACAAACTGACCCAAAAAGAGAATCCCATTTGGATGCACAGGAAAACTAGATTGGTCCAAAAAATAAAATCTCATCCAGAAAGGCATGGGAAGACCGAATACCCATCCTACATGGGCTAGGAAAGCAAGGCCAAGAGTGAAACATTGGTCCCACTCAGCTTTGGAACAATATTACCCATCAAAATAAGCAACGTTCTCCAAGCAAGCTATTGGGTAAATCTAAAACCCTAACTGTAGCAAGAAGAATCACACGAAAAACTAAAATGAAAACATGGCTTAGAAAGTAGATCAACAGACACCAGAGATCTTGATAGGCCATAATATTTCTCTATGAAGGAGACTAAAAATGCAAGTTGAAGGAAAAAAATCCAAAGACACCAGCCACCAAGATGACCCATGACTGGAGCTAAACTGAATACAAGAATTGTCAATCGTGGCCTGATAACTATAGTGAATGATGAAGCATGAGGTCCCAACCCCAATATCTTAAACTATATAATTGAACCACCAATAGATGACCACTCACATCATAAAAGCACACAGTCCCACCAAATTCCACAAAGCGATGAAACCACATAAACTAGAGCCACAACTGCATGAAAAATCATAGGGTCCCACCCCAAGACCAAAAATATATACTATAGCAAGAAGCTCTATCGAAACACCTATAAGTAGAAAAAAATTGGATCTACTAAGATATATTAGAGGTATTTCAAAACCTAATCTAGAGTTTGAAGGGATGACCATCTACAGACTCTGATCACGGGCCCCCCCTAAATCCATGAAAAATGTAGATAGTTATTCTGAGCAACAAGAACAAGTGAATGAATGAAAAACCCTCTTCCAAAAGCCAAAACCCCCCAACTGGGCTAGCTGAAAACTAATCAAACCAAAGGCACCTAGGACAGGGACTCCGAGATGATCCATACAATTGCAAAGATTCAATCAAGCATGGGAAACAAGCCTAGAAGATTCAGTGGATCCCACAGGCCTAGAAAAGATGTAGGCCAAGTGTAGGGGAGCAAGAAAATGGGATGGGTCATCCCACTGGGGTAGGATCCCCTCACCTCCCCCTCTCCCTTTTAACTCCAACTTAATAATCAAAGTACCTAAGTTATTAACCTTTCTAACTTAGGTCTTTAATCTATCATTAAGTTAAGGTAATATCTCTTACCTTTTCTCCTCCTTGCTTGTATAACGTCTCTAATTATTCTCCCATATACCTTAAATAGATATCAATATCTACATTGCATTCAAATATACATTAGATTAGAAATTAGAAAAAAATTATTGCATTGGCCATTTCATGTGCATAGGAATCATGTGTTATATTGCACGTTGTAATGACTATTTCTGTAATGCTTTGCAAGACCTTTCTTTCTAAAACTTTAAGTGTCTATTTTTGTTGGATAGGATCTATGATTTCATTACTACTCTATTTATCTCATGATATTCTTCACACTTCTCTCTGCTAAAGATAATCACTAGGAATACGAATGTGATGTTGGATGAAATCCGCCTGCTATTGCTATCAATAGAGCTTCCTGAGTGCAACTTGGGATATTTCTTTTATCTTCTAATACTTGTAACCTCTTTGCATGGGTTCTCCTATAAACTATTTAGTTTATCTACTTTTCAAGTGTTTCTTATTACTTCTTAAGTGTTTATCTTTACTTATTTCTTTCCTCTATATGAGCATTTCTCAAGTGCTTCTTCCACTATTGGATATCCTCTACGTGAGCACTGCTTAAGCACTTCTTTCCACTACTAGTTGAGTACTACTTAAGCACTTCTCTCTACTGCTAGATATCTTTCCACATGAGTGTTTCTCAAGTGCTTCTCTCCACTACTAACCATCCTTTTGTGTGAGCACTACTTGAGCGCTTCTCTCCACTACTTGATATCATTGTTAAAGTGCTTCTTAAGTGTTGCTCTCTTTAGTATACGTTTTTTTACTAAGTGCCTTGAGTGCTTCTTGAACGCTGCTCTCTATAGAATAAACTCCTTTGCTTAAGCACCTTTAGCATGATTCTATTACCTTAATTTCTTTTTTGTATACCAATCAACCTTAGATTTCCTTTCTTATGCTTAGATGCTTCCTAAATCAGTCGCTCACCCTCTCTATAATTGATCTTTACCAAGATTGGGTGCTTCTTCTATGATATTTTTCTCTATGATTGGTATCTACCAAGCTTAGGTGCTTCTTCTTTGAGTTTGAGCTTTATCAAGCTTGGGATATTCTACTCGATGCTTGAGCTTTATCAGGATTGAGTGATTATGCTCTGCTCTTGGACTACTATGAGGCTTAGATGATTCTTCTATGCTTGGGCACTACCAGGGCCCTTTCTTCTTTTCCCTTACTTTGATATTTACTACGACTTGAATGTTACTCCTACTTTGTTCTCTTAGATGTAAAATAATATTCAATATTAGTATAAAGTTACAATTTTGTTCTTTTTACCACACTTTAGATTATATTCGAGTTATCTAATTTTTTTTTTTATCTTTTGAAGCTTACATTGCTTCTCAATACTCTAGAAGCTATTATTATTCTAAATCTATCGAAGCTTTGATGCTTCTCCATTATCTGGGAGTCTTAATTCTCCTCAATTATCTAAGATATTTGATGCTTCTCAATCCTATGATGTCTTAGATTGCACCTAATAATAATATGATTCTCCTCTATTCTAGAATATCCAAAATGAGTATCATGGTGACTATGAATGTCCCATCATGTCCAACTATCTCCTGAGTTGGCTCTCTCAATCAATTCAAGCTCAGTCCTATTCTTCATTGGTTTTCCTTTAACCAAGTGGAAAGACCCTAGCATCCAAATTAGAGTGACTAATATATCCCCTCAATATATACACAATCAGACCTTTAAAATAGAGTCCAAGTATTCACTACTTTCAAGGTGAATAGACTCTAATATTATGGTGATTTTGAAATATAATTCTATAAAAAATAGATAGATTTAAGTGGTAGCTCTGATACCACTATTGGCTTTTAAGCCTAACTGCCTCAAAATATTATAAGTTCCAATATAATTAAACCATAATATTATAGGTCAAAATATCAATTATAGAACCTAGGTGTTGTAGGTGAGTTGGAGAGGAGAGGGCAATCCTCCAAGGGAGGTACCAGGTTCAAATCTCCACCCTACCAAAAAGCTGAATTGGGTATCCAAAATCCAATTGATAATGTTGGTACGGGCAGGGTCGGGTGCGACTCCTGGGTGACTTTGATGGTGTAGAACCCCCTGTTCATGGTCTCTCAGACCAAGGTGGCCTCGCAAGGGGTTTTTTGCTTAAATATATATATCAATTATAGACACTAAAATCACATCATATTGAAGAGACTACCTAATTGGACTCTTCTAAGACCATATGATCCACTTCAGACAGGCTCTGGGCTAAAATAGTGGTTTTCACCACTTAAATAGAGAACATTTTCTTAAGCAATTGGGGTCATCCTAGCCTGAGACAACCTCCAAATTGGGGTCATCCTACTCTGATATGGCTTCCAAATTGAGGGTCATCTCACCCTGAGATGACCACCAAAAATCTTGGTCAAAATTAGAGTGGGACTTAACTAGCAGTAGAAACTACCAGTTAATCCTATGCATGATCCCACACCATGATTTAGGACTTTGCATGAGCCAAAATAACAAAAATGCATGCATTAATCAATTGCATGAGATTTCAGAGAAAAGCATTCACTTTTCTTAATGTGAACTACCTCTCCATTTTTTCATGCAAAGGGTTTATGCCATTATTAGGTTTCTTTCGAGGAATCTATATATTGGGATTCACCCTCATTCAAAGTAAGATAGATATTCAAGTTTTCAAGCAATGAAGTACTATCAAAACCCAACCACGAGCTCTCAATATTTCACCATCAAAAGCTATGCCATTGGATTGCTGAGTTGAATATTGTGCTCACATTTCTTCGCATAATTGAATACCCCAAATTCAATGATTGATCAGACCCACCAAGTCATTGCAGCAACGCACCCAATTCATCAACCAAACCCTATATCGAACCCAAGAGTCACCTTCGTATTGGCCTCAAAAAAGCACTTACAGTTTAGCGATCGTCTCGCTTAGAGACAACCTGTAGGTACAATTGTCCCTCTTAGAGACAACCCCTGGGCAGTGATGTGCTTTTCTTGTTTTCTTTTAGTAAATCTTTAGTATAGTTTATTTTCTATTTGTTACAATAGTTTTCTTTTTTTTGATGCATTTCATTTGATTTTATTTTTGCTTAATCATCATTTATACGAGCCTTATCTCGAAAGGCTCTACATATGATTTTGATATTCTTCAATTTTCTTGTGTGCAGGTTAGAAATTTCTATAAGGAAGGAAGAGCACAAGAATCTATCATCATCAACTATTGCGGTGGTCATGAAAAACCCACTCCAATAGTTTATGAATGCAAAGAAAATACTACGGAGTGCACCTATTTATTATTGAATGTAGCTCATTGTATCAAGTAGTAGCGAATCCCTTAGAGGGATCTATTTTATCTTCAACTTGAAAAATAGTTTATTGATTAATAAAAGGGGCATCATTTTATATTATATTTGTCATTATGGTGGTTATAATTGCTATATCTTCACTTTAATTTTATTTGTATCGGTAGCACAATATTTTAGCATTTCAATGACAATCACGATGGGACTTGGTCCCTATTAGTTTTTATAGCATTACTAATTTTTGTTTATTTGTGTGATTGTAGGCTACAGGTTTAATTATCTCTACCTGAGATGGCCTCTATTCTGCAACCATCTCTTCCTAAGACGGTCCCTATTCTGTAAATGTCTTAACCAGATACGACCCCTATTTGAAGTCGTCTTGACCTGTGACCCCCTTTGGGACATCCATTGTATACAAATTATGCATGAAGGAGTACTACACTACAGC
The DNA here is from genome assembly GCA_028583015.1 of Wollemia nobilis. Taxonomy (NCBI): domain Eukaryota; kingdom Viridiplantae; phylum Streptophyta; class Pinopsida; order Araucariales; family Araucariaceae; genus Wollemia; species Wollemia nobilis. Next base: position 10,879,772 of record JAQPPZ010002170.1, read on the forward strand.
ATCACACATCTCTAGTTGAAAATAAAACACAACAATGATCGAGATCTTCATCAAACGTAGGCTATCAAGATGAGTACAAATTTTACTTTTCTCTATATTTTTAAAGAAATTGCAAAAAAAAAATGAATATAAAGAATAAAAAGAACAAATATTTAAAGTGTCAGGATTTTTTTGTGATCATCTTTGGTCCTAATGGCCCCTATTCAAGACCATCCCTAGTCTAGACAACCTACATTTGTGGTCATCTTTGGAATAGATGGCCTCTATCAGCAGTTGTCTCTATTTGAGATGACTCTGCATTTACTACTTTGTTTGGTCTACCTGTTGTTGCCTACCGAAAGGCTAATTTTATGTAGGTTTCTGCATCTTATAGATTTCTAAAAATTAAATGTAAAGTATTTATAAATCTAAATTTGAAACATTTTTTTATGCATTAGTTAAAGATCATGGAATGCTTCTTGCTTTTACTTTATTTTGCATAAAATAAAAAGAACCCCACACACCATGTTTCACTTTAACATTAACGAGTTGGATTTCATCACCAACCATTAATCAAGACCAATGATGGTGGGCTTCATCTCCATCCGTTGGCTCACACCCTAGCAACTTAGTGGTCAAAAGTGAGTGGCTTTTTAGAATTCATCACTGGAATATCCCCTACTCTTGGGTGCACCTAGAGTGGGAAGGTTAGCAAAGCTATTTTACCATGAGGCTCTTTAAAATAATTAATGGATGCAGCTATCATTACTATCCATGCCTTAAACATGAGGGTTAAGGGAAAGCAAGGCTTCATCGATACTAGGACATTAGACAACATGGCCCCTTTCAAGGGGTAATTTATTCCCATAAGGTTACCTTGAGCCAATATCTAATAGGAAGCCACTTTTTGCCATTTGGGTTACATTCCCCGATAGGGGTGTGTTATCAAACTACCTTTTAGTAGTTTTCTATTTTTTTTACCCTTAGTTTCATAGGAATAGGGGTTTTCAACATCAAAATACACTCAAATAGTATAGGGACTCACACTTAAAACTTAAACAAGATAATCACATTGTTTTCTTATCTATTTCTTTTTTGTTTAGTTAAGACCATGGTAACAACGTGCAACCAAGCTCAATCATGAGCTAGCACTGCTAAAAATTTGTAAGGAGATATGGAATATCTCTAAGTTAGTTCAAAGGACATGACTATTCTTGAATGGCATCCTAGTGTTCGTCATGATATCAATACCCTCTACAAGGAGTTAGACCTTCAAGACATCCCTATTAGGGAGATACCTATATGTCCTCTAAGAAATATTCCTGACTTGGACACCCTGATAGAATTTAATAAAATGAATAATCCACCCATTGAGGGGCTTAGTAGGTTGATGTTGCAGGTTCACATTATGGCTTGCTCTATACATCAATCATAACATGAACATGAGTATACACCATGGCCCAACCTGGACGAGAAAGCCACCCCAATTGACTGACCGAGGATGAGTAAAAAATATGCTCATCTGGATAGGTACGACACTCATAGTAAGATAGCCACATCATCCCATACCTTTCTTGCATATGAGGAAGAGGAAGACTCAAGTCATCTTCCTACTCCTCATGAAGAGTACTCTGCACAAGCACGTTGTGCCTCTATGCAGCCCAATTATACAGAGCTTACATTTAATCTTGAATATCACATATTCCTCATATATGAGGAATAGGACCCAAGTCATCCTCCTACTCCTCATGAAGAGTACTCGATGCAACCATGTTGTATCTCTACATCACCCGACTATACAGAGCTCATTCATAAAATAGAATATCAGGTCAATGCGACCTTTAGGGATCGTGGAAAATAATTAATAGATCCTACTAAGGGGAAAGACAAGATAAACCCACCCATATTTTAGATACAAGGGTATACAAACCCCATGTAATTGAGAAATGAGATCATACTCATTAGGCACTTAGGCCACATATTAACCAACAACAATAGTTGGATCAACTTTGGTTGGACCAAAAACAATTAAATCAACAATGGGTGGACCCACAATGAGCACACCTACAAAGGTTATATCAACAAAGGATACAACAAGAGCAAAAAAGATACAATAAGAGAAATTGCAAAGGGCATTGCATGAAGCGATGCCTACATCTAGCACCCATAGGATGCTATAATGTGTAAGGCACCCAATACAGTATCAAAATCTTCTCCCTCAACCATGCCAAAATCACGTTCAACATCAAAGTCTGCTACCTGGTTGTCTTCAAGAACCTCATACTCCTCAATAGGTGCCAATATCAATAGGAGGAATTATATGAATAGCCCCAACAGGGACATAAAAAATAATTAGATACCTAACCTAAATTTATTTATGATGAGGTACCTAATTATCATACTTATCACCCACCTCAACATCAAAATCAACCCCTCTACCTAATCAAGGGTGAAAATAGGTAGATCATATCATTTTTCCAAAAGCGTACAAAGTTCTAACTAATCAGATAAACTCACTAGAAAAACAAGCTCAAATTTTGGGTTATCAAAAACCCACACTAAGGCAACTTAGAAATCAACCTCTACATCCATCAGTGCCATCACTACCATACCCACCGCATTTCAAGATACCTAAACTCAAAAAGTTTAAAGGTGATGAAGATGTGCAAGAGCACATGATAAGCTTCATCAATATGTGTTTTCATCTTCAAGACAATGACTCTTTGATGTTGATAAAATTCCTTATAACATTAGCTAGAGGTACTTTGGAATGGTATAACCATCTACCATGCCATAGCACATACACCTTTGAGCAATTAGTTTATGCATTTTTGGAATGCTTTGCCTTCATCATTAAGAAAAAGGTAAACTTGACTAGCTTGTCTAGCCTTCGTTAATTTGACGATGAGCCAATAATGGAATATGGAAATAGGTGGATGAAGGTTTTCTCAAAATTTTGTTTCACCTTACTCATCATAGAACTTACCTGAATGTTCACTAGGAGTTGTTTGAAGAAAATCTTACTTCTATTACAACTACAACAATACCAAACATTCAAGAAGACCTTAGCATAGGCCAAGGTCATTGAGGACATAAGGAGCAGAAAGGAATGGAAAAGCAAGAATATTAAATGTGGAAACAATCAAAAAAAGTGGCCATAGTCTATCAAGTTGTTTTGAGTATCCCCGAATCTTCAAACCAGGACGCACCACCTCAACTACCAATGCAACCTAATTACCAGGCTTAGCCTCTGCCAGCCCGGTATCGGACGCAATAGAGTCAAATGCAAGGTCAACAATGACTACCACCATGACAATATACTCCTTTGCTAGAGACATTAGTATCAATATTCAATCGATTATGTGAGGCATGAGCAATCAATATTCTTGAGATCCATCCATTGGATCCTAATAAGTGTAGATCAAAGGGGCACATGAAAGATCTATACTATGCTTACCATAGACAAAGGGGTCATGACATTCATACATGTTACCCCTTTAGATATTTAGTACAAGATATGATCGAGAGGCAAGAGCTTTAGATTGGCAATCCTCTTGCCCCAAACAACCAACAAATAGGAGTCTTCCAAGACCCCTTACCCACACACAAAACAAACACAACACTTGCCAATCAAGTAGAGCAACCTAGGTAGGTGAATTAGGTGTAAAGCAATTAAGGGGTGCTCAAGGTATCGCACATTCCCCCACAAAAAATAAAAAATAAAAAATCATCAAAAATTTCAAAAAAAAAGCAACAAAAATAATATAAAATAAAAAATCACAAAAACATTGCACTGCTTACATCATCATGCATTTCACATCATTGCATTCATTGACTAGTTGCATTAGGCATATTCATTAGTTGCACTTGCATTAGAATATGTTGTTCTTGAATTACCACAATTAACACCATGCTTGTATGACTATCATAAGTCTTAATCAAACCTTGTCCATCATCATCATTTGCATTTTTTCTTGTGATATTTTGACTATTAAGAGGTCCTCGTAAGATAGGGTAGATAACGAATAACCATTAGCACTAATTATTATATGGCCACAGACTATTTTATGCACACTTCTTAGTTTTCAAGAGTTCATAAGGAAAACACACACATTCATAGATTATTTACATCCACATTCCCATTCCTAGGTGTTTGTGTCAGTCCCTTCACCCAGTAAGTTGTTCTAGGGTGTTCAATATGGTCTTTCGGTCATTCAACCATATCTATATTTATTTTTATATTTTGTAGAAATTTATCTTGATTTTTTAAGGTAGGGTCTTGCTTTGATTGTGCCTTGTATATCTCAAAATACCAACATAATTTTACACAATTAAAATCAGATTTTCAAGGAAAGAGAACGCTACAACGTAATCCTTGCTCTCTTAAGAAAAATGTTTCCCTTGCTCATCCTATTATGCACATGGTTTAGGATGTTGATAATTGACAAAAGGACAAGCTCCCCCCTATCCAAAGAAATAAAATCCCTTGCTCTTTCATAAAAAATAGTAAGTATCCAAAAAAGAAGTGGTTTTCACCACTACAATAAATCCCCTTTGATCCCCATCAAAAATGAGCAAGCATCTCAAGAAAGAAATCAAAATAAAAGAAGGGGGTAATGAGCTAGAATTCCTAGAATCCTTAGATGTTCAAAAATCCATGGGATGATCTCCATTACAACAATGGATTAAATGAAACTCACATGGCAATGGGAAAGTCTTATGCATGGTGATATATTTGTCACATTAGCGACCTTATTTTCTACAGACCAATGTCAGCTTGTGAATGAGCTAGCTTTTGGTGGCTTGTATTGCCTAGTAGTCTAGTCCAATAACATCCAACATCAGTATCTGGATGACCATAGGGTGATCCTCATCACAACAATGGGTTGAATGAAAATATGCTAAGAAATGGGGTAATATTATGTGTCATTAATGAACATCACATGCACACACAAGGATATTGAATATCTTGGTCTTCCTAGCAAAATTTTATCTTTTAGAGTCATGGGTAGTCAATACATCTTTTGATTTGTCAACTAGAATGTTTGATTCTCATGAAAACCATTTTATTTCCCTATAGCACCTTATGGGTCCCCCATCCATCATCTACATTTTTATCATATTACATATAGTTGGCTTCCAAATGTATGACTTTTGTGAAAAGGTTAACATTTTGATTCATGAATTTTATACATTTTGTGGTGCTTACACTTAGTTTGTTAGGCATGTTAAAATTCATTCATTATGTTCCACATATAAAAAGTGAAAATAAAAATAAAAGTAAAAAATTTTGCATCATCATGTCATTAGTACATCACATATATGCACACATCTATGCATATATCTTATGAATTCTAGGCATACATTCATTCATAATCCATCATTGCATTTGCATCTAAATTTAAAAAGCTCAAAAGGCACTTAATCCCTTTGGTCACATCAACTCAAAAAGCTCCAAAGGCACTTAAGCAATTTGGTCACACTAATTGAAAATGCTCCAAAGGCACTTAAGCCCTTTGGTCACATCAATTCAAATTTCTCCAAAGGCACTTAATCCCTTTGGTCACATCAATTCAAAATGCTCCAAAGGAATTTAAGCCCTTTGGTCACATCAATTCAAAATACTCCAAAGGCACTTAAGCCCTTTGGTCACATCAATTCAAAATTCTCCAAAGGCACTTAAGCCCTTTGGTCACATCACTTCAAAAGGCCCCAAAGGCACCTAACCCCTTTGGTCAAATCAATTCAAAAATCTCTAGAGACCCCTAATCACCTTTGGTCAGATCAATCCAAAAGGATCCAAAAGCACCTACACCTTTGGTCACATCAATTCAAAAGGTTCCAGAGGTGCATAAACCCTTTGGTCACAAATAAATTCAAAAAGCTCCAAAGGCACCTAACACTTTTGGTCATATTCATTCAAAAAGCTCCAAGGGCATTTAACTCCTTTGGTCAAACAAATTCAAAAACTCTCGAGTGAACCTTGTATCTAGTGATTTACTCTAGCCACCTGGTGGTTGCAATGATTGGTTATCCATGCAATTTGGTAAAATCATAAATCACAATAATGCCATTCACAAAAAATAATAATAAGAATAATAATGGGTCAAAATCAATGTTGTAATGGGGTCTTACGCCCTTCTACTTTCATAATTTCCCTAGAAAACCCAAATCAAGTCATCTTGGTCAAGTGACTCATCACTTTCATCATTTTTCATTTTCTCATTAACTCGTCGCTTGAGGGGGTAGTCATATAATCATAAATTCATAATCAAGTCAATAATCAAACAATCAGTCATTGCTAAGTGCATTCATCCAAGAATCATTTCCAAAGACAATCATACACCCTCCTTGCTTGGGGCAAACAAAAAAAAGAGGGGTAAAAAATAAATTCAAATAAACTGGGTGGCTAAACTACCTGATCGATATCCCCTAAGGCTAAAGTGTAGACTTAAGCTTATCTTCCAATTCCCTAAGGCTAAAGTGTAGACTTAATCTTATCTTCCAATGCCCCTAAGGCTAAAGTGTAGACTTAAGCTTGTCTTCCAATGCCCCTAAGGCTAAAGTGTAGACTTAAGCTTGTCTTCCAATGCCCCTAAGGCTAAAGTGTAGACTTAAGCTTGTCTTCCAATACCCCTAAGGCTAAAGTGTAGACTTAATCTTGTCTTCCAATACCCCAAAGGCTAAAGAGTAGACTCAAGCTTGTCTTCCAATGCCCCAAAGGCTAAAGAGTAGACTCAAGCTTGTATTCCAATGCCCCAAAGGTTACCAAAAACTTAGTATACTCAAAGCCTAAAGTATGGACTCATATCATAATCTCTGCCAATGGATGAAAAGTTTACTAAAATCAAGTCCATCAATGGTTTGGAAGCAATATTTCAAAAGTGCATACCCTTTCCATGATTGGTACATCTAAACATTGATTAGGTTAATGAATAACCTTAATCAATTTGACCATTTTAGTTCTTCTATTTTTGCTTTGCATTGTGCTTTCACACAACGTATTCCAAAAAGGGACATCTGTAGACACTAAAATCACATCATATTTAAGATACTACCTAATTGGACTCTTATAAGACCATATGGCCCACTTTAGGTAGCCTTCAAGCTAAAATAATGGTTTTCACCACTAAATCAGGGTACATTTCCTTAAGTAATCGAGGTTGTCCTAGCCTGATATGACCTCCAAATTGGGGTCGTCCTACCATGATATGACCTCAAAATTGAGGGTTGTCTCACCCCAAGGCGACCACCAAAAATATTTGTCAAAATTAAGGCAAGAATTAACTAGCATCTGAAACTACCAGTTAATCTTGTGCATTATCCCACATCGTGATTTAGTGCTTTGCATGAGCTAAAATAGAAAAATGTATACATTAATCAATTGCATGAGATTTCATAGAAAAGCATTCACTTTTCTTAATGTGAACTGCCTCTCCACTTTTTCATGCAAAGGGTTTATGCCATTATTAGGTTTATTTCGAGGAATTTATATATTGGGATCACCCTCATTCAAAGTAAGATAGATATTCGAGTGTTCAAGCAATGAAGTGTTTTCAAAACCTAACAATGAGCTCTTAAGCTTTTACCATCAAAATCTTAAGCTTTTACCATCAAAAACTATGTCATTGGACTACTCCAAGGGTTGAAGACTACATGTACATTTCTCCACATGATCGAACACCCCAACTTCGATGATTGATAGAACCCACCAAGCCGCTACAAAAATGCACCCATTCTCTCAATCAAACCCTATATTGAACCCAAGATTCACCCTCGCATCAACTTCAAAAAAGCACTTACAGGTTGATGACCATCTTGCTCAAGGATGGCCCGTAATTACGATCATCCCATCCAAAGATGACCCTTGGACAGTAATTTGTTTTTCTTATTTCGTTTTAGTAAAGCTTTAGTATAGTTTATTTCTTATATTTTACAATAGTTTGCTTTCCATTGATGCATTTCATTTTATTTTATTTGGGTTTAATCATCATTAATACGAGGCTCTACATATGCTTTTGATATTCTTCATTTTTTTTGTGAGTAAGTTATATATTTCTACAAGGAAAGAAGAGTGTAAGAATTTGATATCATCAACTATTATAGTGATCATGAAAATCCCACTCCAACATTTTGTGAATGCAAGAAAAATCCTGCGTAGTGCACCCATTTATTCATGAATGTAACTCATTGTATCAAAGTGGTAGAAAATCCCTCAAAGGGATATCTTTGTAACTGACTTGAAAAATAGTTTATTGATTAATAAAAGGGGCATCATTTTATATTCTATTTGTCATTATGGTGGTTATAATTGACTAGTTACATTAGGTATATTAATTCATTACATTAGCATTAGGTCTAGTATTATTCTTGCAAGCTAGGATCAGGAACCATACCTATATATTTGTCATCTTCTTAACCGATCTTATCCATCATCATCATTTGCAGTTTTTCTTTTGAGCTTTTGCTTATCAAGGGGTTCATGTAAGATAGAGTAGATATCATATGAGCATAAACAATGATTTTTAGATGACCACTGACTATTTTACGCACACATTTTAGTTTACAAAATATCATAAGGAAAACCCCCATATTTCACATATCATTACCATCCACATTCCTCTTTTGGTAACTATGATTTTCAACACAACCAATAATTTTTTATAGGGTGTTCACTAGATTTTTCGGTCGTTCAACCATTCCTAGTTTTCCTTTCATATTTTTTAGATAGCTATCTTGATTTTAGAAGGTAGGGTATTGCTTTTATAGTACCTTGCATATCTCAAAATCCCAACACAATTTTATACATGTAAAATCTGAGTTTAAACAAGGAAGGATGAAACTACAATGTAGTCCTTGCCACATTAAGCGATAGGTTTCCCTTGCTCAACCTATTACGCGCATGGTTTAGGATGTTGAGAATTGAAAAAAGGACAAGCTCCCTCCTACCCAAAGAAATAAAATCCCTGCTCCACAAAAATGAGCAAGTATCTAAAAAAATGGTTTTCATCACTAAGAAAATAAATCTCTTGCTCTTCATAAAAACAAGTAAATATCCCAAAGAAATCAAAAGAAAAGAAGGGGGTAACGAGCTTGAATCCCTAGAATCATCAGTCATTCAAAAGCCATGGGATGATCTCCATTACAATAATGGTTTGAATGAAACCTGCATGGAAATGGAGAAGTCTTATGCATTGTGATATGTTTGTCACATTAGCAACCTTTTTTTGTACAAACCAATGTCAACTTGTGAATGAGCTAGCTTTTGTGGCTCGTTTTACCTAGTATTCTAGTCCAACTACGTACAAGATCAGGATAAGTATGACCATAAGGTGATACTCATTATGAAAATGGGTTGAATGAAACCCACCTAGCAATGGGGTAGTATTATGCATCATTAATGAACATCACTTGCACACACAAGGATATCGAATATCTTGGTCTTCCTAGCACACTTGTATCTTTTAAGGTCTTGTGTAGTTAGTATACATATTTTAACTAGTCAAATAGGGTGTTTGAGTCTCATGAAAACCATGTCATTTCCCTATAGCATCTTAATGGTCATCCATCCCTCATCTACATTATCTCATATTACATATGGTTGGATTTCAAATGTATGACTTTTATGAAAAGGTTAACATTTTTATTGATGAATTTTATACATTTTGTGGTGCTTACATTTAGGTTGTTTTGCATCTTAGATTCATTCATTATGTTTTAGCATATAAACATAAAAATAAAATTTTGCATCATCATGTCATTAGTACATCATCCACATGCATACATATATGCATACATACTACAATGTCTAGGCATACATCTAGCATTCATCATTGCATGTCATTAGTACATTGCATACATACCTATCTCAATGCATACATAATAGCTAAAAAATATTCATCTAACATACATGCATCATCATCAACAACAACTTGGGGGATTCAAGGTATCACACCTTCCCCTAACAATCAATCGATCAAGCAATCAAACAACTTGGGGTAATCAAGGTATTGCACCTTCCCCAAAATCATTAATCGAGAAAACAATATTTCTCCTTGGGGGTGTTCAAAGTATCACACCTTCCTCCAAAAATCAATCAAACAATCAAACAACTTGGGGTAATCAAGGTATCACACCTTCTTTAAACCATCAATCAAGTAAGCAATCAATCTCCTTGGGGGTGTTCAAGGTATCACACCTTCCCCCAATCAATAAAATAATCATCAATTAATTGCTAGGCTCAAAAGGTTGCATCCTTTTGTCAAAGGTTGTGCCCTTTGCCTTGCAAAAAACAACCAACACATCAACTGCTAGGTTCAAAAGGTTGCATCATTTTGTCAAAGGTTTTTTCTTTTACATCGTATTCAGTTTCACTCAAAACGCTCAAAAGGAACCTATTTCCTTTGGTCATATTACAATTCAAAAGGCTCCAAAGGAACATAGCCCCTTTGATCAAATCAATGCAAAAAGCTCCAAAGGTACCCAAAATCCTTTGGTCAATTTCAAAAATATTTAAAGGTATCCAAACTCCTTTGGTCAATTTGGCTCCAAAAGCACCTAACCCCTTTGGTCAAATCAACTCAAAAGTCTCCAAAGGAACTCAACCCCTTTGGTCAAATCAATCCAAAAGGCTCCAAAGGAACCTGACTTCCTTTGGTCACAATTTCAATCAAAAGGCTCCAAAGGAACATAACCCCTTTGGTCAAATCAATGCAAAAAGCTCCAAAGGTACCCAAATTTCTTTGGTCAAATTCATTTCAAAAAGCTCCAAAGGCATCTAACCCCTTTGGTCACATCAATCCAAAAGGCTCCAAAGGCACCTAACCCCTTTGGTCACATTCATTCACAAAATTTGAGTGAATCTCATATCTAGTGATTTACTCTATAAACCTAGCGATTGCAGCGATTGGTTATCCATGCAATTCGATAGGATGAGTAAATTACCATAAGATCACTCACCAAAAGTAGTAATAAAATGGGTCACAATCAAGGTTGTAATAGGGTCTTATTCCCTTTTAACTTTTGTAATTATCCTATAAAATCCAAATCAAATCATCTAGGTCAAATGACTCATCGCTTTCATCATTTTTCCATTTTCTCATTGACTCATCACTTGAGGGGGTAGTCATATAATCACAAAATTCATAATCAAATCAATAATCAAAATACTTAATCATGCAAATTGCATTCATTCAAGAATCATTGCCAAAGATAATCATGCCCTTTTTTCTTGGGGTAGACAACAAGCAAAATTTCAACTAAACACATTACAGGACAAATAAACTTGCCTATTTGATATACCTAAAATCAATGCCTTATGGACTAGACAATGTCTACCCTTGAACGAAAGGTTTACTAAAACTAAATTTCTTCAACTTGTCAGAAGCAATGGTTCAAAAATGCATACTCTTTCCATGATTGGGGCATCTAACATTTATTAGATCAATGAACATCATCAACCCTCAATTTGACTCTAGGTCATTTATTTTTGCTCTGTGTTGTGCTTTCACACAACACATCCCAAAAAGGGGCATATGTAGACACCTAAAATGCATCATATTTAGGAGACTACCTATATGGACTCCTTCTAGACCATATGACCCACCTTGGGCAACCCTAGGGCTAAAATAGTGGTTTTCACCACTCAAACAGGGCACATTTCCTTAAGCAATTAGGGTCATCCTAGCCTAAGATGACCTCCAAATTGGGGTCGTCCTACCATGATATGGACTCCAAATTGGGGTCATCCTACCTTGAGACCTCCAAATTAGGGGTCATCTCACCCCGAGACGGTCATCAAATCTTGGTCAAAGTTAAGGCAGGACTTAACTGACAGCTGAAATTACCAGTTAATCCTATGCATGAACCCATGCCATGATTTTATGCCTAGCATGAATTAAAACAAGGATCAATTGCAATGCATTGAATCAATTTGCATGAGATCTTGAAGAAAACATTAACCTTTTTAAAAATGAACTGCCCCTTCACTTTTTCATGCAAAGGGGTTGTGTATTATTAGACATCTCTCGATAAGCCTATATGATAGCATTCACCCTCAATTGAAGAGGTATCAATCAACTTTCTGAGCAACAAAGTGCTACCAGAATACACAAAGACTGAACAACTCCCAAAAGAATCGAAGTGATATCATCTCAACTCCCTAAGAAAGCCATGTTACTGCACTGCTCCAGGGGATATAGGTGTGTATTTTTTTCTTCCACTTGACCTCACACGCTCGTCTCGATGACTAAATTAACCTATCAAGCCACTTCCATGAAGTGCACCAATCTACCAAAAATACCATGGATTGCACCTAGAGTCACCCTCACATCAGCCTTGAGAAAAGGATTTATAGATTAGTGGTTGTCTCACTCAGAGACAGCCCATAGGTACAACCATCCTGCACAAAGACGACCTCTAGGGTTTAGATATGTTTTTATCATTCCTTTGCAAAATAAGTTCTAGAAAAAATTCTATTCATTGTTTTAGCATAAATAGGTTTTAATTTATGTATGTATTTATCATGTTTCAGTCATTCATCGCTTTTATTTATCATTTCATCCACACATGCTACTAATCACTTTTTTTTCCTTATGTGTAGACTACAGGTTTTCTACGAGGAAGGAAGAGTGCAAGAACTCAATATCATCACCCCTTGCGGAGGTCACGAGAAACCCTCTTCAAGATGGTTCGTGGGTGTGAAGAAGACCCTATGCATTGCATCCAAAATATCTTTATTGTAAATCATTGTATCACACTGGGTAGCATCCCTAAGAGGGATCATATTGTAACCGATTGAGAAATAGATTTATTATTAATAAAAAGGGCACCATTATTCATTTTATATTTTGTTTGTCATTATGGTTACATGATTTGCTATCTCATATTTTATTTTCTTGGATGTATGGTTTTTTTTTACACTTAATCAATAATCAAGAGTAGAATTATATATATGAGCAATCAAATATATATTAAGGACAATATAATAATGAAATAACATTCACTTATAATATCAAATATGAATGTAAATTACCAAAATCATTCATGTACATGCATGAAGAATACTTACAATATAAATTTCTTAAAATTTGTATACAAGTTTTATTATCAATGCTTGCTATGTGGTGATCAGTACATATCATTTTCCCTCTTCATTGTATGGATATTTATCTCCATAATATATCCATAGTAACATGACTCTTTAATACTTGTTTATTGCACTCCTCACATATCTGGAAGATGCAACCTTTCCTATTCTTGACCTTTGGCTTCTCATATTTCCACTTGTATACAAGACTCTTACTCTCTTCTTACATGCATACTTTAACTCTATGATACTTGCACACTTCTACATGACTCTTACTCTTCTACATGCACTCCTAATACAAGATACTTGTGCACATACTCACATTACATATTTGCACACTTACATACATGAAACTTGTACAAATTATCTCAATTCGCGCTTGCACTCTTACTTACATGACACTTGTGTATTTCTTTTACATTATACTCTTACATAAAACTTGTGCATATCTTACACATTGACACTTACATAAAAGAGAAATATAAATTGAGAGTGTATCTTATGTCTACCTATTTTATGAGAGGCAAATAGCACCATCCTATAATAATTCCTCAAGGGTAGGTAAATATGAATGGTGCACTAAAAAATAAAGGAGGGCTTGTCCTCTAGTGTCCATTGATGTAGTGATATAATATGGAGTTGAATTAATGAAATAAGAGTTTTATGCATTAAGATTCATGTTTGTGGATCTAAATGAAGAGTCTAGTTGATTTATTTGCAAGGGTTTTGAGTTAGATTGTTGGGGATGATCCAGTAATGAATTGTCCCCTATAGAGGCTCCTAGAATTTTATTACCCTCTCTTAAAAATACCTCTATGACTCCCTTGGACTAAATAAACCATATGGAATATAGACTAGAAGATAAATCTTGTATTTTTTTGATGGGTGGGGCTTAGATAATATTTAAGTGATGAGGCATTTTTTAATTGGTAAAATATGGTGTTCCAAAGGCTAAGGTTTCCATCATGACCCTCTATGAGAAGGTCAAGATTAGTGGTCAACTAGTGAGTGATAATATGGTCCATATATCATTTCTCTGTTAGAGTTACTATTCCATAGTAACTGTTGTATTAGCTCATTTGGTTATATGTTGTTAGGGTAGGTTAGTTTACTATCCTAGGTTAGATATTTATCTTACCGATATTCCTTATGGTCGAAATATATTAACATAGAATATTATTTGTTAGATAGTTGTTAGTATTGTTAGCAATATTATTTTATCGTTATCTTTGGCTATCTTTAGCCTACAAAAATTTGTATATATTTCTAATTATTTGAATGCAATATATCATATTTTGTCTGCCTAATATGGTATCAGAGTGATATTATCGCTCCACTTCAATTTGGTGAGTGGAAGCATGATCTGGACTATGAGCTAGGCCTCTAACCTAGGCTAAGATAGAGGATTTGAATCGATGCTTCCTCGAAAGACTGATACAGGATCTGTGATTGGTGGACGTTGGTTGTGCTACAAGAGAGGACCGACATAGTAGGGACTCTGACAACAACTCATACCTACAAGGCCCCATATATAGGGGTAGGGATATCAACAAAGTATATCAGAGAGACATCAATGACCTTGTTAGGGATCTGACGTAAACACTACCTAATATCAGACACCTAGATGCGACAACATGGACCTGACTGGACACCCCAATGCAACAACGAGGACATAGATCCCTAAGCTAGGTATGTGGGCTAGTTTTGCCCGACCAGAGGCACTTGTGTATACTGACTAGGATATGATGGGTAAATCAGGAGCTGATCCTATACAGCCTGTATATTCTACATGATGGCTAAGGCAGGGTCGAGCAAAAATCTAAAGGGAAGGTGTGACTTTTGTGAGGCACTCATAATATCATTTGAGCTTTATTTATTTTATTTGACCTTACTGGCTCCTACATCCCTGATGTGGGACTAAACACCATTTTAAGATGATTGCACACGAACATCATGGTTCTATGAAAACCAAATCCAATCATGAGTTGACGTGCGAGGAGGAGATCATATTACAGATCGAATTGAAGCAAAGTGGATAGACCTTGTCGACAGTTTTTCCAATTCAGACGATAAAGGAGTGTGCAATCGCTGAGGAGATCTAGAAGGAGGGAGTGCATTTTTTTATTGTAGGAGACTGTTCAACATCACTCATCGAGCAGACACCTGGTCTCTCTCTAGTAGCACACAACACAAAGAAAAAATGAGTAAAGTTGCAAGTCAACTCCAAGACGTTGCTTGGTTAAATTACACTACAAAAACCGTCACCATCACTCTACCAACCACCATTTGTGAAGAAAAACTAGTGCAGGCTATTCCTTGACACTGGCAGTTCGTGGGCCAAGTTTCAACACACAAATCAATGCATTTTTCATTTGGAGAAATTGCTTCAATTAATTTGCAGGACGTCGAGGAAAACTTTTTGCGCCCATCGAGAGATGGAATAGCAGCCTGTCACATCGGTGTTCGATCGCATGAAGTGTCCATCGAAGGCTCATAGCAAGTCCCATTATGTGGTTGCATTTACGTTCTGGAGGTGAGATACATTTATACGCATAGGGACCAGATACAATAATCTAAAGCATGAATTAGAGGATTCTATGCGGGATAGTCGATCACCATAGGCTCAACGTATTTTGCACAGTCATAAACCAAGACGACATGCATCTCCATTGTTAACGACCATGCACTAGTTATAGATAGTAAAAATAAAAAATTTAACTCATCACAGACAATAGTGTTTGTGAAACATTTGCATCTACCATTAAATTTGTGCAGTCGTTCAGTGCAGATTCTATGTCCGACTTGCAGGTTTTGATATCAACGCAGATAAGGTGAGGTAGGTGTGAAATTTGATGTTGTTTTTCAACGTTGCGGTGATAGTTCCTAGCCCCTTGGACACCGCACTAGCTTGATGCGCAGGAGCCTATTGGCAAACCGCTCATAGGAGAAGCGTGCCACCAGGAGGTAGACTCGTTGTCGAGAGTCACGCCGCCCAATGGAGCACCACCTCCAACCATTCAATAAAAAATAGATCGTGTTCTTTATGACTCACCGTGCCCAGTATCTTGGCCGGTAGCCAGTTGCCCACTAAGACTTTGCCACTCAAGTGGTCGTGGGATCTATTCTCGCCGACCACAAAAAAAAGGTATAAATTTTATTTAGCCTTTTTTTATTAATTTTTATTTTTATTTTAAATTAATTTCCATTAATTTAATTTAAAATAAATTTAAACTTTAAAATTCAAAGTTTAATTATTTTAATTAAACTTTAGACAAATAAATTGCATTTTTTTGCAATTGTTTTTTAGCAAAGTTATGTAAAAAAGTGCCTAAGAGATAAATTTTGTAACAAGCCTTTAAGGCTTAAACATTGTCATTTTATCTTACCAAGGGGGGATATAATTTTGCAACAAAGGGGGATACTCATTTTTTTCCCTCAAAGCTCATTTTGCAAAAATGGGGGAATCATTTGTAAAGGTGCATTTTCGGCAGCGACTGACACCTTAGTCAATATTTTGTAAAATTCCCTTGTAAAAGGTGCATTTTCAGTAGTGACCGACACCTTAAAAATGGGCAGATCAAAGAAAAAGTAAGCCCCAAAATCAACCGATGTTGCTAAATCAGTTAAATATCCATACTTTCCACTAGAGATGGAAGGGGTAGTTTTTTATGAGGATGGCAATTTTTTCACACTATGTTGTGGTGTAGATGCCATACTCGATGATTTTGTGTCTTGTGAAGACATTCAGAAAAATGGTGTTCTAATCCCTATTGGCGTTGTAAGGGTAATATACATGTCATTGGTTTCTCTTGACATTGCTCAACGTAAAGTAAAAAGGGACATTAGTGAGGAAACAAAGGTCAAACCCCTAATGGTCGATGCTTGTTGTGATACAAGTGATCTTCAACCCATTGTGGTGAATGCTTGTTGTGACATATGTGACCTTGAGCCCATGATGGCCAATGCTTGTTGTGATACAGGTGATCTTACACCTTCAATGGTAGATATTAGTTGTAGCACAAGTGATCTCATTTTAAAAGTAAACTTTACTTGCGATACTAGTGACTTAAAAACTGAAACCCCTCAAAAAGAGCATCATAATCTCATCAATAGTGACAAATACCATATTGTTAAAAGCATTGATGAAGATGATGAAATTGGGTATTTTGAAAAACACACCAAAGGATTTAGATCCAAACTGATGAATAAAATGGGATTCAATGGTGAGAGATTAGGTAAACATGAACAAGGCATTAAAACTCTAATAATGCTAAATGTCAAGGCAAATAATGAAGGCCTTGGCTATTTTGGACATGTAAGTACCGATGATACCATATTTTTAAAACCTAAATCTCCTACAACTCCTAAAAAACATTGTTTTAGTCATTATGGTCGAACATGACATCTAGCAACTAGGTGTTGGAAATTACATCCTTGTGACTCATGTGGATGTACAAATCACTCTTCTTCCAATTGTTGGTACAAAATGAAAATGGCCAACAAGGTTCATATAGATTGTGGATGGAAATATCTCACATAATGGACCATGATGAAAGAAATGGTGTATGACTTATATATAAAAGTTAAAACCTAGACCCATAGGCAGATCCAGTGATAGACCGAGTGCAGTCCCAGAGGTAATGACCCATAGACAGACGTAAAGATAGACCCATAGACAAATTTCTAGAGGTAGATCTACAAGCATATCTAGAGGCAATGATCTAGAGGCAGATTCACAAGAATATCCCGAGATAGACCGAGAGGTACAAATCTAGAGGTACGCTTAGAGCTAGAGCCTTGAGCTAGAGCCAGAGCCAAATACAAAGCAAGAGCCAGTATTCTTTCATTTCTCTTCTTCTTCACTGTATTGGGACAGTTATATTATTACCCAAATAATGTAATAAGGGGGATGTTAGAGTTACTATTCCATAGTAACTATAGTATTACCTCATTTGGTTATATGTTGTTAGGGTAGGTTAGTTTACTATCCTAGGTTAGATATTTATCTTACCGACATTCCTTATGATCGACAGATATTAGCATAGAATATTATTTGTTATATAGTTGTTAGTATTGTTAGCGATATTATTTTATCGTTATCTTTGGCTATATTTAGCCTACAAACATATGTATATATTTCTATGTATTTGAATGCAACATATTATCTTTTGCCTACCTAGTATTCTCAACCATAGGTTTGGGATTAGGAAAGAAGAGAGGGTTATTCACAATTCCAATGTTTTTAATGTTTACTAAAGAAGAAAAATAAAATTATTTATAGCCTTTATATCTCGTTCCCTTGATATACCTAGTTTGACTTATATACCTCATAGGCCTCTCTATATACTAAATATTTTGATAAACCTAACCCCTCTCTATATACTTGTTGGTACATAAGAGAAGGTTGATACAAACTCCAATAGTACATGGAAGTGGCCTCCTAGATATGTGGCCAAGATGGCACATGAGGGATACTAATGCACCTCCTTATGAATCTCACTAGTCCACTACAATATACTAGCTACTAGGTGTAAGTAATTGCAATACCTTATGTAAAAGGCTAGCAACATGGGATCACTATATACCCAATATAGCCTAGTAGTTTATACGATAATTATTGATAGTATCAAGAAGATCATAGCAAGACTAGAAATTTGTTATGTTCTTATTATCTATAATTAGACTGATCTAGATAAACAAATATGATTAATGGTATTGATTAAAGTTTTGATCAATTTTAAGGTTTGGATTAGTCAAGAAAAATCTTGGGATCCACTTTGGTGTTCACATTGGGTTCACCAAAACATGAGATAGGGAAAAAAAAAGGGCCTTTGATTTGGCTTGTGGGATAGAGTGCATTGGATCCCTTGTTCCTAGAAGGTATCGGTTCTATGACATCCCACTTCAAGCATATGGGATGTTATGAGCCTATACAATTGTGCAAATTCAATTTGAAAAAACCTATGTTTTTCCTAAGAAATTTCTTTAACTCTCTACCCTTAATATGGCATTATTCTAACTACAAATGCAATAAACACAATATAGCATACAAAGCTATTAACTACATGTTTTTTTGTTTTTTAATGATTTCAAGAAAAGATACAAAATAATATTCAAGTAAATAGACCTAAATTTCTACATGTGATTTGACTTTGATGATAATGTAATAATACCATTAATCCCCTAATGATGGTAGGACTAAGATGCTTATTCACTTTTTAAAAATGAACTAAAGAATAGAAAAATAAAGTATGTAGACAAATAGAAAAACAACAAATATTAACGATATAATCCTAAATTGATAAAATATGCTAAAGGGAAACATCTAATCTACTTCTACCTCTATGGCGATAGCATTAGATAATGTAAAAGCATTGATGATGCTATTGACAACTAGTGACACTTTTGATTGTGGTTCTTGCTTCCATAGAAAACCTATTTAGCTCCCTTGACTAGCATAAAACCCTATTTAAAAAGGTGAAATAAGATCAATATGTAGACTAAGATGTTGACTATCTGCATAGAGAAAAAAGTGATATAGTAGAGCAATAACACCACTGATTTTTTTGATAAGGGATAATGCTTTTGTTATATATGACAAATTATTGACTACAATATTATAGTCTCTATTGTAAATAAAACAAAGCATAGTAGCACCACTAAGACTGTAGTTCTATGATACTTTTACCTATAGATACAACATAATAGATAAGACATGAAACCCGTGATGATTTGATGAATTAATAAATAACCCTGAACAAAAAATGCATAGGATTTTTATAGAGATGGGCTATCAACTATTTGATTATAGAAAAATACAATTTTAGATACAAAAGCTAGAAAATTTAATAGATTAAAATTACTAGTAATGACAAATCAAAAGACAAGGAGTAGTAGATTAAAAACAAGAGTGTGAGGTACAATATTATATCCATGGGTAGGAAGCTTATTGTATTCCCAAAAGCCTCGTTGTGTATGACCTTGATAAATATTGATATCTTGGATAAACTTCACTATGTCAAAATAATATCATTCATCAATTAGATAAGATGTCATTATGTTAGAAAATCATTCACCAATTTGACAAAGCCTCATTACTTCAAAATATCATGGTTTGGGATCCCCTAAGGTCTAGCTTTATAGAAAGCCATGGCTCCCTTGGAGGATCCTCTAGAGAATCTGCCAAGATTGGCAAGTTGGAAAGGTATTTTATTGCGTGGATGGAGTTTAGTTAGGTGAAGGTAAGATTGAGAAAAGATGGTATGCAAGGGGATGAATGATAATATGGGAGAAACAAAGGGAAATTTCTAATATTTTATTTTCAATAAATATGCAGTTGAGGTGGCAGACACAATTAGCATAGTTAGATCCAAATTTAGTGGGTAGATGGCTTCTACCAACTATCTACCTTTATTATTTTTATTTTTTGATTGTAATAGTGTTGGAATCATGGGCATTGGTGACACTAAAGATACTGGCACTAGTTCAAAAATGACCATTGTTTGTCTAAGTGGAAAATAATAGATGAAATTAGACATTTTAGAAAAAACATTGCAAGGTAGTTAGTAGCTTTGTCTATGCTACCACTTTGGGAATGACATTTTTGCTTTGGAGGTAATAAATACCCCTAATTTTGTCTTAAGATGTTTGATTTGATTTAGATGTCTAATTGGCTAGGTGATGTAGATCTTAGTAAGCTTTAGAAATTTGATTGTGTGCTTAAAATAGGGTGTCTACAACAGGCATCACCTTCATCCCATTTAACAAATATTCTAGGCCTAAATAAATGTACTATACACACATATTATTTTTGCTTTTTAACTACTATTTTCCTATCACTCTTTCCTTTTCCTCCATAAATCTTCATTTGCTTGACTTCCTTTACTTATTTGTTTTTAAAGTTTTTTCTTGCAAGATGCAAAATTTATTTCATATTCTAAGTTTTGTTGTCATCTTAGTATTTTCATGTTGCTAAACTAGAAAAAATCAAGGCTAAATGAACAATTTGCCTATAATTGTGAGCCAATTATCCATAATGGAGCTCACCCAACATGTGAACTGCTCGAGCAAGCAAATTAATCCCAAGTAGGCAAACCTACTCATCTATACAGATTTATTGTTGAGCACAAATATGGATAGAGTGAGGGCTATAAACTCTACAACCCAATTAACTTCCCCTCATTTCAACAATACACATATCTCTTTGCAAACCACTCACACTTTTATCCCTCGATGTAGCCCTAAATTCAACAACTATGCTCTCAACCTTGTGATCTTGGTAGTGTATCATGCATGCTATACAAATTATATCCCATGATGTATGAATCACATGATTGTGTGGATCATGACCTGACCTTCACCACTAAGTGTGCACTTACTCAGATACCAACAACTTGTAGTCTACTTAACTATACACTGGACAGAGAGTCAAACCCACTAAACCTACATTCAATTGGTCTTGAGGAAATATAACTTGGGTCAAAATTAGGTTTTTGCAACATAAATAGGGTATGGAAATTAGATTTAGCCATGAATCTATTTCCTCAGGTTTGGAGCTACCCTGAGCTGGTAAATATATGTATGGAAAAGTATGATCCCTTAAGTAGAAGTATTAGGCCTCTTTAATGAAGTGAAAAATAATTTTACATCAGAGAAGAAAACATTAGAAAATAATTGAAGGTGGATGGTTACCAAGCCATATAAATCTCATGCAAACTCAAACCACAAAAAGACTTATATTATAGATGCACAAACAACTATTGGTGAGATGTCCTAGTTCCTTACCTGAAGAACCCTAATAAGGAAATTGAATTCGACGCTCTATTAGAGTTGAAACTTTTTAATTATGATGTTCATATGGTATTTTTTGGGATAGCCTCTATGCTAGGGGAGAGATCATATGTAGAAAAATTATGGGGAGCATATTTCCCTTTTGTACATAGTTTATACATACCTAGCAGGCTATCAAATGATTAACTATACCAAGTATATTTTTGAACAAATGGACAATCAATGCAAGGTATTAAAAAATGAAATAATATTCACCTATACCTCCTACTTGTTTTGGTTGATAATATATCATAATAAGGATTGATTTTGACCTTGTAATTGTATCAAATAGGAGCAGATGGAGGTATATGGAGGGACTCTTTCAATAGTAGAGCGTACCAAAGTACCTTTCCAAGAAGTGGACAAGAACACTTACCGCTTCTATGATGAAGTGTATGAGGTGATCATGGAGAAAATGAGGGTAAAGTATGAAGGTTGTCAAATGAAGATAAAATACTAATGAAATATCTAAAACAATCCAATGAATATTTGTATCTAGGGAGGATCTATTCATCTATATGCCTCTATTATTTTTCAACCACCACCTTCAAGTTTCTAGCATTTGTACCGAATACATGTTCAATATCAAGTATACTAGGAAAAAATACTGTGTACTTGAAGTATTTTAGAGGGTATAAGAAAAATACCTTCTACCCACTCAAGAATCTAATCATGAATATCAATCCTAAGTTATGAGGGTTCTACCAAGTAATAGAAGAGAAACTAAGGGGTATGGGGTAAGAACCACTCATAGATAGGTGGTTCTATGATCTATTAAGATATTTTAGAGACAAGATTAAGGTTATGGGTTTGGGCACTTTATTTGCACATAAAAAATGCAACGATTAGAAGGAATCTAATTCTAGTGAAGAGATAGTCTCATCACCCTAAGAAGTATACATGGCTATGAAGATGAAATATCAGGATGGTATAATAATTTGTCTAAATAGAACTTCTTCTACACCAAGGTAAAGGATGACTTTAACCAAAATACTAAGATGAACCACCAAAATCTATAGGTCTTAAGGATGTTGGGATATTTAGATTGAAATATCCTATCTTGGTAGAAGATGTAGTATGAAACAAGGACTTGAATGAGTTCAACATAATATGGCCTGCTTGATGATCAATTCTCCACCATTTGGGATCAAAATCATTCAAGGAGTTTTAAGAGGGAAAGGACATTAGAAAAAACTTTAGATATCCCATCAAGTCTTCCAGTATCATACCATGTCCTTGCACTAAATGTTATAATATCTATTATACCAACAATATTAGTAGTTATCAATTTTCCAATGTAATAAATAGATATAGAAAGGCAACAAATTTTGAAATATATGGATCAATGTTTGAAAATGTGGCATTAACCAAAGAACAATAATAATAGACACCTTAGCTTGAGAAAGAGAAATCCGTCAAGGAGGAACACCTCTTTAGTTGGAAGTGACCAAAATCATGGCCACCACTACATCCACTTCCACTTCCATAATACACACCACTCTTGCTTCTTTCTCTACCATCACAATTTATTTTTCTACTTCCTACTCTTCTTCCACTCCTTATTTTGTTATACTTCCCTCACTATCTATTAATGGATCCCATGGTTCTCCTAGAAGCACTTTACCTTCAACTATCACAATCACCCGGGTACCACTCTAATTACCTCATTTCTATCACCATCCATCTAAGTATCCACTACACAACCATTAGTACCCTGTGTACTATCCCCTTCATCATTGTATACATCTTCATATATGGTCTCTCTTCTAGTTAAAAAATTGGTATAGCTAGCTTCGTGACCAACCCCATCCATGCCCACCATGTTCATACCCATATCCAATTACTTTACTCTACCAAACATCACATCCCAATCATGTCATCCACCATCATAGGGTAAGCTACTTCTACTATAGGTGATGACATCACCCACTTCATCTACCATGATTGAGTCTATAGGAGGTCCCTCAAAGGTTAGTTTATTTAGAAGGACTAAGTTAGGCCTTTATGTGGAACATGATCTATGAGCCTATGGAAAAAGAAACCCAAAAGGTATCTGATGTTCTCCTTGTGGAGGAGAATAAACTAAAGAAAGAGTATAATCAACTAAGAGAAGATACCTCCTAGGCTCTAGTATTATTGTGGTCCCAATTTGCATTTAAGTGGGATAAGATCATCATTATGGAGGCTATAGAATTTGACCAATCCAAGACTACAATATCCCCTACTGAATTTATTCCTAGAGTATCCATTTTATATCTAAGTCAAGTATATCCTTACTAAATGGTCTAGGTCATAAATCAAATCTCAACTAGTTCAACCATGAAGATTTAAAAACTAGCAATAAGGGATGAAGCACTTGAAATGAATAATGAAGAGCTCAAATAAGAAGTGGCACAACTGAAGGCAAAAAATAAGTGACTTTAGAAAACAATAAGGCACTAAAGATATACACCCCTAAGATATTATCTAAAGAAGCAAGTTGAGGATCTAAAACCTTATAATGATGAGCCAAGAACAATAGACAATAGTTGGAGGATATCTTACAATAGTTTAAATAATGTATAGGACCAATTGAGGGGCCAAAATTATTAAGAAAATCCCAACTAAAGGACCAAGTAAAACACCTTTAAAAATACCAATAATTGATAGATCAAAATATTGATTAGCTCAAGAAGGAATTGGTAAAAATAAAAGAAGTGAAGATAATCATAGATATTAAAACAACCTTTGATATTTAGTAGGTCAAGTTCCCATGGGATAAAATAAAGGAAGAAGTAATTAAAATGTAGGGATACTTCCACTTTATAGCATATGAGGAACATAGCTTGAATTAAGTCATAGAAACCATCAATTAGGTTGAGAACAATTGTCTATAAAGTAGAGGTTCTAGGTAGTATTGAATCATTTGTCTATAGTGTCAACATCACAAGCACAATAAATAGAAATAGATTAAAAATATATAGTAAAGAATATAAAAAATATCCCTAATGCATAGAGAGATCTATAGGCCTACAAGGACACTATGAACTCTCTAAAATCCCTAATCTAGAAAATTATCAAAGAAAGTTAGGGGCTAGTCTTTGTTGGATTACTAGACGTGTTTGACCCATATATGGAACTCCTTAATGATGAAATTACTGACACTATATTCAAATATGTAAAAATTAGGTTGACTCGAGAGATTTCGTTGAGATCTACAAGAAAATGGATCCAATCTATGCCAAGTTATAAGATCTCAAGGGGAAGCAATATGGGTTATCTAAAAATTTATATGAAGATCGTACTAGAGATGCAAAGACCCTAACCTCCCTTCAGTTTCCAGGGGATGAAGAATGGTTGAATCTATTGGGTGTATTACCATAAAATATAGAGCAAGAGAACCATAAATTTTGATATTTTTGTAGCAGGTATTTCAATTTTATAGGATCTATGCTCGAGAATAAAGACACAATCTAGGATATCTTGCTAATCAAACTTGGTGTCTCATGAAGTCGCCAAAAATATACTGACATTTCAATACCTTGGATTTCATAATTTTGGAAGGATGCAAAACAATGAAATAAACCTACCAATGAATTTTAAAATATCTCAAATTTTGATTAAGTTCAAGACAAGTGCCAATTGGTTTAGGAGAAATCTTCCTATACAATGAATTGATAGGATCATAATATCAAAGCACTTAGTGTAAGCTAGAAAATCTCTAACAGAATCAAGCACTTAGCTCACTTCCTATAGCAAATATCTCACTAACCTATAGAGGGATATAAATAAAGATGTGGATCCCAAGGAAAATCTTTGAAAAGTGATATTTTGACATGTAGTAGTTCCATAACTGATTTTAGAAACCTTCTAAGCCTTTTAGAGGTATTTAACACTTGGAGGTGCATCATTTTCTTAGAGATGCCCCCATATATTTAATTTTACTAGGAGTAATAGTTTCTTACACTAGGTAACTCAGGGGTAAACTCCTACTAGAAATAGGAGCCATAGATTTATTTAAAACAAATTGGCCATGATAATTTAGAGCTACACTTTGTGAAACCCACATTATGCTTTATAACTCATAAAATTTGGAGTAAATTAATAAGTCTTTTGCTTTCCATTAGTAGCATTGCCCTCTTGTATCATAGAATATATGGTGATTGAGGCATAGACCTTTTTCCCATCTTGTCATTCACCTCACCATTTCATATCAATTGAATGGGAACATTGTTGTTAATCAGAATGTCATGTGTTTATTTATTGCACACTTCCTTGCTACAATTATGACCATATTTTTATTTAAATCCCCCACACCCTTAAATGTCAAAATTTACTTTTTATGCATTTAATTTTTTGTACTTTATTTTCATGCAAATAGAGTAGGTTAGATTAGGAATTAGCAAGGATAGTTGGGAGATAACCTAAACTAGGAGGTTGGAAGAGGTCACAAACCCTTCCATTCAATCTTATTGAAACAATAACTTTGGAAAATTAGAAGTCAAAAGAATCCTCGATTCAATAAGAAGGGGTGTCACTAGTACTCATATAGACCACTAGACAAGGTATCAACGAACAAAAAACTTCCATGTTTTACCTTCTATATCTAAGAGAAAACACATGTTCTTCATGTCTATTGTTTATTTTTAGGATAGTATAAATTAGATGATGAAAGAAATGAGTTGATGTATTTTTTATCTAAACTTATATTTTTACCCAAAAAAAGGTATGGATGTCATGTTATCAATGACACATTAGCCAATGATGCTTTGCCAGTTATCTTAATCATCCAATATCTATTAAAATGGTGGATAAGATATTTGAACAATAGAATTCTAAGGTCTAAAGACTCAACAATGCTTCCCTATATAATAAGCCACCATGTCATGTTGAGACCAACACATCACCCATGCACATTATCCACTTCTTGCATGCAACATGACCCACACAACTGAAAGGAAGATGAAAGGGTTTGAACCCTCACCTGGGTGTAGGTAATGCCTTAACCAAGGGACTCCTAGCCATTATGTCACCCATAATATTGGGCACATCAATCACCTCCTACTCAAAGGACCCTACACAATCATGAGGAGAACACAACCCCTATGGATGACTCGTAAATTGAATAAAACCAATTGGAGCCCAAGCCTTAACTTAGCATAAGGTAGTCATTGTTCCATGGAATTCATTATAAACGAAGTCATTAATGTATATATTAAACAAAATCGATGTAGGATTATCGTTTATTTCCCCCTAAGCACAAGAATATTATTTTTTCAATTTTAAAAAATAGAGGAAAAATAATGTTTTTTAACATAAAATATGAAGTATCTAAAGGCAAGATGATGCAAAGTGCTAAGCTAAGATCCCTTAAAAATTTTCATATCTCGTATTTTTGATGGTTCATTGATGTTTATTACAGTTTTCCCTATACAATATTTTTCTAAAATACAACCAATCAAGCCATTCTCTCTCACCAATACAACAAAAAAGGTATCAATCCAATTTAACAACTTTATCAAGCGGATCATAGGTCTTTTCCATACATAAAATTTTATCCATGACTTCTATGGCATATGGAGACTACCAAAAATATTTAACTTCTTTTATCCTTCAATAATCATGTAGATTTTCCTCTCATATGTGCCAAAGCAAAAATGGAAATTGATTTTTTTGAAAATTTTCTAAAAGACAAGTGAGGATTTCAAATAACCTTAAAAATTTCAATCCATTATTTACGACACTCATCTGGTCAAGAAAATTCAAAAACTTAGAATGAATGAAAAAAGAGGAAAGAGGAACCTATTGGTGGGTATTTCTCCTAAAGATAAAAAAGCTTGTTGCAATAGTGAGATCCTTGCAATACAAGTCTACGTAGGGTTTTGTAAAACACACTCTAAAGAAATATGTCAATAACACAGAAAGCTTCCACAAACTATTTTTAAAAACACCCTACTTCTTTGAAATGGTCATAGAAAATAATTCATCAGAGGCAAATAATCAAGTAATGGAGATTCACACCTGCTTCGATATCATGTTGGATTTCGCAATAATTTTCAAAAATGAATGGAATCAACACATTACCCAAAAATAGAACAACACACAAAAAGAAAACAAAGTAATATGAAGGATGTCCATAGACACCGAAATAGTCTCACTAAAGAAGAAAATAACACTTCAACTAATAAAAAAATGGTTGACCTTAAAGGGTGTAAATACCTAATTACAAGTGATCTTTAGGTCAAGATTAAAGAATTGACCTTTAGGTCTAATAATAAAAAAATTAGAATAAACCCACCTAATTAAGGTGTGAAAAGGCCCAAAGAACTATACGATAAATATAATTTGTGGCCTCAAGTGAAGCTTAATATCACATATTCCAACAACATTTTCATTTATGTTTCCTACTCGTAATCATTAGTTAAATCAAGAATATCAAAATTTTGATCTTCATTGCATAACTCAAAAAATAATCTTCAATGTTAATATCAAATTGTAATTATTTTAGAGTGTCTATGGGGTCCTATGTATGTATCCATGTATGTATGGGATATATGTTTAATATAACCAAGGAAGTAGAGGTAGAAGCCTAAGCACATGTATGTAAACGTATCATAATACTTATAATCTTTACAAATATTTAATGCACCTTCTTATTTTCTTATATCTTCCAAAAATATTAACTTCTTTTACCTTAAACTTATATTAAATAAGTTTAGTTTTGCTATTAGCCAGTAATATAGCTGATAAAAAATAATTAATATGTAATAAAATATTAAATTGATGACCATATAAACTACCTTCATTACTTATGATCATTCTTAAATAATACAAATGTAATTAAAATACCTTAAATATAGACTTGAAAACTCTTCATTCATAAATGTAACTAAATTCTCGTGGGCATATCTATTGCAAAGGTAGTAGTATAATATAAATCCTCTAAGTGCACGCCAGACCAACAATGATGATACGAATCTTGAGTGATCGGTGGTCTCCCTCACATCGGGTCAACAATAACAAGGTGGTATAGGCTTGTTGGGAGCAGCCCCTATGGTTTGAACCCCTGCACTTAGCAGTTAATAAAAATAGTGTGGATGTAAACAACTCCCCTATGTATAAAAAAATGTAACTAAATTTATTTTTAATTAAAAATTACTTTAAAAAATAATTATTTTTTATATTTTTTAATAATATTTAATTTTTTTAACTATAACATTTAAAACTTTTTAAAAAAATTAAAAACTAATTAAATAATATGTAAAATAATTGGCATTATGAAAGTGTGAGAGTGATTTTAAATAGGAATTAAGATGTAATTACAAGCAAGAAGCGATTGTGAACAAGGAGTTAGCCTCATATTGATATTTATTGCTTCAAATCTTAGTTAAATTCAAAGAATAAAGATTTTTCATTATGAAAACCTACACATCAAGGAATGAAATTTATTTATGAAAGATCTAATTTAAAGTAAGGATGCCCTAGTTGGAAGTAAGGATTCATGTCATAGTTGAGGTAAAAAGAAAGAAGAAATCTATGCTAATACCTAAATTGGAAATAGATGTTTTTCTATAAGTGATTATCAAGGATGGGATAAAAAAATTGATCATTAGAAAAACTCAATGATAAAACAAAGAGCTCATATTGCAATAGAAGTTGATTTAGATCAAGGATTTTACACTTGCAAAAATATGGCAAAGAAATTCCTTGTAACTTATAAGATGGTGAAGTCTGTCTTACACTAATGTCTTAGCACCATGACTATATACATCCTTGTAAAGTTAGAGTATTTGTAACTTCACCTCTTATCTCATTACATTGAAAGAGGTGTTTTCAACCACAGGGAGGAGGATCAAATAAGTTATAGCACTTGTGCATAAATGTATTCTTTCTCTATATATATATATGATAATGTGTTATATGGGATTGAGACATACCCTACCTGTATTACATTGTATTATAATAGCTTGACTATTATGCATATATTGTTTAATAAGATTCAAACCTTGATCTTCTTAAAAGTTGAGTAATATAATCGGTTGAGCTAATACCATTTGGTAGTAGTCGATATATATTAATTTTAATACTTTATAATTGATATATATACACACACACACACACACACATAGGGGAATCCATTACATCATTGGGCATTGCCACTATAAACCCTATCCCATTTGGTTAGATAATGTCAACGGGACCCTCGAACCTCTTGGGAATAGAACTAGGGCAACTGACAAACACTCCATCGCTACCATCCAACCGATCCTCTTTTGGGTACGTCATGGTTTGAACCTAGACCTCCCCAAAGAGAGGCCAAAGCCCTAACCACTATGTTGTCTATAACTAATATATTATTAATACTCTCTTAGTATTAATGATAGACTTACTAGTAACTTATTATTAGTTATTAACTAATAATTGTTTATCATTAATTATAAATTTAATAATTCATATATTTATTTATAGTTGATGTATTATTAATCATTATTTTCAATAATTTAAGTCAAGGTTTTATGCCTTATAGTTAATATTTTTAATGAGTTATATGGAATTGAAATCAGTTATACTTGTGTTAAATTATCATAAATAGTAGTATTAGTGAACATCTTATGGCATTAACATAGGTTTCATTTGTATTGAAAATTATGTATCTTTTTGGAAAGTTGATGTCCTTCTTGAAAGTATAGGAATTTAACAAGTTAAACCAATATAATTTAAATGTCAAGGTTCACTAAGAAGCTATCCTCAAACTCTTAGAAGTGGTATTGAGAATGAAGACTCATTTGTGGAAGTTGGAAAAAGAACAATTCAAATTTTAGAAATAGTGTTTGCAACCAAGCAGGTAAGTAAGAAAGATGAGCCCTCAAGATTTAATACTTGAGTATATCATCTATTTTTTTATGGTGCATTAAAAAAGAATCTAGGAGCAATAGGAGTGGGAGGGATTATAATGAATGACTTAGGGAGAGTATTGATAGAATTCGTTGAATGATTGGAAGTAAATTTAAAAAACAATTAGAGCTATCAACTTTGAATATAGGATTGAAAATTTTTAGGTAGAAAGAGCGATTAAAATTGATAGTATATGGAGATTCGAAATTGGTCATTGAAGCAATGACTAGAAAGGTGGAAATAAAAAATCTAATCCTAGATGTGATTTATAGGAGAATTAAGAAATATGCAACCATTTTAAATCCATAATTTTTATACATGTGAGAAGAAATTTTAACAAAAAGGTTGTTCAACTTGCTAATGAAGGAGTTCAAATGGAACATGGAAATACCAAAATAAGATATTTTTTTGAAAAATGAGTAATACGATTCGCATGAGCTACAAAATAATACAAGAGTGATAGAGAAAAGTGTGACAAATGTTGGTGCTACATACAATAGAAACTATTTTGATGGCACTACATTTCAATAGGGCTATATGTCACTTGTGCTACACATCACTGGTACCACATATCATTATTGTTAACATTAATGGTGCTACACATCATAGGTGTTGCACCTCACTGGTGTTACAATTTTTTTTGTAATTAGTGCTATGTATTATGTATGGATTAGGAGATTTAGATTCTTTAATAGTAATGCATATTATATATGTTATTTTATTGGACATAAGATAGTCCAGATCAAGAGAAAACTTGGCTTAGATAAACAATGGCTAGATCATATATTTTAATTTTATCCATGAGAATTGGATAATAATTTTGTATCCTAAGGTTCTATTTATATTTAAGGATTTTTTTAAATAAAAAAAGATTTACTAAAAGATTTTAACTTTAGATTAGAGTGTGAAACTCTTCACTTCAAACCAAAAACTTTAAAACAATATTATTATTATATAATACTTATTATAATCAACATGTTCTTCATATTTTTAAATACTAATAACATATTATTAATATTAAAAATTGGATATCCTTAGACATCTAATTTGAACTTGTAAGACATCGTAATAGTATGGCTTTAATCTTGGGACCAAAATTTAAACCACGACCAAGTGTATATGAGTGGACTCAGAGGTTGGAGTATGAAAAATATTCCGCCCCTTTTTTATCTTGGTAAAGGGAGAGGTCATATCTCAAGATTTTGCCCAAAGAAGAAGAAATATCCCAATAAGAAAGTCTAGCAGAGGAAGGAGAGTAAAGATGTAGAGCAGGGTAAAGGCACGGATCTCATGGTGGATAATCAGAAGGAAGCAAGAACCTCACACCATCCGACTATGGTGGCTGAGGAGGAAGACATGGAAGATACCTCTTATGGAGTTGTGGTAGTCCAACCCCTTAGAGTTGTGGAACCTCTTGAATTTGCAAAACCTAACTCTTTTGCTTGCTTGAGAGGAGATGAAGAGGACGAAATGGGAGACCAAACCAAAGTTGTGGAATTTGTGGAGGAGACACAATGGGTGAATCATGAGGGGGTACAACAAGAGAGTGTAAAACCTCTAGAAGTGGATGTAGAGGTTAACCCTATTGACACGATTCTTACAAATCGGGATAGGTAAGATGAAGTTGGAAAAGTATTAAGGGAAGATAAGAAGATCCTAAAAAATATAGAGGTGAAGCATATAGCTCCAATACGGGAGGATTTCGATTTAGAGGAGGTTTCGATGATGCCCTCAAGGGTGACTAGGAATCAAGCAAAGAGAACTCCCCTAGATGTTGGCAAGGAACACACTGTAGGTAGACCCCCTTTAACGGAGGTAAGGAAGAGGGAAACAATGGCAGAGATAGCCAAAGGAACACAAACCATCATCAATCTAGGTGGGGGAGGGAAGAAATCAGCTAAATCTAAAAAATGAAGGTTTTGTCATGGAATGTACGAGGTCTCAACGGGACTAGAAGACATAGATCAATACAAACATTGAGAAGAGATAATCACCTAGACATTTTGCTATTACAAGAGACAAAGGTGGTAGAAGCAAACTTAGCAATGGTTAAAGACAAGATTTGGAGAGGAGAAGACTTTGTTGCTCAACCCTCAATGAGCTCCTCAGGAGGAATGATGTGTATTTGGGACCCAAATAAATTGGAAGGACAAAAATTATCTCAAATGACAGATTTTGTGCTATCCACTTCTTTTTGAAGGAGGATAATTCCCACTGGATCATTAAAAATGTCTATGCACCCACTATTGTGGTTGGAAGATGAAGGTTATGGAGGGAATTGAGTGAACTCAGGCATGTCTTTGTAGGCATCCCATGGATCATTGCAGGGGACTTCAATACCCCTCTATATCCGTATGATAAGAAGGGAGGCATTGAAGGATATTCAGAGAGTATGACTGAGTTTGGTGATTTTATAAATTCAAATGCTTTGATGGACTTGGAGCTTAGACAAGCAAAGTTTACCTAGACTAATAGGTGGTTGGGGAGTCAATTGATTCAGATCAGAATGGACAGGGTGTTGATTTCTTAGGAGAGCTTAGTGTTGTTTGGGGACACTACTCTCATGGCCCTCCCAAAAATTGGCTCAGACCATAATCCTTTGATTTGGGAAACAGCGGACAGGAGAAGGCTCTTTGCTACCCCTTTTCGGTTTGAAAATATGTGGATCCTTCATTTTGATTTAGAGAGCAGGATTCAATCTTGGTGGCAGCAAGATTTTTCCGGGGATAGATTGACTCAAGTAGCAAAGAAACTAAGATTTGTTAAGCGAAACTTAAAACTATGGAATAAAGAGGTGTTTGGAGACATTATGGTTAAAAAGGCAACTTTACAACAACAACTCATGGAGTTAGAAAACTCTTTGCATTTGGGGGAGTATTCGAAGGAAGTTCGGACTAGAGAAAAGGATCTTCTATGTGATTGGCACAATACTCTGGCGTGTGAGGAGGCTTTTTGGCGGCAAAAATCAAGAGCTTTGTGGTTAAAGGAAGGGGACATGAATACGAGGTTTTTCCATGTTTCAACTCTCAAGCATAGAAGTTTTAATAAAATCCAGGAGATCAAGATTGTTGATGGTTCTTCTACAAGGGATCCTTTCCAAATTAGAGGGGAAGTTGTTCGATTTTTCCAAGACATGTTAGGAGTGGATTCGGAGCTGGATGAAGAGGCGATGAACCTGTTGTTAGGCCATATTCCCTTAAAGATTACAAACCAGATAAATGACTATCTCCTCAACCCCTTTACGGATGAGGAAATTAAAGAGGCGGTCTTCTCCATGAAGGGAGACAAATCTCCTAGCCCAGATGGGTTTTCGATGCTCTTCTATCACAAGTTTTGGCACATCATTGGCAATGAGGTCACCTTGGTAGTTAAGGAGTTTCAGACCTCTAAAAGGATCCCTTCTGATGTGAATTGTACGTTCTTAGCCCTCATCCCAAAGATTGCAAGTGCTAAATATTTTGCAGATTACCGCCCAATTAGCCTGTGTAATACTCTCTACAAAATTGTGTCCAAAGTCCTTGCAAACCGGTTGAAGATGGCTCTCCCTTTTGTCATTGACAAACACCAAAGGGGTTTTGTTCAAGGATGACAGATTCTTGATGGGATCATTTCGATCCATGAGATCTTGCACTCTGTCTCTAAATAAAAAAAGGAAGGTATGTTTCTTAAATTGGATATGAATAAAGCGTATGACAAAGTTTCTTGGGATTTCTTGATCAAAGTGCTCCAATGTTTTGGTTTTCATGAGGATTGGATCTCTATGATGAAAAATTGCATCTCCATAGTGATGATCTCCATCTTAGTTAATGGGTCTGCAGTGGGTTATTTTCCTAGCAAGAGGGGGTTGAGACAAGGGGACCCCCTGTCCCCTTATCTATTTATAATTTTAGCTGAAGCTATGGGTAGAGCCTTCACAGCAGCCACGGATAGAGGAGACATAGAAGGTATCAGGCCAACTTCCACTCTGGAACCGGTCTCTTTTCAACAGTTTGTGGATGATACTCTAATTTCGACAAGATCATCTCTTCCACAAGCAAGACATATTAAGATGATTTTGCATTTCTATGAGCTTGCAGCAGGCCAAAAGGTAAATTTTAATAAAAGCAAGCTTTTTTTCCTGAATACCTCTAGAGCTCTCCAACTGTAGATAGCAAGAATCTTCAACTGTGGCATAGGTGATTTTCTAGCAACCTATCTAGGGATGCCTTTATTCCATGGGAGTATGAAGGAAGCCTTGTGGGATCCGGTTATTGAACGTGTTACAAAGAAACTATCTTCCTGGAAAGGCTCTCTTCTTAGTCAGGCAGGAAAGGCCCAACTTGTGAAATCCTACCTTCAAAGTATACCTATTTACTTCATGTCAATTTTTAAAATGCCAGTATCGGTCTGCAAAAATATTGAACAGATCCAAAGGATTTTTTTGTGGTCTAGGGTTGAGGAAAAGAAGAGGATATCTTTACTTGCTTGGAACAAAGTCTGTACCTCTAAACAATATGGGGGATTGGGACTGAGAACTCTTCCCAAAATGAACAAAGCTCTAATGGGAAAGTTGGGTTGGAAGTTGGCGAAGGAAGAAGACACTCCCTAGGTCAAAATTGTAAAAGCTAAGTATTTACGTAATTCCTCCTTCTTAGAAAACCTCAACCCCCCTAAGGGGTCTAGTTTCTGGAATAGCCTTCAATAGGTAAGACCTCTGATCCAGTAGGGTTGTAGATGGTAGATTGGAGATGGTGCTAACATGAGATTTTGGTAGGATACTTGGCTCTTTAACTCTCCCCTTTGTGAGATCCCAAGGTTTGCAAACTTAAGAACAATCTTGACTCCTATTTATGGATTGTTGGTTCGGGATTATATGGTGGAAGAAAATGGCATCAAGAGGTGGAAGTGGCTTTATGCTGAGAACATCAATGAGGACTTGCGTCCACACCTGGAAAGTCTTAATAGATGCCTTAATGCCTACATCCTCAGTCATTGGCGACCGAATGATATATTTATTTGGATGAAAATGAAGAGTGGAGATTATTCTGTGAATACTGGTTATAACTTGGCTGAAGGTGTAGGGGTAGTGTGGCCCCATGTAAAGGTTTGGGACAAAGATCTCATCCCTAAGATTACTATTTTTTAGTGGTTGGTTATGCATAATAAAATTATGACCCAGGATAATTTGAAAAAATGTGGTTTCTCCTTACCAAATAGATGTGTTTTGTGTGAAAAAGAGGAGGAAAGCATTGATCATCTACTTCTTAAGTGCTCCTTTACCAAAAACTTGTTTGATCAGCTCTGTAGTGAATTCCAAGTTTAGTGGGTTTTCCCTAGAACTATCTCAGACTTGAACTTGCAATGGGAGCCTCCTTTTAAAGGTAGAAGAATCGGGAAGTTGTGGCTTCTAAGCCTTCCACATATCTGGTGGAGAGTTTGGAATGAAAGAAACCACAAAATCTTTGAGGACTTGAAGATGGACTGGGAAATGGTTTGGAACCGAGCAAGAAGTCTCCTGATGGAGAATTTTAACACTATCCGCTTCAAGGAGGGATGGGAATCAGAGCAGGAAAGGCGGATATTGGAATGTTGGGGAGTCAGAGAGAAATTACCAATACCTCGAGTTCATCCCAGAACTCATGCAAAATGGATACCATCATCGGTTGGATGGTTCAAATTAAATTTTGATGGGGCCTCGAAAGGTAATCTCGAGCTGGCAGGAGCTGGAGGGGTGATCCGGAATCATCTGGGTAAGGTAATCAAAGCCTTTGTTGAACCACTGGGTGAACAAACAAGTCATTTTACTGAAGCAAGAGCAGCTTATGTAGGAATTTCTTTGGCTATCAATTGCAATCTAGATAAGCTCATAGTTGAAGGAGACTCACAAAATATTGTGACCATTTTAAAGGGAGGACAACCAACCACCTGGACTATTGACTTAATGATGGTGGAAGCTCGAGCGCTTTTGGATAGACTCGAGAATGTGTCTATCAATCATATTTATAGAGAAGCCAACAGGGTAGCAGATGGTCTTGCTAACGAAGGAGTTATGGCAGATGCCAGAAAGGAATGGGGGAATGATATCCCAATGCACATAAATAATTTAGTTGACAATGATAATGCCACAGGAATTGACAATGGGGATCAGTAGGAAGAGGTTGCCAAGAAAGCATAGAGTATATGATATTTAGATATGTAAGGTGTATGCTGGTTTTCTAGTTTTGGATGTGGTTAGTGAAGTGTGTTTGTTGTTACACGGTTGGTATAGGCTTTATGCCAGTGGGAAATCCTTCTTGGTGAAATGGACAGTGATTGGCCATATCTGTTGATGTAAAAGGTTAGCATTCCTTTCAAAAATGCACTTTTCCAACTTAACAAAAAAAATTATTATTGTTGATGTATTTAAATTATAATTTTTATTATTTTAATGTTAGAGGGATTGTAGTGTTGTCCTAGGAAAATTAAGCATTGAGATTTGAAGATATGATTTAGTAGGTGAGATGTTAGATGTGGAGTCACCAAGATTAAAAATAATTTAAACAAATTTAAAATAAATGGTTATATGAGGGAATCTCAAGAGTATTGAGGGAGATACGACCCTATGAAATCAGTCGTCCTTACTATTAACAAAAAAAATTATAGAGTATTATAATTATCTTTGTGAATTAAGGTAAGCAAATTAGTTGCAATTTAATTTGTTTTCGGAGAAAATCTACAAAATTATTTGTTTTTTTTTTTTTGAATTTACATGGTGGAATCGGTAGCCGCCACACTATTCTACGTTGTCCACCCCGAAATCCGCCACACAGATCTTCGCACAGTCCGCCCCTATAACCACCATGCCACAATCATTTTAAACCTTTTACGCCGCTAAAAGCACCAGGAAAGGGACAAGCGTTCAGTCCGGTGAAGCTCGAGATTTGAACCTTGGACCTCCGCCCCTTATGGGGTTTGGATGAACCAATTGGTCTACACCTCGGACCTCTAAAAAATTATTTGTTAATAGCAAGGAATAGAGGAGATTTGAAAAAAATAAAAATAAAAAACCCTAGTTACTTCAAAAAAAAAATAGGTTGAGATCATGGAGTTGACAATTTTCACTAGAAAGGATGATATTAATGTTTGAGAATGGTGAATGAAGTTTAGATATTTATATTTTAGTAACCACTTTTGGCCATGCTGCCTTTTCAAAATTTTAAAAGAGGAAGCTTATGTTTGGTGGGCAAGTTTTGCTAAGGAAAAGAATTAGAAATGAAGAATGCATTCTTGAGTCAATGGGAGTTATATAAAAATATAGCTAGTTCGAAAGTCACTAAAAGGATATGAAGAAAAAATAAAAAGGCTTCAAAGGGAATTAAAAAAATTAATAAGCATAATATAATAGAAAGAAAAATACAAATGATAATTTGTAAGTTTATGGTTGCATTCAAAAGGAAAACCTTAAGAAGTAAGGATCCAAGAAAGAAAAAAACAGTTATGACAAGGGAACAAGTTGAAGAACCAACAAAAGACTCACAAGTTGAATTTATAGTAGCAACAACAATATAGTCCATGAAAGAAGCAATAACAAAATCTAAAGAAGTTCTATGAAAAATGTGCAAAGACACATTAAAAGAAGGGCACAAGAGAATATTGTGAAGAAGAATTTAAAATAAAAAATTTATTGTTGAAGATTAAAAGGAAACAAAATATCGGGTTAAGGTTGCAACATATTGCCACCCACACCACCATGAGTAGCAACAATCTTGGAGGCACCACTTAAGACATCAATATTATAAATCTACAAAGTCAAAAAGGTATCAAGTATGGCATTGGTAGAAAAAGCATAGTGATTCTAAATTTCAAAGGGGTGCAACAACATTAAGGAACAATAAGACCAACCGTTTGAAATATTAAAGCATAACAGTAGAAGCATGGAGCCAACAAAGCAGTTATGGATATGCAAGTGGCACAATGACAACTTAGCATCATTGAGGACCATCACTATTCAAGATTTCACTTGAATGGATAGATGAACAAGATTGGAAAATATCAAGAAAAATGATGTTGAATATTTATAGTTACAAAGAAAATTGAAGCATACCTAAAAAATGAATATCAAGAATTCAAAATTTTTATGAAAAATATGTAAGTATCTATCTATATAACATTTCAATTGAGATGAAAATTAAATATATTTATGAACTCTCAAGCTCTAAAAAAATTGTGATTTATAAAAGTAAAGACCTCAATAACATCATTTTTTAAGAAAATTTTATTATCTTAATATAATACAAACAAATCAAAATTATAACATAAATAGTTTTAACTTAAAAAATCAACTTTGTTAAGACAAATAAGTACATAAAAACCTCTCAAAAATGTATAATTTATTATGAGAATAGACTACTCTGTGAAGCTATTCAATTTTTTGTTGACACAAAAAGCTACCAGAAAGGTACGAGTTGTTACAAAGAGAGCCTACTCCGAAGGCGCGTCCTTGACCGGTAGATAAATTTGTTTAAGTTCCTTTCTTGCCTTCCTTTCTCGCGTCCTTGACCGGTAGATAAATTTGTTTAAGTTCCTTTCCTGCCTTTACTAAACCGAGAATAAATTGCAACCTCAAGCCTTGTACATTTCAGAGCCCAAATCAATTGTAAATAACTGCTTTAGTCAATGCGGTAGGTAATTTGCACAAATTTAGTTTTTGTTAGATGGATTGGAACTCCAATATAAATTTTAGTTTATTGGTTAAAGATTTCAATAAATTTTAATTGTTTAAAAAATCAAAACAACAAAATTTATTTATAAACACTCATTATTAACTATTCAAAAAAAATCAAACCAAAACAACTTACCTATAAACACAAGTTACCAATTATCCTATCTCTTACCAAATATCCTATCCTTTTAGCGTGCACAAATTTAATAGGTTGGGGTTGATTTTAAAGAGAAAACACATGTTCTATTGTTGATTGTGATGATAGTATAAATTAGATGAGGAAAGCGGCAAGTTGATGTCTTTTTATTGTCTAAATCTATATTTTTACCAAAAAAAAATATGGATGTCATGTCATCAATGCCACATTAGTCAATGATGTTTTGTTAAAGAGAAAACACATGTTCTATTGTTTTTTTGGTTATATAGGAGAGTTGGTAACAACCACTATTTTTAGTAACTAGCCAACGCAAGGTTCAAACCACATGGACTGCACCCAACAAACCTATCCGTCTCGTTAAGGTTAATCGGTGTGAGATGGAGACCATCGTTGCTCAAGGTTCGTGTCGTCGTCATCAGTTTAGCGCGCACTCAGAGGATTCATAACAGACTATTACCTTTGAGACTAGTACTTACCAATCCAACTAGCCCTTCGAGCTAAAAAAATACATGTTCTATTGTTGATGATGAGGATAGTATAAATTAGATGATGAAAGTGATGAGTTGATGTCTTTTTATTGTTTAAACCTATATTTTTACCACACAAATATATATATATATGGATGTCATGTCATCAATGCCACATTAGCCAATGATTCTTTGTTAGTTATAAAAATCATCCAATATCTATCAAAATGGTGGATAAGAGATTTGAACAACATAATTCTAAGGTCCAAAGACTTAACAATTCTTCCCTTATATAAGAAGCCATCATGCCACGTTGAGACCAACACATCACCCATGCATATTGTCCACTTCTTGCATGCAATATGAGCCATCCAACTGAAAGGGAGATAAAGTTTGAACCCTCACCTAAGTGTAGAGAATACCTTAACTAAGGGACTCCTAGTCATTATGTCACCCATCATATTGGGCACGTCAATCACCTCCTACTTCAAGGTCCCTACACAGTCATGAGGATCACGCAACCTTTATGGATGACTCATAAATTGAATACAATCAACTGGAGCCTAAGCCTTAAGGTAGCCATCATTCCATGGAATTCATTAGAAATGAAGTCATTAATGTGCAAATTAAACAAACTCCATGCAGGATTATCGCTTATTTCCTCTAAGCACAAGAATATTATTTAAAATATTATTTTTTAAAATTTAAAAATAGAGGGAAAACATTATGTTTTTTAATATAATATATGAAGTATCTAGAGGTAAGATGATGCAAAGTGCTAACCTAAGACCCCTTAAAATTTTGCATATCTAGTAACGTTGATGGTCTATTGATATTTATTATAATTTTCCCCAAACAATCTTTTTCTTAAATACAACCAATCAAGCCATCCTCTCTCACAATACAACAAAAAGTTATCAATCCAATTTAACAACTTTGTCAAGTGGATCATAGGTCTTTTCCATGCATAAAAGTTTTTCTAGAAAATATTGTAAAAGACAAGTGAGGATTTCAAACAACCTTAAAAATTTCAATCCATTAGTTAGGGCACCCATCTGGTCAAGAAAAACTAAAAACTCATAATGAATGAAAAAAGAGGAAAGAGGAACCTATTGGTGGGTATTTCTCCTAAAAAAAAAAACTTGTCGCAATAGTGAGATCCTTGCAATACAAGTCTACCTAAGGTTTTGTCCAACACACTCTAAAGAAAAAATATCAACAACACAGAAAGCTTCCACAAACTATTTTTAAAAACACCCTACTTCTTTGAAATGGTCATTGAAAAGAATTCATTAGAGGTAAATCTTCAAGTAATGAAGATTCACACCTACTTTGATATCATGTTGGATTTTGTAATTATTTTCAAAAATGAATGGAATCAACACATTACCCAAAAGTGGAACAACACACAAAAATAAAACACATTAATATGAAGGATGTCCATAGACACCAAAATAGTCTCACTAAAGAAGAAAATAACACTTTAACTAATAAAGAAATGGTTGACATTAAAGAATGTAAATACCTAATTACAAGTGATCTTTAAGCGTTAAAAAATTGACCTTTAAGTCTAATAATAAAAAATTAGAATAAATCCACCTAAACAAGGTGTGAAAAGGAGCCAAAGCGTTTTACGATAAATATTAAATTCATTTGTGGCCTCAAGCGAAGCTTAATATCACATATTCCAACAACATTTTCATTTGTGTTTCCTATTCATAATCATTAGTTGAATCAAGAATATCAAAATTTTCATCTTCATTGCATAACTCAAAAAAATAATCTTCAATGTCAACATCAAATTGTAATTATTTTGGAGTGTCTATGGGGTCGTGTGTATGTATACATGTATGTATGGGATATATGCTTAATATAACCAAGGAAGTAGAGGGAGAAGCCTAAGCACATGTATGTAAAAGTCTTATATTAATAATAATTTTTACAAATATTTAATGCATCTTCTTATTTTCTTATATTTTCCAAAAATATTAACTATAGAATTGAAAACTCTTTATTCATAAATGTTAGTTTTTAATTCAAAATTAGTTAAAAATTTTATTTTTTATATTTTTCAATAATATTTAAATTTTTTTAACTATAACATTTAAAACTTTTTAAAAAAATTAAAAATTAATTAAATAATATGTAAAATAATTTACATTGTGAAAGTGTGAGAGTGAGTTTAAATAGGAAGCAAGAAGGATTTACAATCAAGAAGAGAGTGTGAACAAGGAGTCTGCCTCATCTTGATATATATTGCTTCAAATATTGGATAAATTCAAAGAATAAAGAATTTTCATTATGAAAACC
Source organism: Wollemia nobilis (assembly GCA_028583015.1). Taxonomy (NCBI): domain Eukaryota; kingdom Viridiplantae; phylum Streptophyta; class Pinopsida; order Araucariales; family Araucariaceae; genus Wollemia; species Wollemia nobilis. The sequence continues at coordinate 10,922,155 of JAQPPZ010002170.1, forward strand.
TACACATCAAGAAAGGAAAGTTATTTATGAAAGAGCTAATTAAAATCAAGGATACCTTAGTTGGAATTAAGGATCCATGCCCTATTTGAGGTAAAAATAAAGAAGAAATCTATGCTAATACCTAAATAGGAAATATATGTTTTTCTATAAATGATTGTCAAGGATAAGATAAAAAAACATGTTATCCTTTAAAAATTTGATCACTAGAAAAACTCAAAGATAAAACAAAGCACTCGTATTGTAGTAGAAGTTGAGTTAGATCAAGGATTTTCCACTTGCAAAAATATGGCAACGAAATTCCCTCTAACTTATCAGATGATGAAATTTATCTTACGCTAATGAATTACCACTATGACTATATACATCTTTGTAAAGTTAGAGTATTTAGAACTTCACCTCTTTCACTTCACCTTTTATCTCATTACATTGAAAGAGGTGTCTTCAACCAGAGTGAGGAGGGTCAAATAAGTTATAGCACTTGTGCATAAATGCATTCTCTCCCTCTCTCTATATACATATATTGTTAGAAATATAGTCTATTCCATCATTTGGGTTATGTAAATGTATCTTCCAAGATGCATACTTAGATTACTTTATGTACAAGTTATCTAGTTACTCCATGCAATGTAATAAATGCACGAGTGTCAATGTGCAAGTTGTATATGTGCAAGTTGTCCCTTGCACAACTAGGTAGAGTTTTGGTCAAGGAACCTATGTTCCTATATATGAAAGGCCTCATAGTTAGATATAGAAATAGAGAGTCGGGGGACATAGTCATATAGTATAGCTTAGGGGATAGTACATTTCTATGTACTTCACCATCCATTGGTGATGTGTGCATTGTAGTTTAGTAGCTTTATTAATGGAGTGTTCATTTCCTCCATAACTACTTTGTAATTTTTTATATGATTTCTATTTACAACATATTTCAGTCATCTAGTAGATTTACTTTCTTTCATATTATTCTGCATATTGTGATTGTTATCTCCCAATGCTCATTCATAAAAAGCTAACACACACACACACACACACACACATATAGTAATGTGTTATATGGGATTGAGACATACCCCACCTGTATTACATCATGACCACATAGTTGTATTATAATAGCTTGACTATTATGCATATATTATTTGATAAGATTCAAACATTTCTTCTTAAAAGTTGAGGAATATAATCGGTTGAGCTAATGCCATTTGGTAGTAGTCCATAAATATTAATTTTAATACTCTATAACTAATATATATACAGGGGAATTAGTAACACGATTGGGCGTTGCCACTATAAACCTTATCCCACTAGGTTAGACGATGTCAACAGGACCCTCGACCTTCTTGGACATCGAACTAGGGCAACCAATTGACACACACTCAAACACTACCATCCAGCCTATCCTCTTCTAGGTATGTCATGGTTTGAATCTGGGCCTCCCAAAAGAGAGGCCAAATCCCTAACCACTATGTTGTCCTTATCAGACTCTTTAACTAATATATTATTAATACTCTTTTAGTATTTATAATAGACTTACTAGTAACTTATTATTAATTATTAATTAATAGTTTTTATCATTAGTTATTAATTTTAATAATTCATATATTTATTTATTGTTGATGTATTATTAATCATTATTTTCAATAATTTAAGTTAAGGTTTTATGCCTTATAGTTAACATTTTAATGGGTTATATGGAATTGAAATGGGTTATACTTGTGTTAAATTATCATCACATAGTGGTATTAGTGAACATATTATGGGATTAAAATAGGTTACACCCTTACTGGTAATTGTGTATCTTTCTGGAACGTTGATGTCCTCCTTGAAAGTATAGGAATTTAACAAGTTAAACTAATATAATTTAAATGTTAAGGTTCACTAAGAAGCAATCCTCAAACTCTTAATTAAAGCCAATAGAAGTGGGATTGAGAATGAAGACTCATTGGTGGAAGCTAAAAAAAGAACAATTCAACTTTTAGAAATAGTGTTTGTAACCAAGCAGGTAAGTAAGAAAGATGAGCCCTCAAGATTTAATAATGAAGCATACCATTTGTTTTCTTATAGTGCATAAAAAAGAATCTAGGAGCAATAGGAGTGGAAGGGATTATAATGAATGACTCAATGAGAGTATTAATAGAATTCGTTGAAGGATTGGAAGTAAATTTAAACAAATTTTTAGAGCTATCAGCTTTGAATAGAGGATTGAAAATTGTTAGGTAGAAAGAGTGGTTAGAACCGATAGTTTATGGAGATTCAAAATTTGTCATTGAAACAATGAACCAAAAGGTGGAAATATAAAATCTAATGCTAGATGTAATTTATAGGAGAATCAAGAAATATGCAACCATTCTAAATCCATAATTTTTATACATGTGAAAAGAAACTTTAACAAAAAGGTTGTTCAACTTGCCAATGAAGGAGTTCAAATGGAACATGAAAATACCAAGATAAGATGTTTTGTTGAAAAAAGAGCAATGTGATTCATATGAGCTACAAAATAGTACAAGAGTAATGGAGAAAAGTGTGACAGATGTTGGTGCTACATACAATTAGAACTGTTTTGATGGTGCTACATTTCAATGGAGCTATATGTCACTTGAGCTACACATCACTGGTACCACATATCATTGATGTTACACATCACTAGTGTTGCATGTTAGGGGTGTTCCACATTAATGGTGCTACATGTCATAGGTATTGCACCTCATTGGTGTTATAGTTTTTTTTGTAATTAGTGCTATATGTTATGTATGGATATGGAGATTCAGGTTCTTTAATAGTAATGCATATTATATATGTTACTTAATTCATTAGACATAAGATAGTCAAGATCAAGAAAGAGCTGATTTAGATAAACAATGGCTAAATTATATCTTTTAATTTTATCCATGAAAATTGAGTAATAGTTTTGTATCATAAACTTTATTTTTTTAAATAAAAAATTATTAAAATTTTTTAATTTTGTGAAACTCTTCACCTTAAAAAAACATAATAATAATAATAATAATAATAATATTATTATTATTATTTTATTATAATAATAATAATAATAATTATTATTATTATTATTATTTAATACTTATCATAATAAGCATGTTCTTCATATTTTTAAATACTAATAACATATTATTAATATTAACATTGGATATCCATAAAAATCTAATTTGAACTTTTTAAAGTCTCCAGTTTAAGTACTTGTAATACACCGTAAAAGTATGGCTTTAATCTAGGGACCAAGTGTATATGAGTGACATCCTACGTTAAATAAATATATTATGTGGATAGCTAGATATTAGACAGAAAAACGATACTAGGACGAAAGATAGCCATAGACTTTTGTGGCGGAAAGGAGGGAGATCAATATAAGCTGTGTTATCCATGATACGGAACAAATTCTGTGATCGATTGAGCATGTGGCTTATATATGTCAACGTTAACAGCACACCCGTTTGAAGCCGTGACCGAGAGTATTGGTTAAATGTATGGTAGGTTTTGATCATTAAAATCCATTAAAAAAATATTATTTTTAATTTTAATTAATTAAATTATTATTGTTTTTTTAAATTTATATGATGGAATCGATGGCTGCTACAAATTCGGGTATGCTGTTAAGTTTATATGGCCATCATTTATAGCAGCCACAACATTCTGGTTGTCTCTCCCTCAAAAGCTGCCACACAGTTCTTCGTGCAATCCGCTCTAATAACCACCATGCCACAATCATTTGAAACCTTTTATACAACCAATCCGCTCTAAGAGGGACAAGGGTTTAGTCCGACTAGACCTAATGAAATTATTATTGTTGATGTATTTACCTTATAATTTTTATTATTTTAATGTTAGAGGGATTGTAATGTTGTCTAAAGTTTTGAACCTGGTTTTTGATTGGATATTGAAGTAGAAGCATAAAGCAATAATGCAGTTATGGATATTTAAGTGGAGCAATAACAACTTGGCATCATTAAAGACCATTGCTATTCAAGATTTTATGGTGGATGAATAAGATTGAAAAAAGAAAAAAAAAATGTTGAATATTTATAATTATAAAGAAAATTGAAGCAGACCTAAAAAATGAATATGTCAGTTATGAATATTCAAGTGGAGCAATAATAACTTAGCATCATCAAAGACCATCACTATTCAAGATTTCACTTGAATATGGATGAATAAAATTGAAAAAAGAAAAAAAGAATGTTAAATATTTATAGTTACAAATAAAATTGAAGCAGACCTAAAAAAATAAATATTAAGAATTAAAATTTTTTATGAAAAAAAAAGTAAGTGTCTAACTATAAGATCTCAATTCAGACGAGAACTAAATATATTTGTTAACTTTCAAGCTCTTAAAAAATTGTGATTTATTAAAAGTGGAGACCCAAATATAATTCTTTTTCTTAAGAAAAATTTATTATAATAATATAATACAAACAAATCAAAATTATAACTTAAATCACCCAAATACAATCAAGGAAAAAAATATTATCTTAATATAATAAAAAAATTAAAATTATAACTTAAATAGTTATAATTTAAAAAATTCAACTTATGTTAAAGACAAATACCAGCATAAAAACCTACCAAAAATATATGATTTATTATGAGAATAGACTACTCTGAAGCTATTCAACTTTTTTGTTGACACAAATACCTACCAGAAAGGTACGAGTTGTTACCAAAAAAGCCTACTCCGAAGCTGCCTCCTTGACCGGTAGATAAATTTGTTAAGTTCCTTTAATACTGTTGTAAAACTCATTTTTTCTTGCCTTCCACTTCGCTACGAACGCGGATGGACTGTTGACTAAACTGAGACTAAATTGCAACCTCAAGCCTTGTACATTTCAGAATCAATGGTAACAGTAACTGCTGCTTTAGTCAATGTGGTAGGTAATTTGCACAAATTTAGTTTTTGTTAGAGTTTTAGTTTACTAATTAAAGATAAGACAACTTACCTATAAACACTAGCTATCAACTATTTAAGACAGCTACCCATAAACACTTGTTACCAATAACCCACGTTACCAATTCTCCCCATAAACACTTGTTACCAACTGTCCTATACCCATAAACACTTGTTACCAACTGTTCAGCAGGGGCATGTGCTAAACTTGGTTGGGGTTGATTTCAAAGATCGAAAGAAATCTTGTCCTATTTTTTTATGGGATTCAATAGAAGCGGATTATATTATCTCAACTTTTGCAGGGGCATTAAAATTTCCATTCCATCTCATATAATAAAATTTAGAGTGAATTTAAATATACATATAAAATATTCGTTACCCTTCATCGTGCCCACTAGCAGAACGAAGCCTGTTAGTCCTGTTGGTCACATGCACGTGGGCGAAGTTAATGCTGAAATGACCTCGGCTTAGGAAATGTGGCCCCCAAAGGGGCATCTTATCTCTATGATCCTCTTTTGTCTCATCTGGAAATTGTTTCCAACCAAACCCCAAAAAATAATAATTAAATTAAATATATTATATTCAGCTAACTCTTCCGGCCCAAGCAAATAAATTTGTAATTACGTAACGAAATTACAAAGACCATAAACTAGGAGATGAACAAAATAACATGGAGATATGAGCACACGCGTATTTGGCATGAGCGATTTTCGTGAGGAAGTCCGAGAGAACAAGTCGTTCACACATAAATGAACAGGCGGTGAACACGAAGTTTCTCCTGCGCTCTCTACGCAGAGAGAAGAGAACCATTCACACATCAAAATTGAAGGAAATCCAGAGCAGAAATACAGATAACGACCTGTAGAAAAAAAAATGGCGACGAAAAACGCAGGTGGAGCAGCTAAATCTAAGAAGTCTGCTGCCAAAGTTGGCGCCGAATTTGGTGGACTTTGCGGAGTTTTCGTGGTAGGCGGAGTTCTGGCCGTAGGAGTTGCAGCGGGAGCCATCGCAGTCCTCCGGCGACGGCGCAACTTCAATGGCACACGAATTCACGACGACGTGTCCGGGAAGATGTCGGAGAATTCCAGTAGAAATTGCGATGAACCAGAAGTAAAACCGGCGGCACCCACGTCAGAAAATGTGGAAGAAATCGAGCCAGTTGTGGAGATTGTTGACATGCAGTTGGCCGTCGAGAGGTTCAGGTGAGTTCAATTCTTTTGAAATGTTGTAATCCAATTTTCGCTCTTCCAATTTTTATTTTTTGGTCGCCATGAATCAAGATTGTAAGAATTTTAACCGGTTTGAGGATGGGCTTTAATGTTGACAGCTCGGATTTGGATTCCTTGGGTGACAGGAAGAACGTAAATCGACCAAAGGTTGGATTTTTTAAACCTTTGGTTTGAATTTTTGTGTGCTTGGGTTTAATTTTTGTGTATAATTCTGCTGAGTATGTTGAAACTCTGTTACGTGGGTATTGATTTTGAATAGGATGAGGACTCCCCTCGATCTCATTTCTCGTTAACGGCTTCCTGTGGTGCTACGGCAAGCATGAGCTCGGACTCTGAGGACTTGACCGATATTGCTCAGAGTATTTACAGAGTGAATTCAAAGGATGGCGGTTTTACCCACATGGAGGTAAGTGCTAGAAATGGTTCTTTCGCCTTTAATGGGGCTAGAGAGTCTGGTGTTGATAAAGACTCTGTTAGTGTGGAGGAATTGGTAGATTCAAAGGTTGAGTATGAAGAGTCTGTTGATTCTTTTGATGGGTTGGAAGAAAGTGAAAAGGGTGGTGAGGATGTGGAATTGGGATCGGAAGAGCAGCCAAATGGTGGGAGGGAATTGGATATTATTGAGAGATGGGAAGGGGTTGGTGGAAAGGAAGCCGGGGAGTGTAGTCTGGGTTGTAGAGAAAATCTGGATGCAGAGATGAGTGTGGATTTTGTTAGTGGAGATGGGGGACATGGTAGTATTGATTTGGAGAAAGATGGGTCTCCCTGTGTTAAGCAATTGGATTTACCACTTGAGGGGATTGATACAGAGGGACCGGAAGTTACACATAGAGAAGATGGGTCTCCCTGTGTTAAGCAATTGGATTTACCCCTTGAGGGGATTGATGCAGAGGGACCGGAAGTTGCACATAGAGAAGATGGGTCTTTTGAGGTGAGTGGTCTCAAGGATATTGTTGGTTTGCAGATTTCTGAACCTGTGAAGGACAGGGCTGATTCGGAGCAGGATATTGCTCTGTTCAAAAATGACCGCTTGCAAGTGAAGGGCGGTGGAAGTGAAGATGTGACTTGTGATGAAGAAAAATGTTCCCAGGATGTAGTTTACTCAAATAATGAAGAGAAGTACAAGGGAGATGGTGGTCGTTGTGATGAAAATGGCCACAATAGGGAATTGGAGGATTCAAAGGACAGTTTGTGTCCGATTAAAGACGAAGGGTATAATGAATTGGCATGCGGAGACATTGAAGTGCATCAAAAGGAACCGCAGCAGGAAATAGTTGGTGCCAATGAAGATGTGATTTTGTGCGAAGAACAATCTAAATCTAATGTAGAGCAGTGCCGCCAAGAGAGGATAGATTCGGAGGAGCTGGAAGATTCGAAGGTAGATGAACCTCATGAAGGTAAGCAATTCCAAAATGGGGAAGTAGATTCTAGAGATTTTGAAGGTTTAGATTACAAGGGAAGGGTTAATAATTATGATGAAATAGGGAAGCGTGAGGATTTAGAAAATATAGAGCAATTTTTCTGTCCTCTCAAAAATCATTTCCTGCATGAGACAGTTCAATTGAAGGAATTGAGAAGCCCGCAAGAGAGGAATGATTCAGGGGAGGACCAGAAAAATTGCAAGGTAAGTGTAGGTCACAAAAGTGAGCAATTGCAAAATGAAACGGTTGATTCTAGGGGTTTTGAAGGTTTAGAGTACAACCGAGGTGTTAGTCATTGTGATGAAAAAGATCAGCATGGGGAATTAGAAGATTTAGAAGAGACTTTATGTTCTGAGAAAGAACAATCCCAGCAGGATACAGCCCAATCTAATGAATTGGAACTTACAGAGGTTGAAGTGCATGGTAATCAAGATGGACATGAGATAGGTGATGCCATTAAGGAGACTCTTTCATGCAACGAACAATGTCTACAGGAGGAAAATTTTGAATCAAATGTAGAACAGCAACTGCTAGAGAGGATTGATTCAGAAAAGTTGGAAGATTGCATGGTGGATGCACCTCATGAAGGTGAACAATGCCACTATCAGGCAGTAGATTCTGGGGAGTCTAAAGGATTAGAGTACAGTGGAGGTGTTAATCATTATGATGAAATAGGTCAACATGGGGAATTAAAAGATTCAGAGGAGAATTTGTGTCCACTTCAAGAACAAAACCTGCAGGAGACAGTCCAGTCTAAGGAATTGGAATGTACAAAGGTTGAGGTGAATGTTGATCAAGATGGACATCAGTACAAGGTAGCTAGTGCAAATGAAGAGGTGCTTCTATGCAAGGAACAATGTGGAAAGGGGGAGGAATTTGAGTCCAAAGTAGAGCAGTGTCTGCAAGAGAGGACTGATTCAGAGAATAGTTTGGAAGATTATATGGTAGACGTGTCTCCTAAAGATGAGCATCACCAAAATGGAGCGGTTGATTCTATGGTTTTGAAAGGTTTAGATGAAGATGAATCGCATGAAAATGGGTCATGTCAACATGGGACAGATGTTTTGACGGAATTAGAATATTTGAAGACTGGTATGCACATTGAGAAAGCGCAATTTGAAGATAAAAGACTTATTTCAAAGGAAGATGTAGATGTGCATGTTGTCCCAGAGGAAAATTTTCATCTCCACGAAGAAAATCTCAGAGAGCAAGAGGAAGATTTGAAGGCTGGTGTACACATTGAGAAAGAGCAATTTGAAGATGAAAGACTTAATTCAAAGGAAGATGTAGATCTGCAAGTTGGCCTAGAGGAAAAATTACATCTCCAGGAAGAAAATCTCAGAGAACAAGAGGAAGCATTGGAGAATGCATCTGTTATCAAGGTTCAGCATGAAGAAAAGACTGTAAATTCAAAAGAAATAGATGTAGGAGGAGATACGTGTATTTCCCAGGAACATCTCCAAGCGAAAATAGTTGATTCAAAGGAATCACAGAACTCTGTCAATGATATGCTTGTAAACCATGAACTGTGCAAAGAAATAACTACAGAATCTAAGGAATTAGAATTTGTGAAGGAAGGCAAGCCCGTTGTCCAAGAAGAATGCAAACACGAAAGAGTCGATTCAATAGAGATACAGGATTCAGTTAAGGTGCACTATGAAGAAAATATTATTGCCTCAAAGGAAAAAGAAGATGTAGAGGGAGATGAACTCATTTTCAAAGAGCAACCCCAAGAGGAAGTAATTGATTCAAAGGTATCACAGAATTCTATTGAAGATGTAAAGCATGAACGGTGTCCGGAAATACGTAGTGAATATGAGGAATTAGAATATATAGAGGAGGACATGCCCCATGTCCAGAAAGAATGCAAAGAAGAGACAGTTGATTCAATAGCCATCCAAGATTCAGTTGAAGACATACCTGTTGAAAACAAGCAGTGCCAAAGGGAAATTGGTGAATCTGACCAATTAGACGATGTGTCCAGCCCTGGCGAAAAATGCCCAGAGAAAGCAGTTGATTCAGAACAGTTGGAACTATCAGAGAATGTGCATTCTCACAGTGAACCATGCCACGATGAGGAGAGTGTTGGAGAATTTTCTTCCTCTAATCAATCGGAGATGGATGATCCTAAAGAGACAGATGATTTAGAAAATGTGAAACTGGCAGTGGATATCCATGGTAAGGAATCAGTATATTCCAATGGCAATGCCCTTGAGCTGACTTCAGAAAATGTGAAGCTGGCAGTGGATATCCATGGTAAGGAATCAGGATATTCCAATGGCAATGCCCTTGAGCTGACTTCAGATGAGACTGTTGACCATGATAATGAAGACCCACAAACATACAGTAAATCAGAGGAAGCTGATAGTAAAGAATCAGAATATTCTAGTGGGGACACATCTTGTTTCAAGGAGAAGCACCAGCAAGAGGCAGTTGATGAAATGTCAAATGAAGATTATAAACAGGACCCAGAGGTTTTCCATGAGCAAGAGGAAGTTCATGAAGACAATTCAGAAGATTCAAGCACACATACACATCTTCTCAGTGATCAGAAGGAGGTGAATGGAGACACATCCAGCACTGTGTCTAAGAGTTGCAAACTTCATGGTGATCCCAAGGGATTGGAGTTGGATGATGGGTCAGTTAATGGATCAACTGGCAGTGAAACCAATACCAACTTGCAATCAGAACCAATTGGCCTTTCTGTTCCTAATTCAGTCACCAAAAGCATAAACAATGGGTTGAATCCATTGCATTCTTCAGAATCTGTTTCCAAACCCAAAGAAGAGGAATCCCTTTTGATACAGTCCCAGTGGCCTCATTCCACAAGAACCAGGGTAATTGTATCCATATTTGTAGCGTTGTTGGCATTTTTCTTTGCATTGAAACTTGCCAAAATCTCCACAGCCATATCTGCAGTTTGATCTAGTATCCATCCTTGTAAAGCAAGACAGACACAGTTCTAAGCAGCTTTTTCCAGGTAGCAGCATAATAGCAATACAGACATAGTCATACTTAGTATTATCAGAACATGAATCAAAAGCTATTGTTGGTTCATATTCATACTTAGTATTATCAGAACATGAATCAAAAGCTATTGTTGATACAAGCCAGTGAAGGCTAGAGGATATAATAATGTTCTAAATTTTTTGAAAGGCTTTGTTTAAGGTTATATCTTAGTTTATTTTTTATTTTTTATTTTTTTAAACTGCTTTTTCCATGGATATATATACAACTCTAAAGCTTGTCTAATCACGGGTAAGAATCTTGTCCTTATTAACCCACATCTCTGTGAACCATGCATGAGACAACGCAAGAGGAGTTATGAGGAGTCGTCTATTGATCTCGGTTCACCCATAAAACAAATTTGTTATCATAGAGATGTACGGGATACCACACATCTGTGCCTTGGGAATTACGTACATTTTGTCTTGCGTTTAGGTTTAGGTTTTTGTTCGGAATTGGGACGCTAGGGTTTTAGTGCAGCAAATGGCGACATGCCTTTGGCATATTTTCGGAGTGGGTCACGTGACCATTTGACCAAGGTGGGGATACGGACTTTTAGACGTAGAATATTAGGTGAGTGGGGACAACATAAAAGAAAATTTAAACTAAATTAATATTTATAATGAACTAGATGGTAAGTAAAAGAAAATTTATAGGTTTAAGTCTAATTGTTAAATTCAATTTTTTAATATTTAATTAATTGTTAGGATTTATAAAGTTTAGATCCATAATCATTATTATTAAAAATTTACAAAAATAAAATAAAATTTTAATTTTTTTTTAATAAGAACTTTCTACATAACATAAAAATAATAAAAATTTCTTTATCGAGAAGACATGTGGACCACAGATAAAGCATGGTACCAGCAGTCATGAAAAAGGCTTGCGTTGTCTCATGGTTCACAAAAAGTAGTTATGGCCTGCATTAAGAGGAGACTATGCTCACCATTTGTTTTATGTGATGTCTGGTCACCCCGCACGGGCTTTTCTCAGTCTTATCTTTTATCTGGGCATTTTCATCTTTTTCCCAACCACTCCCCATTTTGGTGGTGCCTAGTTTGATTTGAACCTTTTGTAATTGAAAATTTATTTAATTAATTTAATTTGATTTTTTAAAATAAAGATAAAATAGTTATTCAATAGTTTGAACTTATAAATACCTAAAGACTTTAATTTGCATCTTGTCATAGAAAGATTAATTATTTAAGATTATTTGTTTTTAAACATTCTTATAATCTAAGGCGTGACTAGGCTATAACAACTTTATTGACAAGCGCGTACGAATTATTTGGAAAGTGAATGCTTGTATTATATTCCTTCGGTTAGTTACGAGTTCGATTCTCAGGGAAAAAAAACATCTGCCTTTGATTAATATTACTTAAACGAAAGTTTAATGTAATGCTTTTCAAGTACCTTTGGTGGGGTTCTTAAGATAATCGTTTGGGAAAATATATTCAATAATATTATTAATACATAGACCTAAAACCTAACGGCAGATAAGGACTTTAAACCTAAACCTTCAAAACTTTAAATTTCTCGTAATAAACTCCCACTCACCACTCACCACTCACAATCAGTAATGTCAATATTATCTTAATATGCAATAAAGGGCTTATAAGTCTTATCATTATAGTCCGTGAGTCTAGGTGGATTGGTAAGTTGGGGCGCTTACCGAGAGGAGACCTAGGTTCCAATAGGTTCCAATCCCACGGGCTTGCCCATGCACAGACAGTAGCCCAAATTCGATTCCTCTGAGTGGTGAGCCAGATTGATGACGACGGTGCAACCCCTGTGCATCCGGCGGTCCCCATCTCACACCAGATTACCATGTACCGAGACGGTGGAAGTCCTGAGAGCCTTCGTAAATAGTTTGAACCCTACCAGCTGTGCTGGTAGTTACTAAAAATCATGATTGTAACCATTGCTTCTATATACCAAAAAAAAAAAATCTTATCATTATTATTTTGCTACGTAAAGCACCTCCAAAATGCCGGTGAACATTAATGTTTTTATTGATAAAATATTTTAATTAAATAATTAAAAAGGTCAAAGGGCTTGTATAAGGAGATTATGTTTTTATTTTATTTAAAGATATTACTGACATGTATAAGAAATAAGATCATAACATAATCTTTAGATTTAAGGTTATAAAGCAGGATTCAAATATAGAAAAAAGAATTAACATACCAAATACCGTCATAGATTATTCCATTAAAACCATGTTGATTGTAGGACAAATAATCCACTCTTCATAGCGGAGATTGTATTGTTCCAAGGGTATACATTATAAAACAATAGAAATAAATTATTCTAGGTGAGGGGAGACTTGGGTTTATTGGATACTCTCCATGTGTTTTTTTTATTGTTTATATAAAATTAAAACGGTTTTATTTGTATTATAATATAAATAAGAATTAGTATTATGTAAAATTAGATAATTATAGATATTATTCGTTAAAATTAAAAGTTAAAATATTATAAAAAAATTTTATTGAGTAAATACTTCTTATACATAGCGTGATGTGGTCTATGCAAAATATTATAGAAGTTGAGTTTATGCCTTTTAATAATTTTTATGTAAATTATTCTAGTGAACTTGTAAGGGGAGACCGGGTTTATTGGATGCTTTTGAGTTTATATGAATGAGTTTTTTTTTAATATTTTATATAGAATTAAAATGGGTTTCATTTATATTATATCATTAAGAAGTGGTAATATTATATAAATTAGGCATCTATGTATATCACTCCTTAAAATTAAGAGTTAAAGTATTTTAAAAGTTGTCATTTGATCATTTTCATATAAAATTTATATTTAAAAATATTTTTTAAATAAAAAGTATTTAAAAAGTATTGTAAAACCTTGACACATTCATATTAACTTAAGGTTTTTAGGACAACATAAGAAGGTAATTGTTATGGAGGAGAATCCTTGCTCCTTAGGTTTCTAGGGCAACATAAAAAAGAAAGTGCTTTTGAGGTTATTCTTTGCACTTTATAATCTTTTAAGAGCAACATGAATTATAGATGATAAGTCTCACTATAAACAATATGAAAAAACCGAAGAGATTGATGAGGATGAAAGTGTTGATGAAAGTGTTGTTAGGAATGATAAAAAAGAAGAAGATTGAAGACAAGAAACAAACTCAAGGGAATATTGATATGAGAAAACAAAAACAAATATCACTAGTGTTACCACAAATGAGGTCAAACTCACAAATAACAAGTGATGATGAAAATTATATCTTGGAATATTAAGGGTATGAATAAGACCCCTGAAAAAAGTATTAAGGAATTACCAAGTTATTATAAAACATATTTGTAGATATGGCAACCGGGTAGAAAATATTATTTTGGTTATCTGGACAACATTCAAATTTAGAAGGAAATTGAATAAGCAAGATTTTATCTTTTAACTACGAATATGTGACTATTTGAGGAAGATGAAAAATATCTTTGATAAAAAAGCAAAGAATATGTTTGATAAAAAGATAATTTGAATATGGTTTGATTAGCCAAATAGAGGTATAATGAATACAATGCAATGTTTTGTTATTTTCATGGGAATGACCTTCAATAGAAGCAAAATATAACTTATTTAGAAAAATAAATTTAGAAAAATTAAAAAACTTCTGTTTATACATTTTTTTTTTTTTTGGTAAGTTAGAGAATATCATTAAAAGGGTTTTAACTGGGTCCCTGTCCCAGATTTACATCAGAAATGCATACATAACTCCCAAAGAGAAGGGTAGTGATAAACCAACACAGGGGACAAAATTGTGACAACCCATTGCACATAAACAACAAAACCAGAAGACCCACAAAACAGTACAAAAAAACAAATACTATACATAAATTGCAAACACAGACATGACCATTGGACCAGGTACGAACAAAATCGAACGTAATGTCCTTCTTCGGGCCATGGAATTTGGAGATCAATGTCATCAGCCGACAGCCATGCAGGTAGCCAGAGGTGGTGGCATCAAAATGGATGGAACTGGGTTCGATATACGCCATGGAAGGAAAGCGAAAGGTGAAAGGGAGGGGTGGCGAAAGGGGAACACACGTAGGCCAACGATGAAGAATGATGAGGACAGGGAGGATTGGCCTAGCGGTAGGAGTTAAAAGGGTTAGGAGGGGCTGGAAGGTCAAGCCATGACAGGCAAGATGGTGGCACGTGGACTGGAGGCCGATATGGGGATGGGAGAACGGGGGTAAGGGCATTGGGGAAAAGTCCACACGGGTGGAGATGGATGATAGTGAGGTGGGCACGGATTGATGGGGGAAGCCACAGGGGAAGGAAGCCACGTGGGAAGCATTGAAAGGGCGTAGAACCCCTTGGGACACAACATAGATAGACCTTGAGATGCAGCTGCGCAGAAGACTCATGGTAATCGGAGCTTGGAGAATCGTCATGACACAGAGCCAATTATGGTATGTCTGTCGTGGGCTTTCGAGAGCGCCAATCGAAGGACATCTGGCGGGAAGGAGTGGTGCCACACTTCCAACGAACGTTTACCCAAGCCAATATTTGCCAACCTGTCAGCAATCCTATTCGCCTCCCTGAACACGTGATTGGTTTCCACTTGGCTGTGTCTGCAAAGGAGGGCCCGACATTCATTGATCAGAGTCCTAATGTTCCATGGGGGGTCCTTGTTAGAAGTCAAGTAGCCAATGACGATGGCAGAATCACCTTCGATGTGGATCCCAGAAAGATGATGCTTGGTGAGCTGGAGGCCACGCCACAGAGCCCAGGCTTCGGCCACATTGTTGGTCTTGTGGTGGAGGTTCTCCACAAAGGCAAGAATAATGGAGCCATTATGATCCCTCACAACACCCCCCATAGCAGCCAACCCAGGATTTCCCTTGGAAGCACCATCGAAATTGAGTTTGATCCAACCTGCCATGGGGGGATGCCAAACGGCCGTGGAACGGGGATGGGGGGCAGGGGGGTCCCACTTGGGGATGGGGATGCCGAGGGAGGTGAGGATGGAGACTTCCACGGGGCTAAGGGGAGCACAGACCCAGGGGATGAGCTGGAAATTCTCGATGGCAAAGGTCAGGGATTTGATGGCGATCGAAATAGGGTCGATGGAGGTCTCCGAAAAGACTCGACGATTTCGTTCGAGCCAAACTTGCCAAACAAAGTGATGGAGGCAAATCTTCCATAGGAAGGCAAGCTTGGGGTGACGGAAGGGGGTGGGCCACTGGGCGAAGAGTTGCAACAGGGAATTGGGATGGACCCACTGTATCTGAAAGGAGGAGTTCAAGAAGTCGAGGCCCTCTCTAGTGAACGAGCAATCCACGAACAGATGGTTAACCGATTCCCAAGCAGATAAACACAGGTGACATCTGTTGGGGACAGGGATCCCCCTTTTCATCAAATTGTCAATGGTGAGCGCCTTATTCTGGATAGCAATCCATGCAAAAAACCTGATCTTTGGGATGAGATGCTTGATCCAAACTGTAGCAGGGGGAAAGGACGTTCTGGGAGCAGCCCTAATGAGAGAGAACGTGGACTTGACGGAAAACTCACCACTGTCGGTCTTGGCCCAGATCATACGGTCACGCGAAGCAACAGTGGGGATAAGGACGGTTCTTAACAATTCGGATAACCGGGTGCCAGCCTTGCCTGGGAAGCTCCTCCATTGATTTTGGTCGTCAATGTAATCTTTCACTCTTCGGCCCCAAGCTCTCTCAGAGTCCTGACGTAACACAAAAAAATAGGGATAGTCATTGAGGGGTTTTTCCTTAATCCAAATGTCGTCCCAGAAGCTAATAGATGAACCATCCCCTAACAACCATCTGATTCCTTTGGAGACGAGGGGTCTAGCGTGGAGAACAACTTTCCAGAAGGCCGAACCATTGGAAGGGATGTTGTTGTTTAGCAATGAGTTGTGCTGCAAATACTTGTCATGAATCATGGAGACCCACTCCACCTTGAAGTTGGTGAGCACCTTCCAAGTTTGTTTAGCCATCAAGGCAAGATTCATATCAGCCGACCTTCTCAAACCAAGGCCCCCAAGAGCCTTAGGTTGACACACCTTTTCCCACCTGACCAGATGAAACTTGCAAGAATTTTTAGGTCCACGCCAAAGGAAGGATCTCTGGATTTGCTCGATCTTGGAATGCACCGAAACAGGAGCTTTGAAAATTGACATAAAATAGACGGGGATGCTTTGGAGAACCGCCATAGTGAGCGTGGACTTAGCAGCTTGGGAGAGGAGGGAGCCTTTCCAAGCGGCTAATTTACGCCTGATTCTGTCAACAACCCCATCCCACATAGCAGCCTTGGGGCTTTTGGTGAAGAGTGGAAGGCCCAAATAGGTCGTGGGAAGATCTCCAATGGAACATTGAAGGGTGCGAGCAATATTTCGTTGTCTGGGACCCGGAGTGTGGAGAAAATAACAGCTGCTTTTCATGTAATTAATCTCCTGGCCAGCAGCAGAAGCAAAGGTGTCAAGGATCCGCTTGATGCGTTTGGCTTGAGGGACAGAAGCCAGAGTTGCAATGATAGTATCATCCACGAACTGTTGGTGGGATAAGGGGGGAGCGTGAAGACGATTGGAGCCCAAAAATACCCCGATCAGTGACAGCCTTTTTGATAGTTCTGCCCAGGGATTCGGCTAAAATGATGAAGAGGAAAGGGGACAAGGGGTCGCCCTGACGAATTCCCCTGGAGCTTGGAAAGTAGCCAGCCGCCGACCCATTTACTAACACAGAGAACCATGGGGCTGAAATGCAGCCTTTGATGAGAGTAATCCAGTCCTTGTGAAACCCGAATTTGTCCATGACTTTTAGCAAAAAGTCCCTGTCAACCCTGTCAAAGGCTTTGCTGATGTCTAGTTTGATAAACATGGCAGCTTTCTTATTGCAGTGGGAGGAGTGAAGGGATTCATGGAGGGAGATGATACTGTCAGTTATGGACCGCCCTTCAACAGAACTCCCTTGGCATGGGTCAATGATGGATGGGAGGATTTGCTTGAGCCTTTGAGCCAGGGATTTGGTTAAGATTTTATAAATAATGTTGCAAAGGCTGATAGGTCGAAAGTCATTCATGGATTTGCAGTGGGGGCTCTTAGGAATCAAAGCAATGAAAGTGGAGTTGGTCCCACGGGGGATGATTTTAGTGTGCTGCATCTCTCGAATGGCATAGACGACCTCGTCCCCGATCACCTCCCAAAAGGTTTGGAAGAAGCGGGGAGGAAACCCATCGGGCCCGGGGGCTTTGTCGCCCTTCATGGCGAAGAGGGCATCTCTGATTTCTTTGGCCTCCAAAGGTTGAGTCAAAAACTGGTTCATCTCCGGGGTGATGAGAGTGGGAATGTTGTTGAGGAGGGAGGCTTGGGCGGGCCCATCATGGGGAAGCTCAGAATTCAGCAAGTTGTTGAAGAAGGAGGAGGCTTCATGGCGAATCCTGACAATGTCCTGGGTGGCTGTGCCATCGACGAGAAGGAGCTCCTTGATCTTGTTGGTACTCCTGTTGCGGAGGGTGGATGCATGAAAAAAACTAGTGTTGGCATCCCCTTCCTTGAGCCACAGAGCCCGAGACTTCTGCCTCCAGAAGGTTTCTTCTTTGGCTAAGATGTTGTGGTGCTCAGAAAGCAAGTGTTTTTCCTCATCCCTCAACGCAGGGGTCCACGGCCTATGCTGACCCAGGTGATCCAGCAGCAAGAGGCGGTCAGAGATTTCCTTTTTGGCTTTGAAAATGTCCCCAAACACTTCCCTGTTCCAGATTTTGAGGCCTTCTTTGATGATTTTCAGTTTCTGAGACACACGGGAGATGGTTGACCCATGGACAGAGGTGGACCACCATTCTTGAATCTTCAGTTTTAGCTCCGGATGGAGAATCCACATGCTTTCGAACCGAAAGGGGGTCTTGAAGGAAGGGGCTTTATTGGACTCAAGAAGAAGAGGGGAATGATCTGAGCCAATGCGCGGAAGGGGAATGAGGGAGGTATCACCAAACAAGGGAATAGCTTGCTGGGATAGGAAGAAACGATCCAACTTAACTTGAATGTGGTCCGCTCCAACTCTTCTGTTACTCCACGTGAATTGATGTCCCCGGAGTTGAATGTCCATGAGCTCATTATCACGAACAAAGTTTTGGAAGTCACTGATGCTTTTAGCCGGCACACTGGTTCCTCCTTTTTTTCAGCCACACAAAGGGGGGAATTGAAATCTCCAGCCACCATCCATGGGAGGTTAGAGACCGCGCTCTTCATGAGAGACAGGGAGGCCCACATGTTGTTTCTATCCATAGGATTGTTGGGAGCATAGATGTTGGAGAGAACCCACGTGAATTTGTTTTCCTTGCAGTAGAACGCCATGTTTAGGGATCTGCTAGAGTAGGATATGATTCTTCCTTCAACAACTTCTGGGTTCCACATGCACAGAAGGCCTCCAGCAGTCCCTTCAGCTGGAGATGCTGCCCATTGACCTTTTTTCCAGATCTTAGGGGCAATGCTAGTGGTTCTGTCATCATCAATCTTTGTTTCCTGTAGGAGAAGAATAGATGGATTGTGGTCTTTTCTTATGGATCGAGCTAACCTTTGTTTGCTCCTGCTATTGAGGCCCCTAATGTTCCATGAAAGGATCTTCATCTAGACGATTTGGGGGGTTTTTTGCCTCCTTTGTTGAGGGTAGGAGGAGGTTTGGAACTTCTGCTATCATCTCTCTGTTGATTGAAAAGGGTTTCAGACAAGGTTAGTTGCCTTCCATCAGCCACTTGGTCGTCAGCCTCTTTCCTGATTAGCTCGTTGTTAGGGGGTCTCCCTCTTTTTCTTTCAGCACCAGAGTCCACCAAGCCTTTTTTGCTTCTAGTGATGATGGGAGGGGGTTGGTCCGAGGAGTCCGAGTCCGAGCCGGATGGAGAAAGGGGATCCTCAATAGGCATGCCTGAAGAGGGGGAGGGGTTAGGAGTAAGCAGGGGTTCTACAGAGGGGGGGATCGGTGAAGGTTGCAGGGATAGGCCGAGGGGAACCTAATGCAGAAGGTAACGGGGATGACAGGCCTTGGGACAAGGGGTTGGTTGCGGGGAGAGATTCGGGGAAGAGGATCTCATCCTCCATAGAAAGGAGAGGACCGAACTTATTAGGAAAGGCAAACATGGAGCATACCTGATCAGGGTGCACAGAAGAAGAGGGAGCGGAAGACTACTGCGGACCAGTTTGAATCGCTTTCCCACTGCTGTTCGTCGGTCTGGATGGTCGATCACCGTGCCTCGGATGGAGGAGCTCCTTGCTCTGAGTTGGTCGCTGAGGCTTGAGGGAAGGACACTGCGAGCGAAGGTGGCCCTGGGAATTACATTCGATACAAAAGGGGGGTTTGTTTTCGTATTCGATAGCCTGGCACCAATGGAAATCGCTATAGATGAGGTTGACGCGGGTGGGGAGCTTGGACGCAAGGTTGGCATTGACACAAATGCGGGCACAAGCCATGCGAGATCGGGCTTTCGTTGCAGGGTCTAGGGCCACCATTTTCCCAATGTAGTCACCAATCCAGCGGAGAATGTCTTCATGGTAGAAATGGATGGGAAGCTCCGGGAGACGAACCCATATAGGCACGAAATTGATGTCCTGCGTGCTAGGGCAAAAATCTTCTCCCCATTTCCTTAAAAATAAGCTTTTCCTGCCAAAGAACCAGGGGCCTCCGGTCAAGATGCGATCATGGTCCTCTTGGTTATTCAAGCAGATCAGGAAAAAACCTCTGGTAAGGGCCACCAGCTGGAGATCCCCGAGCACACGCCATTTGAAGCCAGCCCATTTTCGGATGGACTCCATATCGGGACGCCCTCCAAGAAATTTGCCCACGAGGGAAAGAGATTCGAAGGAAAGCTTTTCCTTCATGAGGGAATCCGGGAGGACCAAGTTCTCACCATCCACGATAGGGCGAACAGGATCAGAGGCGGGAAGGGGTCGGTGGAGCCCCACAACCTTTTGTAGGTACGACACTGCAGAAGTCCCTCCCGGGTCGGGCCCAAAGGGTGGGCCATCCGGGGGAATCTCCCCAGGCTCCAGCGCGACAGAGGAGGGAGCATCGGGCGAAGGCCCACCAGCAGCAGGCAGGCAGGCAGGGGCAGAGGCGGAGGATGCAGGGCACGCAGAAGGAGCGGGAAACATTTTTTTGTATGTTTATACAATTTATGAATATTATAAATATTAAATTATTATGTAGAGGATGAGCTTAAACGTAAGAATAAAAATATTGTTTTAAAATATTTTAGCATTTTAAAATAATTTGAAAAATATGTTTATTATAGTGTGAGGAAATTTGTTGATAATTTTACTATTTACATGGATAAAATTTTGTATATCATACTTTATATTTTTTAAAATACACACGTAATCTAAGATTGAAAAGAGAGTTAAATTCATATTTTTTAAAATTTTTATTTTTAAATAAGTTATGCATGGCTTAAAATAACAAAATATTGCATTATTCTCTTCTATTGCTATCAAATCATTCAACTTACCTTTTTATTAAAGATATTTGTCATCTTCCTTAAACTATTACATTTCTGCAATAAATTTCTTAATATTATTTTTGTGAAGAGATAATATCTCACTCATCCAATTGCCTTTTAACATTTGAACTTTGATGAGATGAAAATCAACACTATAAATAGTTAAAATATTTGTAAGTCTGTTTCCACTTTTATGAATATGTTGTCTATAACAACATAATAATTCCCTAATACCTCTTTTTAAAGGGTCTTATTCATGCCCCTATTATTCCAAGATATCATTTTTATTATTACTTTTTATTTGTGGTTTTAGTCTTATTTTTTTGTTAACACTAGTGATAATTGCTTTTGTTTTCCCATATCAATATTCCTTTGAGTTTCTTTTTTTCTTTGTTTTTACTTCTTGTGTCTTCCTCTCTATTTTCATTCCCACCAAAACTTTCATCTTCATCAATCTCTTTGATTTTTTCACATTTCTTATAGTGAGACTTATCATCTATAGGCTTGTCTTGCTTTGAAGAATTCTAAGTGCAAGGAATAACCTTAAAAACACTTTCTTTTTTATGGCCCTACAAGCTTTGAAGTGCAAGGATGCTCTTCCATAGAAATTATCTTCTTATGCTACCTTTAAACCCCTAAATTGCTATGGATTTCATTCATCCTCATTTCATTGCTATATTGCTCTTGAAACCTTAAAGTGCAAGGGATAACCTCTACACTACTTTCATTTATATTTCCAAGAGAGGATTCTATGATACTTAATGAAAATGAAGACAATTTACCTAGAATAAACTTGATCTCTTCTATCACGTCTACTTTAAAATTTTCTTTCATATCTTCCTTTGTACCTTTAATTCCTTTTGAATTAAACTTACACGTAATACTTTCTCATCCCTTGTATCCTTCTTTGTTTTATTTTCTTTACCTCTTTGTTTGGAGTGGAATATCCTTGATCTAATCTAGATTCTATTATAGTATGATTTTATTGCTTTATCTTGAAGTTTATCTCATGACCAAAATTTTCTTTCTTTCTTTAGGATTTCATACGGAGGGAAGAAAGTAGAGAGGGGAGGGCTCTGGTCCCTCCCCTGCTCCCCCTCCCATGGATCCTGGTTCTCGCCATCCCTCGGCTCAACCCAGTCATCCCTCCCGGGGAGTGGTTGTTTGCGGATGATCTCCGGGGGAGATCCTTCTCCACTATCTGCGCCCCTCCCGTCGGCTAGGGTTTCCTTGGTTGTTTTTCGGATCGGTGCTTCCCGGGGATCCTTGTTTGGTTGGGGATCCCTTCCCTTTTCCCTCAGGCTTCCCCCGGGGTTTTTGCGGGTTATTCGTGTGGATCGTGGTCCCCTACGTTTCTCGGTGCGGTGGAGGTGACGGTTTAGGGTTTGGACAGCTTCCCCTTTTTCTTGTGAATCCTCGGCGGGCTCTGTGCTTGGACGGGATTCTTGGTCCCTGCTGCTAGGATCCTCTTCTGTTTTCCCAGGGCGGGTTCCTTGTGGTAAAACTCTTTGGTCACTTCCTGATGGGCTGGATCCTCTCTGTGCTCGCTGTCGGCTTCCTACAGGATGGCTCTCGCTGAACGGAATGTTTTCCCGGTGGGCGGCTGGTTTCTCCACAGGGCGGGATCCGCCAAATCCGTCGGTTTTCCCATGAGGCGGGATCCTTTCTTTCTCGCTGGTTTCCCGGATGGCGAGATTTCCCTGTTGCTTCCCGCTAGGCGGGACTATTTGTGGTGGTTTTGATTGCTTCGCGAGGCAGGATTTTATTGTAACGGTTTTTCTTTGCTTCCTACTGGGCAGGATCTTCTCGATGGTGGTTTTTGGCTACTCCCCGTTGGACGGGATCTCCAAAACTACTTTCTTTCTTATTTGTTTGTTTCCCATTGAGAGGGATTGTTTCATGCTTACTATTACCGCTGGGCGGGATTTCTGTTTTGGTGTTCAGTTCAAGGGATTGATGCCCTAGGCCCATTGCTTATGTAATCAGGTTTTGGGATCCTTGTTAAAACCCGCTGTAAATACAAACACTACTTACCAAAAAAAAAAAAAATTCTTTCTTTATCATTTTCACTTTGCAATCTCTTGCCATGTGTCCAGTATCATAACAACTATGGCATCGAAATACAATATTTTCATAATACACTTGTTGAACTCATTCTCTTGATTCAGATTTAATATTAATAGATCGTGGCAAAGGATTTAAAATATCCATATCAACATATATTCAAGTATATATAGCATGTTTTTTCTTCCTAGTAGTTGGTCCCTCCTTGATGAATTCCCCTAGGTATTTTCAATATTTTTCAAAACATCATTATTGATACGAAAGTCTTAAAATCCTAACCCACATTGGAAGATTTTAATAGTTTTTGTCTTGATAGAAAAATTATCACTCCATGGTATTTAATAAAGGATATATCTCCCCCTAAACCATGGTCCACCACCTATTATTTTATATCTGAATTTTGAACTAGAAAAGATGATGAGAAAAAAATCTTTAGGAAGAAAAGTCGGAGTAATTTGAATTCAATTCCCAATTCCACTTGATCCAATTTTGAATCTCTAAAAACCTAGCTAGTATACATGGAACTTATATATTAAATCCCTACATTTAAGAACTAGTATATCATGCTTAATCATCTTATACTTAATGATCAATTATGGTGTAACATTTGTTTCCTAGATCAAACTTATCATATATTCATTCTTCCTCTTATTTCCAACTTGAGCATCCATACTTCCAGGTAGGGCATCTTGACTTCCCATTAGGGATTTCTAATATAATTTTCCTAACATGATACCTAGTGGAGCTCGCTCTTGGCTCACTCTCGCTCTTAGATCGCATTGTAAAATTTATTTTAATTGTTATAAATTAAATATTTTTTATAGTCAATTAAATATATCATAAAATGAATGCCCTTAGGCTTAACTAATATTATATTATACAAGGTTGACCTTGACCATGAATCATATTACACCTTCAACACCCCCTAATAATATGAACTAAGGGGCCAAGGAGAGAAGATATTATTGATAATAATATATCCTCCTCATAATGGATGCTCTAGTGGATATTTGCAGTTGAGGTAGATCATTTTTAATCCTCCTCATCATACAAAAGACACCCACACATATTTAGAATTTTACCTTCAATAATTTACAATTTGAGTAAGCAATTATTCATTGGACACCCTTCCCTTCTGCAGTATTTGCAAATGGTCTTTCAATTTTTTAATACTAAACTTAGACCTTTGGACACTTGGTATTATACTCCTTAGGATTAAATTCCTTTGCATAAGACTGTATTTATGAAGTATAACTATAATTCCTCATTGTCAATTGAAAATAAACTAGGAGAGAGAAAAGTTAATCAAGAGAAAAAAATTGAGATTCCAAGAACATAGGAATCATATGAACCCTAAGATTCAACATCTAAAAATAAGGTGATAGATTAGCAAGGACAAACTTCACACATTTTCTATCATCTTTTTTTACCTCTAGAAGATGCAATATCTTCTCTTAATACCTTAAATCTCATAATATAGTTCTTAATGTTATTAAAATCAACCAATTTGAGATAAGAAAATTCTAATTCCAAGTGACTTACTTTAGTTGTATTTACTTTTTCAAATAAATAATGCAATTTTAATCATGCCTTGATAGGTTCACTTTCTTCTTTGATATGAAAAAGAAAATCTGGTTCAATCAACAAGGAGAATAGATCAAGAGCTTCTTTTTCCTTATGCTAACAAGTTTTTTCATCAAGAGATGTTGCTCTTTCTTCTTCAAATATGCACCACAAGTTCTTATTGTAGGCCAATCGTTTGGGTTGACAAAATACTATAATTTTTTCCATTAAAACAAGTAACTAGGGCTTGATGATCTGTCTTACACAATTCATCCCCTAACACTACTACAGGTCCTTGAAATGATACCACCAATGCATAGAGCTCAAAAACTTATGTGATTTGAAAAAGGGCATAAAATACTTCCATATGCAAAATTTATGGACTCCAAAGTTCCACCCCAATGGGTTTAAAAAATAAAACATTAAAGCCTTAAACTTAAAAAAGATGAATCCAATTGCTTGCTACCATTTGACATTTTGTGATGTACTAGTGTTTTCCACTTATGTATCACCACTTCAATGCCTTTGAACCTGTTTGATTATGATAAATGCTCTTTCATGATTGGTTGACAGGGTATATACATGCAAAATGTTTAATTATGTTCCACCCTTGGATGCCACATAAATTTCCATGTCAATCAAAGAAATTGTTTAAATAAAATTCTCTTAAAAATTCCATAGTCAAAATCAAACCTTGGTCTCTTGCATGTTATAAGCCTCAGTCTAACCAATGAACCACCATTACACATGTAAGTGATGAATGACTGGTTTGGTAATGAGGTCTTTGTGTCATCAAAAATGAGAAAACAATGGTTAACAAAGTCACACCCCACTCATAATCAAACCATAGTTCTCTGAGCCACTAGCACCTTAGCAAAGATGAATCCACTAATAATACATCTTCCATGTGAAAAAGTTTTCCATGCCTTTGTAAAGTGCATTGATCATGTCATCCAAAGTGGATAAAGTGTTGTCATCCATGCATTGATACAACTATATCATCATTTTCCCCTCTTATTGAGTAGTAAAAGAGAAGTCATTGATATTCAAACCTTGAATATTTAACCTCATGTACCTTTATGTCTCCTCGTCTATCTAGTAAAGTGCCTTTGCAATGTGATAACAAGGGCTTGTATCTACATTGACAGAGAATCTATGTAGCTAGGAAGATACCGAGAGTACATAGCAAGGGCACACATGCAATGATAAGTGCATCAAAAAAGCACACTAATTGAATTTATTTTTTTTGATGCCAAACAAAGGATTCATCCTATCACATAACAATCAAGAAAGAAAGCACAAAAAATAAATAAGAATTGTAAATCATAAATCATGATTACCTTGGTAAAAGTAAGGTGATGGGTTTTTAAAAATATTCTTGAAAGGTTGAACAATATGATTTAGAATAAGATCTTCTATTTGTTTCTTATGTCAAAATATCCTATGAAATTTCAAAGAGAAAATCATCCTAAATATTGGAAAAATGGTCAGAGGCTCCAAGTTGACCTTTTGCATCACCAAGTGAGGCTATTCCAAACCTACTCTAATACCATATTGAAATTAATAGTGATTTCCAAAAATAAACAAAAATTATCCATCCATTCAAATCTTATACAAAAAGTGTAAAAAAGACAAAAGAGAAAGATATAGTAGGCACCATAAATAATCACTATATTACCCATAGATAAGAATCACAACACTCCAACTCAATGGATGGAGTGGTGAGGGGTATTTATACCAATACCAAAACCCCAATTACATAAATAAATCTAACCTAAGATAACATAATAAGAGAGCTATAAGGTTAGTTACAATCTTATAATGCTTGTTTAACCATAAGAAGGAAAATTATGGCCCATAGGGATTACATAGTAAAATATTACAATAAATTAAATACATTGCGCAATGAATGCCCTTAGGCCTATTGAATATTACATCATACAATGCCAACATTTGACATGAATCATATTACACTTTCAATAGCCCCTCATAATCTCGATTGAGGGACCAAGGAGAGTAGAAATTAGTGATAGTAATATCTCCTCCCCCCTTAATGGATGCTCTAGTGGGCCTCTAAAATTGAGTTATATCATTTTAAATCCCTCTCATAATATAGAATATGCCCACCTATATTTTAAAAATTTAGCTTCAATCCTTTACAATTTCAGCAAGCAATTCTTTATTGGATTTCCTTCCCTCTTGCAGTATCTACAAATGGTCTTTGACTTCTTTGAAGACTTAGCCTCCTTAGGTTTTAATTCCTTTTTATGCTCTTGTATTTTATGAAGTACCATCATAATCTATCATTACCACTTGAAAATAAACTAGGAGAGAGAAATGTTGATCAAGAGTAAGAGTTTTTGAGATTCTAAGAATGTAGGAATTATATGAACCATGAGATTCAACATCAAGAAGTTCACACAATTCTCAAGTGTCATTATTTTAATTGCATTCATTTCTTCTTTCATGGATTTGTTGGACATTTTGAGTGATAAGTTGTCATTGATGTCAAGAGTGAGTGGTCATTGATGTCGAACTTTCAACCACTCGACCAATGGCGTTTCGATTAGCGAGATCCGTCTCGATTTCAGTTTCAAGATCCAATTCACGAAAGTCAGATGAGGTCCAAAGTGCAAGAAAAATACCAAATAAATAATATTATAATATTCTTTTATAATATTATGTCAAAGAAGTTTAAAATTAATTATAAATTAATTTTAAATTAATTATTAATTAATTTAAATATTAATTATAAATTAATTTAAGCTAAGGTTAAATAACCCTAAGGTGGGTTATCAAATTTAAAATTTGAAATTCGATTTCGAATAAAGCGCCACTGACGTGAGGAGAAATTAAATCGTGTATATAAGGGGGGAACTCCCACCCTACCAAACTTACCATGCCTTCAAGAATTAATGCAAGCTTTAGAATTGAGAGCTATATGAATTGCATTGCATCCAAAGCGAAGGAGGAGTGTGCACTTTCAAAAGGAATAGACGACGAGTGAAGGCATAAGAGGAAGGCGCTATACCTTCCTTCACGTGGGCATTAGTAGTCTGTTTGCAATTTGAGTTATTTTGTGTTGTCATTGATGTCACATGGATCACATTGAGTTTTGGTGGTAAAAGCACTTCATAAATAATCATTTATGATATTTTGGAGAGCAAGGATATATACAGGGTTTTGTGGCACAAGAGGCATATAATATTTGATTTTAAAATATTATATTAATGGTTTTTATTAAAACCAATGGTAAAGGTTTTTATTAAAACCAACAACAAGGTTTTTTTTATTAAAACCCACAAAAAGGGTTTTCATTAAAACCATTGGAAAGGGTTTTTCATTAAAACCACTATGCTAAGACTTCTTCAAATTATGATGGATGAAAATTTTTTCCAATAAAACCTAGGTGCAAAAAGTTTCATGATGAAATTCAAAATAATGGAGATATCCCAATTCAAATTTAAAAGGTGAATTATTAAATTTTTATTTAATAATTCTAAGGTCTAAGGTTGTATTATATTATCCGCCGACGTGCAAAGGTTGGGGAGATAAATAAATATTCGTCGACGTCATTTGAAGGCATGGAGGTGCATATAAATAAAAGGTAAAAACCTTTGATTATTTAAGACTTGACATAGCACATGAGAGAGAGTCGTCGAAAGGGGAGCAACGAAGAAATAAGGATAAATAACTTTCAATTTGAGAGCAAGGTCAAGTAAACAAAGCATGGGAAAGTGACATCACGGAGTACTCCTTAGCACAGTTGGTATCTCACAAACTTTGCACAACGCAGGTTCGTTGTTCGAATTCTGCCAAGGGCAAAGTGTTTTTGCTAAGGAAGCAAGATCGAGTTTAATATTTGAGCAAGTTAAATTTGGGTGTTTGGGATTAAATACCAATATGGGCCAGCATCAACGTGGTAAGTGCTTCACAACGCTAAGCAAGAGGAATGGAGTTCGACTCTCGTGAAGGTGTGAAGGCGCATTAATTTTGGCAAGGCATTTTGGCAAAGACGATTTCGAAGGTTACGAAGGCAACGAATTTCATATAAAGGTATTTATCTCCAACGCATGGTAATATTTGTTATTACTAAATTTTTGGTGCATTAAAATTATTTATGTGATAACTAGGGAGTCATAAGGAGTTTAGGGAAATAAATGCTTGTTGTATATGTTAATGTGCTTAGGGATTTATAAGGTGTAGAATTAATTATTTGTTATTGTTGTGTGTGATTAAGGAGATATAAGGTGTGGAAATAAATATTTGTGATTGTTGTATGTGGAGTTATAAGGTGTGGAATTGAAAATAAAATCATAGGTGCTTGTTGTATGTGTTAATGAAATTAGGGAGTCATAAGGTTGAAAAGTGTTGAACTTGTTATATGTCCTAGTGCATGATTTAATTATGAAATTAAACTAGGAACTTGAGACCTAGTTAATTACTACCTTGAGTTAGAAGACATGCACATGAGTTAGGGTTTGAAGCTGAAGATAAATTGCTTGATTATGTGCCTTGGCTATTGAGAGGAAGTGGATGGATTAGAAAATCAAATTTATGGATAAAATTGATACTTGAGTTCCATGATTGCTTTAGTGGAGTTCATTAAGAGTATTGTTATTATTGAGGAGGTATTTGCTATTGATTTGAGGAGATTATTGTTGGTTACTTATTAAGTCCATTGCCACTATTTGAGACCATTGAGGAGATCATTTGCTAGTCACTTGTGGATACATTTGTCTTTCATTTGAGGAGATTATTGTTGGCTATTTGAGAGCTCTTTTCTTGAGGGAGTTGTGCTTGTTTCTTGAGAGCTTATTGACATTGCATGAGGAAGATATTATTGAGAACCTATTGCTATCACTTGTGGAGATTGTCCTTGGTTGGTTGAAGTCCTCATTGTTATTGCTTGGAGAGGTTTTCATTAGAGAGCTCATTTGCCATACATTTGAGAGTACATTATTGAGCATTGTTGTTATCCATTTGAGAGTACATTATTGAGCATTTTTGTCATCCATTTGAGAGATCATTTGTCATAAATTGTGAGATCATTGTGGATCATTGTTGTCATTCATTGAAGAGTATATTTATCATTCATTGTTGAGCACATTTTTGAGTACTGTCATCATTCATTTGTTATCCATTGTTGAGTTCATCATTAAGCCTTGCCTTCGTTGATTTGTGGTTGAGATTTGAGTACTAATTGAGAGTCATTGGTTGAGCCTTTGGGAAGGCTTTTGGGATAGAATTTTTGGATATATTTGAGACATATTTTGTGCATGATTGATTGAGCCTTTGGGAAGGCTTTTGGGATAGAATTTCTGGACAGATTTGAGACAACTTTTGTGCATGATTGGTTGAGCCTTGAGAAGGATTTTGAGACAGATTTGTGGATAAATTTGGGACAATATTTGAGCAGGATTATTTGAGCCTTTTGTGAAGGTTTTTTTTTTTAAAGCAAAAAACTCCTTGCAGATCCGCCTTGGTCTGAGAGACCACGAATAGGGGGTTCTACACCGTCAAAGTCACTCGGGAGTCACACCCGACCCTGCTCGCACCAACATTATTAATTGGATTTTGGATACCCAATTCAGCGTTTTGGTAGGGTGGAGATTTGAACCTGGGACCTCCCTTGGAGGATTGTCCTCTCCTCTCCAACTCACCTACAACACCTGGGTGAAGGTTTTGATGACATATTTGGGACGGTATTTGAGCAATATTGTTTGAGATTTTTGTGAAGGATTTGAGAACATATTTGGGACAACATTTGAGCAGGATTATTTGAGCCTTGTGATAAGGCATTGAGGCAGATTTGTGAGTAGTGAAAGAGATAGGACAAAAATAGAAAACACATCAACACTAGTTGCCTAGTTGAGCAGATCAGTGGATAGCCTAGTTGAGTAGATCAATGGATAGCCTAGCTGAGAAGATCAATGGATAGCCTAGCTTAGAAAATTAGTGGATAGCCTAGCTGAGTAGATCAGTGGAGAGCCTAGCTAAGAAGATCAATGGATAGCCTAGCTGAGCAGATTAGTGGATAGCCTAGTTGAGTAGATCAATGGATAGCCTAGCTGAGAAGATCAGTGGATAACCTAGCTAAGAAGATCAGTGGAGCCCACATGAGCAGATCAAGACAACCTAACTTTTATCAGATCAAAGTAATCATTTGTATTGGGATAAGGATCCCTATTTCTTTGTGAAATATTATAAGGATATTATCTTGTGGACTACCCAAAATTGGGGTAACCACATTAAATCTTGTGTCTCAATTATGTGTGGTGATTTGTGCACTTGCTTACTATTGCTATCTATGTTATTAATGCACACTGCTATATTTGGTTATTGCAATTGAGGACACTAATTTATATTGATTTGGAAAGAAAGTAAAAAGTGGGTGTTATAATGTTCACCCCCCCATATTAGTATAATCTTGTGTTCTTCAATTGGTATTAGAGTGGGTTCCTTCGAAAAGGCTAATAGCTTGAGGAAAGATTCTATAAGAACACAGATGGCTTCACAGAATGGATCATCTACAAGTAAGGCTCCATTGTTTGACGGTAACAATTATGATTTTTGGAGCATGAGAATGAAGAACTATTTGATATCATAAGGATATGAGGTATGGCAGATGGTTGCAAAAGAGTATAATATTGAAGGTGATCCCAAAATATATAAGACTATCAAGAAATTAGTTGAGATCAATGCAAAGGTAATGAATTGTATTCTGAGTGGGCTACATGAGATAGATTTTGCAAAGGTCATGGTATGTAATTCAACTAATGAAATGTGGACCAAGTTGCGGAATACCTTTGAAGAAGATTCTAAGGTAAATTTGGTAAAACTACAAACTCATAGAAGAATATTTGAGGAATTGAAAATGGAAGATTCTGAAGATATTGTAAAGTTTTTGCTTCGATTTGATGAGATTGCTAACACCATGAGAGTTCTAGGATTTGAGATGAAAGAATCATATGTTACTCAAAATATTTTGAGATCACTTCCCATGAAGTATGATGCAAAGGTTTTAGTGATAGAAGAAACAATGAATATCGACAAGCTAACAATGGAAGAACTACAAGGAACTCTCATAGCTTATGATATGAGGATAGATAAGCATCAGGCTCCAAAAAAAGAAATTGTATTCAAATATTTAGAGAAAAATAAAGGGAAATATCCAGAGATAGATAGAGATTCAGATGATGAAGAGGAAGCTAATTTCATCAAAAGGAAAAAGGACTCAAGGAATTACAGGTATATGAAGAAAGTCAAATGCTACAAGTGTGGTGATTATGGTAACTATGCAAACTGTAGACACCAAAACAACACCGATCCGATTAAGTGACTACAAACATTGATCGCATTGACATACACAGCTTTTAGGGCAGCCCTTAGAGGTCAAACAGTGGTCCTAGCCACTTGCACAGCAGTTTAGAAGGTCAAAAAATGACAGAGCAAAGTTGGTCGTTTTAAAGCCTTTAATCTAAAGCGAGCCTTTAACAAACTTTAAGTCTTAAGCAAGAAAGCCTCAATCAAGAGCAAAACTTCAAAAGCAAACAAGCCTTAATCAAAAGGGAACCTTGGCCTTAGATGTCGCGAAATCGCGACGTCGCGATATCGCGCGTCGCGATATCGCGACACCTAAGGCCCCGAGGGAAGCCTCGGCCTTAGACGTCGCGATATCGCGCGTCGCGATATCGCGACACCTAAGGCCCCGAGGGAGGCCTCGGCCTTAGACGTCGCGATATCGCGCGTCGCGATATCGCGACACCTAAGGCCCCGAGGGAGGCCTCGGCCTTAGACGTCGCGATATCGCGGCGATATCACGCGTCACGATATCGCGACACCTAAGGCCCCGAGGGGGAGGCTCAGCCAAATTGTCGCGATATCGCGACACCACATGCACAACAAGGTAACCAACGAAGACGTTAAAGCATCGCGATATCGCGACACTTCGGCATTTTGCACATAAACAAAATTTAATCAATCGAAGACGTTAAAGCATTCAAAGACGACACGTCAGCATTCAACGACGGACTTCATCGGTCAAAGGCAGCATTAAAGCAATTCACGCCACGTGGCATCCCTGCGTGCCATTTTTAAAGAGACCCCGTGGGTCTATAAAAAATGGCGGACTTCACCAACTGCAGTAATGAGACGAGCAGTCTCAACAACAAATCCAGTCCGAGGCCATGCCTCATAACTGCTGATATGATTTTCTAGCGATAATCTCTGTGCGAGCCATGTCTCATAAATCATCTGACAACGGTCAAATCTCAGCGGCGCTTGCAGACTTAGGGTTTTGACATTAATATTTCAGAGGCGGAATCCTCTATAAAAACTAGCTCAATGCAATGTAAAAAAAAGGAGGACAAAGCATTTTAAAAACACAACGAAGTGCTGCTCATCCAGAGACCCGATCATATTCCTTTCGGATTCAATCTTCTGCACCTGTAATCTCTTTCTGAAGAGAGGTTATTGATGGTTGTTTGAAGGCGAACCCAGACAGTAATACCCGACAGTGGATCACTATATCCCACTAATTTGTCGACAACACCACAGTCTTAGATTTCGAGCCCATCCCTAGTGGATTGGCGTCGAAACTAAGTTCTAACGAGGGCGGCCCGCTTGGGCACCCCACGTCTTTTGCTAGTTTTATTTCGATTCATTCTATATCACGCGTTTATCTTGTGTTTTATTGTATGTTGTTACATAGTTTACGACATGGAGTTTAGGAAATATATATCACGTATTGCCATATTTAAATAGTTTTTCGAATATGTATCGTCGTACTATTGAGGCTTTGGCTCATTCTGTATTTAATCACGTATTTTAAATATTATCTTGCATTACTTTTCTCGAATGTTTATTTGGGCAGCCTGAGTTGTTTTATTCAAATATTTAATCAATCTTTGCACGTATTTCTTTTAAACGCTTTATCCTTTAGTCACAGGTGCTACTAAACATTTTTATCGTTTCTTTGACCGCAGGAAAAACAGCAGCAAGCAAGGATCAACTAACATAAGCGGCGGCAACATTTGGCCCGCCCGTTTCAAATGTGGGCATGCGGAAAGGAGATCACTATTCATCTGTTGTAACCGAGAATATGTAATCGAGGAGATGTATTGTAACCGAGTCGACATAATATTAATAAAAAAGGGTTGTGCTCCTGCTTTTTAATTTATCTGTGTCATTTCATGCATCAAGCTAGTTGTTTTCATTATAATCTCAGTATTCTTTTTTTTCGGAATCTCATGCTTTCAGTGGCGATCACGGTGGGACCGTTCCCAAATTTTTAAATCACAGAAACTAATCAGATTTGCTGTGTTTTAACAGGTACCTTTTTTTAAGCCGAAGGTCAGAAACAGCAAATCCGGGCAGAAAGAGGTAACGGTTTTTAACTGTCCATGTCATTTTCTGTGAAATTTCTGTTTATTTTACTTGTTTAATCTTTTACTTTCATTCTTTTTAATTATTAAAGAAAGGTAGAGAAATTTTTCATAAATTTTTCTTGCTTTATTTAATTATTTTTTTATTTTATGTAATTATTTATTTAATAATTAAATTTTTAATTATTAAAGAAAGGTAGAGAAATTTTCCGTAAATTTTTCTTGCTTAAAAAAAAAAAAAAAAAATTTAATTTTTACTTGCTGTTTTTCCGGTTTGTAGTGTTTCTTGCTGTCTTCCGGTTTGCATAGGGAAAGTTTCTTTTTGTTGCTCGTTTCATTTTTATTAAATAAAAAATGAACTCCACACACTGCACGTGGTAAATTTGAACCAAGGAGCTGGTCGTAAAACCCCAGCCCTTGAGCAAGACCAACGGTGGGTTCATCACCACCTTGGCTTAGCTTTGCATCCATTTCCCCGATTGTCACCGTTGTTAGACGTAAATCCCGACGAAAGCCGACCGAGTGTTGCTTGGGGTGATTCCCATGCATGCGAGGATAAGTCTTCTATGGTAGGTGTCATTAACAGGACAATCCCCCTTTCGTACCGCCTATGTTCCACGTACCATCCGCTCTCACGTACCTATAGTTTCCCTCTCGTAAGGGCGGGTATATAGAGAGGTTGGTATATCGGTCCGGCAATGGTATATTGAAGGGGCGACCATTTATGGGAGTCATATGAGCCAACATTATGCATTTAAACGTTCTTCAAAAATTGCAAAAACAAAACAAAACATCAAAATGCACTAAACCAGCTTTAGGACACACTATCAAATCCTTAAAAGAGATAATCACATTTTGTGTATGTGTGTGTTCATTTCGCTTAGTGTAAACAAAAAGACAAATCATCATAAACGAGATAAAATCTGCTTAGATCGTAGAGAAGCACCACAATGGTGTACACCCGTAGCCAAGCCCGATCAAGGGCGGACGCTGCGGAAGGTGCACAAAGAGAGGGCGCTGGTCGCCTTCGCCTTAGCCCCAAGGATTTGGTCATACCACCTTGGCGGCCTAACACACAAAGCAGTCCCCTCCGTGCCCCGACGGAACGGGACTATAGAGGCACCTCTTCGAGGAGCACTCCTGTCCAACATAGCACTCAACACACACCCTTCCATGAGGGGTATAGTCATAG
Organism: Wollemia nobilis; assembly: GCA_028583015.1. Lineage (NCBI taxonomy): Eukaryota > Viridiplantae > Streptophyta > Pinopsida > Araucariales > Araucariaceae > Wollemia > Wollemia nobilis. Next base: position 10,957,377 of record JAQPPZ010002170.1, read on the forward strand.
GAGAGCTCCCTTAGATGCTCGCTATGAGCGGTCACCGCGCGATGAAGCGCTAGGTCAACATAGGGTTCAACGGGAGGAACCACATCATTACACTATCCCTCCTTCACCCCCTCTAGTTGTCAGGACTACAAAGACAAATCCAGAGCACAAAGCTTCTCAAGCGGGGCGGGCCAACTCCACCCGTCCCCTTTTCACTTATGAAAGAGAGCACGAGGAAAACCCTTACCTTCCTCAAAAACAATATACATCGCGGGAGCAATACGCCTCCGCACCTGCTAAATATCATGGTCACACACTGAGGCCAGAGCCTCGGATAAATGCTGCTACCCCCAACAGAGGGAGGCTGCCTATAGATATCTTGGATCCCTATGACCAAGATAGATATCTGGGAGAGGCATCTAGGCCTTCTAAACATGAGGCGATGAGACCAACTATCTTAGAATCTGTCAAGCATTTCGCACACCGAATGCAACTCACGCAACTTGAGCTAGAACGACAATGGTTAGAGCAATGGTATCTTCTAAATAAAGAGCACCTTCAGCACCAGAAGGATGAGTTGTTCCAACACACCATGCAAGAGAAGACTCCAACCCCTCACACACATAAGACAAAACATTTTGAGGGGCACAACCCATGGGGGCGAGACAGGTCATCGCGACCTCATCAAACGCTACCCCCAACACCTCCCAGACAGGAGCGGGAGGCTACTCTCCCGATTCCTGAAGGACATGAGCGGGAGGCCGCTCCTATAACCAATGACGGGTGCCTTCCTCAAACATCCACCCAGGTTTATGAGCCACCCTTAGAAATTCATCAAGAAGCTTCTAAGGAATCGAGCGAGAAGAAGAGCGGGATGAACCGCCCTATCAAGGCATGGGGGGTGCCATCTGGCCACCCCTCCATAAGCCCCAAGTTCCTCAACAAGAACCAATCAAAGAGGAGGAGCTCAAATCTCCCGATACATGCAAAGTGCTAGAGCACTTAGAGTCGGTAGAGACCAAGATTTTGGAGCTCCCAAGGCCCAACTTACATGAGGCTCTTTTCGAAGAGGATCAACCTTTAACCATAGGTCTACCTGAGGATGCAGTCCTCCATGTCTCGGAATCTCCAGAGTATGATGAGCCGTACTCACCGGTCGAAAGTGAGGATGAAACAGAGATAGCCCACAGCAATCACATGCGACAAGATCGACATCCTATAAATATCGATGAAGCATGTCAACAGATAAACATAATACTAGGGCATGAGTGGCGCGTTAACCCACCGCAGTGGGACCAAGCATTACATCCGACACTTTGGGCACACAAAGATCAATTTCAACCCAGAGACCTCATAGCAACATCAATGCCGGGGGTAGACCCTGTCCTCCTATCCATGCATAGGGCCGATCCATTCATGTCAATCCCTCCGGAGCCAGATCCCGAGTGCAAAGACCATCAAGCTGGGGGTACCTCTATCCCCTGAAGAGCCATAGTCCAAATCCCAAAAGGCTCCAAGGATTCTTGCAATCGCTTGGTCAATCCCAAAAGGCTCCAAGGATTCTTGCAATCGCTTGGTCAATCCCAAAATGCTCCAAGGATTCTTGCAATCGCTTGGTCAATCCCAAAATGCTCCAAGGATTCTTGCAATCGCTTGGTCAATCCCAAAAGGCTCCAAGGATTCTTGCAATCGCTTGGTCAATCCCAAAAGGCTCCAAGGATTCTTGCAATCGCTTGGTCAATCCCAAAATGCTCCAAGGATTTCCACAATCGCTTGGTCAAAAATCAAGAAAATTCAAAAACAACAAAAATCATCAAAAACAACAAAAATTTGCATCTCATTTCTAGGCATACTCAAATTCATCAATAAGAGAGTTCTTCTCGCACTTCATCTTCATATTCACAAAAATCAATCCATCAAAAATACAAAAATACATAGCTGCATTAAAGCATTGCATCCATACATTGCATATTTGTGGTCGTACAGGTCAAGGGCACCATAGGCTGTAATAAATCCGCTAGTCCATCTTGTTCCACACTGTTCCATTTTCCAAAAAACAACAAAAACACCATGCATTGCTTTTACCATACTAGAGTCAATGGTCTTTTAATGTATCAAGGGTTTTCGTGATTCAATCATCATTTTGCTCTTTAGCCATGTAATGTATCAAGTCAAACAGATTTTACGAAGGTAGAGTCATACTTGAAATACACCTTGTTACGTAACATCCCAACACAAATTAAAACACATAAAAATTCCCAAGTTGTGTGAACGAAAGATGAAACCTGCACAGTAATCCAGGTCACCATAAGCGAAACGGTTATCTTGCTCATCCCCCGTGCGAATGACCCCAAGAATGCTGAGAGTTGGCAAAAGGACAAGCATCCTCCCTACCCAATTCCCTAAGAATCCCAAAGTTCTAAATAGTTGCAAAACATCAAAAATTTGCAAGCGTCAAAAACTCCAAAATTTGACATCCTACAATGCACATATCAAAAGGCACAAAGAATAGTGATTATCGTCACTCCATATCCCAAATCCCTTGCTCAAGAGAAAAGAAAAACAAATCAAAATAAACAGTGATTATTATCACTATAAGGAGCAAGTATCCCAATACAATTGAAGAAAAGAAGGGAGTTGAACTTGAATCCCTGGAACTCTCAGCATTCTAACGGGTCATGAGGCAAGCCTCAGTACCGGTTTGGTTGATAGCCTATCGGTCACTGGCGGTAAACTTCTCGCATGACGATATATCTATCACATTAACTTGTGTACAGATCAATATTTGCATGTGGATGAGCTAGCTTATGGTATCCTAGATAACACCGCAGATTAATCTAACTAAATACAACAAAGGAGTTAGTGGAGCTAGTTAGGTGATCCTCAGTACAGGTTCGGTTGAAAGCCCATCTGGCACTCGCGGTATCCTGACAAATACCACATAAATGAACTCAATTGCACACACAGGGATGTGAAATAACTTGGTCAAAAACAAGTCCGATTCATACCTTGTTCAAAAGTCTTGTAAGATAAAGTACAATCATGGCTAGTAAGTTAAAACCGTCTGAGTCTCGGAAAACCTTAGCTACATTTCTAAACCAATTGCACTACTTTTCATCCTTACACTACCATCAGAAAATACAAAAAAAAAGAAACACCACATGTATACATACAAAGTCATGTATCACAAATCGCCTCAAAACAAAATAATGGAGTTCTAAACAGTCTATGGTGCCATAGCCAAACATCACAAAGTCCATCCATCCATTTCATTTCTGCATATCACATACATTTGCATCATCATTAAACCATATGCATCCATCAATATAAAGTAGCATGCATCCATCAACATCAATCATTATGCATAAAATCATGACATATACACAAAGAAAGAAAATCAAAACAACAAAAACATCACAAAAATGCAACACAAAAACATAGCAATAAGCATTGCCGGACACAAGTGCTCTTGCACTTAACCTCTTGGCATAAAGAAAATCGATGTCGGGGCTCAAATTGTCACTCTCCTACTTCCCCAAGAAGGCTACCATAGCCGGACCGCTCCACGGGAAGATGGGTTTTTGATGATTTCACCCCATTATGGCATCACCAAAAGGGTTAACACCCACCAAAAATAGGTCCAAATGTCGGGAAACTGCACGTGCTTAAACGGTAAAACATCTAAAGGCACCCTAACCTAAGTCATCTTGGGTCAAGCGACTCGTCGCTTTTCTCACGAAGGTCATTCCCTCATCGATTCGTCGCTTGAGGGGGTAGTCACACTTAGTCACCAATCAACAAGCACACACCCAATCAAGGCAATGACATGCATTCAAAGAATCATTGACAAAGACAATCACGCTCCCGCTTGGGGCAAGAACAAGCAATCATCAAATTGATCAAACACTTGGCATTCGTGAATCATGAACACAAGGTTCCCCCTGTGGACAAAAGGTTACGCCCTTTGCCTAATCATGACTGATCAATGTCCAAGCTCAAGTCACACCTCACCAAAATAGGTTAACACTTGAAATCAAATTCCTTAGCTCGTCAGAAGCAAGGATTCAAGAATGCATGCCCTTTCCATACTTGGGGCATCAAAAGTTGGTTAGGTTACCAAGAAACCCTAATCATTAGTGCTTTGGTCGTCTATTTTTGCTCAAAGACCGCGTCACCCGCAGCGCTTCCCAAAAAGGGGCATCTCGTAGACACCAAAACAGCACCAATCCGATTAAGTGACTACAAACACTGATCGCATTGACACACACAGCTTTCAGGGCAGCCCTTAGAGGTCAAACAGTGGTCCTAGCCACTTGCACAACAGTTTAGAAGGTCAAAAAATGAGCAGAGCAAAGTTGGTCGTTTTAGCAAACTACAAGCCTTTAATCTAAAGCGAGCCTTTAACAAACTTTAAGTCTTAAGCAAGAAAGCCTCAATCAAGAGCAAAACTTCAAAAGCAAACAAGCCTTAATCAAAAGGGAACCTTGGCCTTAGATGTCGCGAAATCGCGACGTCGCGATTTCGTGCGTCGCGATATCGCGACACCTAAGGCCCCGAGGGAAGCCTCGGCCTTAGATGTCGCGATATCGCGCGTCGCGATATCGCGACACCTAAGGCCCCGAGGGAGGCCTCGGCCTTAGATGTCGCGATATCGCGCGTCGCGATATCGCGACACCTAAGGCCCCGAGGGAGGCCTCGGCCTTAGATGTCGCGATATCGCGTGTCGCGATATCGCGACACCTAAGGCCCCAAGGGAGAGGCTCGGCCGAAGTGTCGCGATATCGCGACACTTCGGCATGCACATAAAAATTTAATCAATCGAAGACGTTAAAGCATTCAAAGACGACACGTCAACATTCAACGACGGACTTCATCGGTCAAAGGCAGCATTAAAGCAATTCACGCCACGTGGCATCCCTGCGTGCCATTTTCAAAGAGACCCCATGGGTCTATAAAAACGGCGGACTTCACCAACTGCAGTAATGAGACGAGCAGTCTCAACAACAAATCCGATCCGAGGCCATGCCTCATAATCACTGATGTGAGTTCCTAGCGATAATCTCCATGCGAGCCATGCCTCATAAATCATCTGACAACGGTCAAATCTCAGCGGCGCCTGCAGACTTAGGGTTTTGACATTAATATTTCAGAGGCAGAAATCCTCTATAAAAAAACTAGCTCAAAGCAATGTAAAAAAAAAGGAGGAAAAAGCATTTTAAAAACACAACGAAGTGCTGCTCATCCAGAGACCCGATCATATTCCTTTCGGATTCAATCTTCTTCACATGTAATCTCTTTCTGAAGAGAGGTTATTGGGTGGTTGTTTGAAGGCGAACCCAGACAGTAATACCCGACAGTGGATCACTATATCCCACTAATTTGTCGACAACACCACAGTCTTAGATTTCGAGCCCATCCCTAGTGGATTGGCGTCGAAACTAAGTTCTAACGAGGGCGGCCCGCTTGGGCACCCCACGTCTTTTGCTAGTTTTATTTCGATTCATTCTATATCACGCGTTTATCTTGTGTTTTATTGTATGCCGTTACATAGTTTACGACATGGAGTTTAGGAAATATATATCACGTATTTCCATATTTAAATAGTTTTTCGAATATGTATCGTCGTACTATTGAGGCTTTGGCTCATTCTGTATTTAATCACGTATTTTAAATATTATCTTGCATTACTTTTCTCGAATGTTTATTTGGGCAGCCTGAGTTGTTTTATTCAAATATTTAATCAATCTTTGCACGTATTTCTTTTAAACGTTTTATCCTTTAGTCACAGGTGCTACTAAACGTTTTTATCGTTTCTTTGACCGCAGGAAAAACAACAGCAAGCAAGGACCGATTAACATAAGCGGCAGCAACACTGGCCTGCCCGTTTCAAATGTGGGCATGCGGAAGGAGATCACTATTCATCTGTTGTAACTGAAAATATGTAACTGAGGAGATGTATTGTAACCGAGCCGACATCATATTAATAAAAAGGGCTGTGTTCCTGTTATTGATTTGATTACATCCGTGTTATTACATGCATCAAACTAGTTCTGTTCTTATTACACATTAGTGTTTCTTTTATTTCCGGAATCTCATGCTTTCACAAACAAGTGTCCACATTAAGAAAATAATGATGATGAAAAAAAAGGTCATAGAAGAAAAGAAGAATGAAAGCATAAGCATGACAAAGAGGACAGGTACAAGCAAATCAAGCATGAGAAAAAGAAGAGTTTTCGTAAGAATAAGAAAACTTTATACATTGAAGAAGCAAGTGATAGCTTAGATCACAACTATAGAGACAAGTCAGATGATGAAAAGGAAGAGCATCTATTCTTAGGAATAGAAGGTGAAAGAGAAAAATGCTTTGTGTGTGGTCAAAGAGATCACAGATCAGGATATTGCAATGAATTCAGTGATAGTGAAGATGAAATGACACATCAAGAAAACATGCATGGTCAAAGAATTCATGAGAGTTTGTTTGCTATAGAAGATGATAATGATCTCAGTTACAGTAAAGATGAAGAAGTATCACTTTTGGTAATTGAAAAAGAAGAGGATGAGCCAAGAAAACAAAAATTAGAAGTCAAAAGGCTAAAAGAAGAAATCAGGAATCTTGAAAACAAGATTCTAACAGATGTCAAAATTAGAGAAGAACTACTTCAGACAATCAGTGATCTAAGAGATGAGCTTCAAGATGTAAAAATGATAGAGGAAAGGATGAATGAAGAACTAAGGGTAATGATGACAAGACATGATACATTAGATGAAAAAGTTCAAAAAGAAGTGGAAACATATTTTAAGGTTGTATCTCATTTCCAAGAAAATTCACACTCAAAAGGAAAGTAAGTTCTAAAATATGAAAGCAAGGAAGCACCTAAGATTCATGGAGAAAGTTCCAAAGCTCCTATGGCTCAAAATATCCAGTTCAGATCTTTTTTTGAGATAGGTGAATCAAGTTCAAGAGGCAAAGAAATTCTTGAAGAAGAAAGCAAGGAAGAAGTTAAGAAAGAATATTTGGATACTACAAAGAAGGATCAATGATACAATGCACAAGTCAAAGATGATCACAAGGATAAATGTCAAGAAAGGTATGAGGAACCAAGGCATGAACAAAGGGCTTTTAAAGGACATTATTTTTCTTGTAATGGATTTGGACACAGGGATATATATTGCAGGGTCTATGGATCAAAGAAAAAGTTTGATTTCACTATAAGGATCTTCAAATGAAGAAGATATGGTTTTCAGGGACATTGCTTATTATGCAACATGATTGGTCATAGAGCTTACCAGTGCAAAGAAAATGAGCAACATGGTTTTTTTTTTAGAGCTACACAATTCAGAGGTCATGGTCATAATGATTATGGAAATAGATCTTCACAATACAGGGTTCAGGAAAGGAATGGATATGGAAATGATTTCAAGAAATAATTTAGGATATGGGCACCATTCAAATGCTACAATATCAAGTGTTTTAATTGCAATAACTTTGGAAATATTGCAATATGGTGTAGGACTCAATTCCAAATAGGTTCAATGCAATAAGGACAAGTAGTTTCAAGGCAATAATGTCAAACAGGTTCAAGACAAGAAGATCAAGTAACTCATCAAGAAAAGGATCTCAAAAATATGTGGAAGGAAGTTGAAAAAGGAAAGGAACAATGTAATATGGGAGTAAATGTACTCCCACACCAAAATTAATCACATCAAGAGAGAAGGTGGTGGGGGGGCTAAGATTAAGAGTCGTATATTTTAGACCCATAGATGCTCCTTTTGCCATTGATGTCAAAGGGGGAGAGTTTTGAGTAAGGGGTAGAGCGTTGAGTTAGGGGGAGCAGCCTCCAAAGAGAGTATTGAGATAGGGGGAGCAACCTCCAAAGAGAACATTGAGATACGGGGAGAAGCCTCAATAGAGAGTATTGAGTTAGGGGGAGCAACTTTGATTCTTAGAGATGTTTTATTCAGTGATTGTGGTGATTTGCATTAGAGGTGTTGCCATCAATGACAAAGGGGAAGATTGTTGGCAATTTGAGTTATTTTGTGTTGTCATTGATGTCACATGGATCACATTGAGTTTTGGTGGTAAAAGCACTTCATAAATAATCATTTATGATATTTTTAAGAGCAAGGATATATACAGGGTTTTGTGGCACAAGAGGCATATAATATTTAATTTTTTAAATATTATATTAATGGTTTTTATTAAAACCAATGGTAAAGGTTTTTATTAAAACCAACGACAAGGTTTTTTTTATTAAAACCAACAAAAATGGTTTTCATTAAAACCATTGGAAAGGGTTTTTAATTAAAACCACTATGATAAGACTTCTCCAAATTATGATGGATGAAAAGGTTTTCCAATAAAACCTAGGTGCAAAAAGTTTCATGATGAAATTCAAAAGAATGAAGGAGATATCCCAATTCAAAGTTAAAAGGTGAATTATTAAATTCTATTTAATAATTCTAAGGTCTAAGGTTGTATTATATTATCCATCGACATGCAAAGTTTGGGGAGATAAATAAAGATTTACCGATGTCATTCGAAGGCATGGAGGTGCATATAAATAAAAGGTAAAAACCTTTGATTATTTAAGACTTGACATAGCGCATGAGAGAGAGTCGTCGAAAGGGGAGCAACGAAGAAAGAAGGATAAATAACTTTTGATTTGAGATAAATGTCAAGTCAACAACACGAGAAAGTGACATCATGGATGACTCCTTAGCACAGTTGGTATCTCACGAAATTTGCACAAGGCAGGTTCATTGTTCGAATTCCGCCAAGGGCAAAGTATTTTTGCTAAGGAAGCAAGATCGAGTTTAAGATTTGAGCTCAAGTTAAAGTTGGGTGTTTGGGATTAAATCCCAATGTGGGCCAGCGTCAACATGGTAAGTGCTTCACAATGCTAAGCAAGAGGAACAGAGTTCAACTCTTGTGAAGGTGTGAAGGTGCATTAATTTTGGCAAGGCATTTTGGCAAAGATGATTTCGAAGGTTATGAAGGCAACAAATTTCATATAAAGGTATTTATCTGCAGTGCATGGTAATATTTGTTATTACCAAAGTTTTGGTGCATTAAAATTATTTATGTGATAACTAGGGAGTCATAAGGAGTTTAGGAAAATAAATGCTTGTTGTATGTGTTAATGTGCTTAGGGAGTTATAAGGTGTAGAATTAAATATTTGTTATTGTTGTGTGTGATTAGGGAGATATAAGATGTGTAAATAAATATTTGTGATTGTTGTATGTGGAGTTATAAGGTGTGGAATTGAAAATAAAAGCATAGGTGCTTTCTGTATGTGTTAATGAAATTAGGGAGTCATAAGGTTGAAAAGGGTTGAACTTTTATATGTACTAGTGCATGATTTAATTATGAAATTAAACTAGGAACTTGAGACCTAGTGAATTGCTACCTTGAGTTATAAGACATGCACATGAGTTAGGGTTTGAAGTTGAAGACAAATTGCTTGATTATGTGCCTTGGATATTGAGAGGAAGTGGATGGATTAGAAAATTAATTTTATGGATAAAATTGATACTTGAGTTCCATGATTTCTTTAGTGGAGTTCATTAAGAGTATTGCCATTATTGATGAGGTCTTTGCTATTTATTTGAGGAGATTATTGTTGGTTACTTGTTAAGTACATTTCCACTATTTGATACCATTGAGGAGATCATTTGGTAGTCACTTGTGGATACATTTGTCTTTCATTTGAGGAGATCATTGTTGGCTATTTGAGAGATCTTTTCTTGAGGGAGTTGTGCTTGTTTCTTGAGAGCTTATTGACATTGCATGAGGAAGATATTATTGAGAACCTATTGCTATAACTTGTGGAGATTTTCCTTGGTTTGTTGAAGTCCTCATTGTTATTGCTTGGAGAGGTTTTCATTAGAGAGCTCATTTGTCATACATTTGAGAGTACATTAGTGAGCATTGATGTTATCCATTTGAGAGTACATTGTTGAGCATTGTTGTCATCCATTTGAGAGATTATTTTTCATACATTGTTGAGATCATTATGGATCATTGTTGTCATTCATTGAAGAGTACATTTGCCATTCATTGTTGAGCACATTGTTGAGTACTGTCATCATTCATTTGTTATCCATTGTTGAGTTCATCATTGAGCCTTGCCTTCGTTGATTTGTGGTTGAGATTTGAGTACTACTTGAGAGTCATTGGTTGAGCCTTTGGGAAGGCTTTTGGGACAGAATTTTTGGAGAAATTTGAGACAGATTTTATGCATGATTGATTGAGCCTTTAGGAAGGCTTTTGGGATAGAATTTATGGACAGATTTGAGATAGCTTTTGTGCATGATTGGTCGAGCCTTTGAGAAGGCTTTTGGGACATATTTGTGGATAGATTTGGAAAAATATTTGAGTAGGATTATTTGAGCCTTTTGTGAAGGCTTTGAGGACAGATTTGGGATGGTATTTGAGCAAGATTTTTTGAGCCTTTTTTGAAGGCTTTGAGAATATATTTGGGATAGAATTTGAGTAGGATTGTTTGAGACTTGTGAGAAGGCATTGAGGAATATTTGTGAGTAGTGAAAGAGACATGACAAAAAAAAACACATCAACACTAGTTGCCTAGTTGAGCAGATTAGTGGACAACCTAGATGAGAAGATCAGTGGATAGCCTAGCTGAGCAGATAAGTGGATAGCCTGGCTGAGCAGATAAGTGGATAGCCTAGCTGAGTAGATAAGTGGATAGCCTAACTGAGCAGATAAGTGGATAGCCTAGCTAAGCAGATTAGTTGAGAGCCTAGCTAAGCAGATTAGTGGATAGCTTAGCTGAGCAAATCAATGGATAGCCTAGCTGAGTAGATCAGTGGAGAGCCTACCTGAGCAGATTAGTGGATAGCCTAGCTGAGTATATCAGTGGAGCCCACCTGAGCAGATCAAGACAACCTATCTTTGAGCTGATCAAAGTAATCATTTGTATTGGGATAAGGATCCCTATTTCTTTATGAAATATTATAAGGAGATTATCTTGTGGACTACCCCACATTACGGTAACCATGTTAAATCTTGTATCTCAATTGTGTGTGGTGATTTGTGCACTTGTTTACTATTGCTATCCATGTTATTAATGCACACTGCTATATTTGGTTATTGCAATTGAGGACACTAATTGATATTGGTTTGGAAATATAGTAAAAAGTGGGCACTATACTGTTCACCCCCATTTCTCAGTATAAGCTTGTGTTCTTTAGTAGCCCACGCGGTGGGCTCCCAAGCGCTAAGGCGCTTAGGCTAGAGGAGACGACGGATCGAATCTCGTCGAATCCTCTTTTGTGGGAAGTATAAGGTATGCTTGGAAATTGGTCGCCAAAATTTTTGGGAATATAGTTTGGGCATTTAAAAATTAATTTTTGCATATTTAAATTGGTTCTAAGGTTGCTAAAGGAGTTATAAGGGTTTTTGCAAAATTAAATTTTTAATGTTGTTTGCTCAAATGTTTTGAAAAGATTGTAAGGTGTTTGGTTGATATTTTTATGGTGTTGGATATTATTTTAAGTTGGAGTTTATAAGGTGTATCAAGGAAATTATCTTTATGTATGGTATGATGAGTGTTATTTTTAAAAGGGAGCAATAAGGCATAAATTGAGTTGTGATTGTTTTATGTCCAAGGAATATTTTGGAAAGTGTTGAAGTAATATTGTTGTGTCTAACCATTGGAATTGGAAAGAAGAAAATTGTGATTAAGACAGGTTTTCTAAAGGCACTTCTACATCCAACAAAAGGTATGGGCATATTCTTCCTAGTGAGTGATTGTTGAAAATTGTGAATGAAAAGTTGGAGTGAAAAGGATTGTTTGGTTTGCATTGTTGAGAGTGTTTTGAATTAATGCTTCAAGGTTTTCTGGAATTAAGAGTTGTTGATAAAACCTTGTTTTATAAGCATTGTTGTTGAAGTGTTTGAGTTGAGTGAAGAACTTGAACTAGGGTTTGGCAAAGAACATGAGTATCATTGTTATGTGAAGATTATCTTATAAGCATTGTTGTTGAAGTGAGTTGTTGAGTGAAGAACTTGAACTAGGGTTTGGAAAGAACATGAGTATCATTGTTATGTGAGATTGGTTGATAAAGCATTGTTGGAAATATTTGAGTGAGTATTCATATGATTGGACTAGGGTTTATGAGCAAGGATCATTTCATTGAGTGATTGGTTGAGTAGAGTTGGTTGAGCCTAGTCAAGTGAATGTGTGAAGTGATTGTTCAAGTTCTATGAAACAAATTATTCTATATTCTAAATTGATTTGAGAAAGAGGTTGAGTATTGATGAGTGTGAAACATATTGAGTCTCTAACAATTCTCTATATGTTTCTAAGAGAGTGATTGAAAGTGATTGAGTATTGAGGTGAATGTGAAGCATATTGAGTCTCTAAAAATTCTCTATATGTTTCTAAGAGAGTGATTGAAAGTGATTGAGTATTGAGGTGAATGTGAAGCATATTGAGTCTCTAAAAATTCTCTATATGTTTCTAAAAGAGTGATTGAGCATTGTGATGAATGTAGAGCATATTGAGTCTCTAACAATTCTCTTTATGTTTCTATGAGATTGGACAAGTTCTAGTGTGGACTTGTTGAGCAGATTTGAGGTAAGTCTTTGAGAAGACTTGTGGACAGATTTGTGTGAGCTTTTGTGGAAGCTTACAATACAGATTGAGAGAATTGAATAAGTTCTAGTGAGGACTTATTGAGCATATTTGGATAAGTTCTAGTGAGGACTTATTGAGCAGATTTGGACAAGTTCTAGAGAGGACTTGTGGACAGATTAGTGTGAGATTTTGTGGAAGATTACAAGGTAGATTTGAGATAAGTCTTTGAGAAGACTTGAGAGTAGAGTTGATTGATTGATTTTTTCAAACCTTGAGTTAAGGTTTGGGGTAGATCTAGCAGAGTTGATTTGATTGAGTCAAGCTTTGTGTTAAGGCTTGAGGATAGATATTGAGGATAGATTTGTGCTAGACCAAAGGACTATGTTTAGTGCAGATCAGAGGATAGATATTGAGGATAGATTTGTGCTAGACCAAAGGAATATGTTTAGTGTAGATAAATATAGAGGATAGATTTGGTGTAGATTTGAGGATAGGTTTGTGCCGGACTAGAGATAGATATTGAGCATATTTGTGCTAGATCGAAGGACTATGTTTAGTGCAGATTTGAGATAGAGATTTGAAGGTGATAGAGTATAGAGGATGATAGTCTCTAGTGGATAGAGATCCATTAGCCAAGGCAGTGAGGACAGGTGTCTTCAGTGGATAGAGATCCATTAGCTAGAGTAGTGGGGGCAATAGTTCTTCTAGAAGATCACCAATCAGAGCTAAGGAGAAAGGAGTTCTCCTATGGATAGAGATCCATAAACTTGATTAGGGGATTGGTGTCTCCTTTGGATAGAGGTCCATAAACATTGTAATAGGGAAAGGATTCCCAAGAGATTTATTGAGAAAATTTTAGTGAAATATTTTCTCCGTGGAGTAGCCCACATTGGGTGAACCACGTTAAATTGGTGTCTCTATTGTGTGTGATGATTTGTGCATTACTTTGGTTATTGCTATTGATATTTCCATTGATTATATTGGATAATACTATTTGGGAAAGAAAAGTAAAAAGTGGTCTTATACTATTCACCCCCTCTCAGTATAAGCTTGTGTTCTTCAATTGGTATCAGAGTTGGTTCCTTCGAAAAAGGTTTAACAGCTTGAAGGAAGATCTTACAAGAACACAAATGGCAAAGAAAGGCAAAAGTAGAACCATGAGATACAAGAAGAAAAGAACACACATGGTCATGAAAGAAAAGGAAGATGAATTCAATATTGTTGTTTTGGGAGGAAGAATGGAAATAGATTCAAGAGATGAATCAAGCAGTGGAGAGATAACCAGATTGATAAAGTTTTGTACCAGATGTAGGAAGACAGGTCACCATGCAGCTCATTGTTCACAAGAAGGTGAAGAATATTTTGTTTGTGGTCAACTCGGTCATGATGCAAGTTATTGCAATGGGTTTAGTAGCGGTGAAGATGAAGATGATACTCTCAGAACTGAAGTCCTAGAGGTTGGTTCAGAAAAGGATAACAGGGACAATCAAAATAGGTATGAAGAAGAAACTCTACTTTCAGTAATAGAAGAAAATACTCCTATTGAAGACCAAATAAAAGAGAGAAATTTAGAAAAGAAAAGGAGGAAGTCACTCTTAAGGAACTTGTTGAGTTGAAAAAGGAGAACTTAGAATTAAAGGCTCAAATACAAGAGGATGAGAAATGTAAGACAAAGCTTCTACAAGATCTCTCTGACTTGAAAGATAAGGTTGAAAAGGTAAGGAGAGTTGAAAAAGGTATGGTTGAACAATCAAAGGTAAAAGAGATAGAATGTGAAAGACTTAGTGTTGATCTTGAAGAATTAAAAAGGGAGAACTCAGGATTAAGGGTTCAAGCTCAAGAAGATGAGAAAGCAAAAGCAAAATTTCTACAAGAGCTCACCAACTTCAAAATTAAGGTTGAAGAGGCAAGGAAAATTGAAGAAGGTATGACTAAAAAATTAAAGATAAAAGATCTAGAGTGTGAAAGATTAGAACATGAGATAGTTTCACTAAGGATGGAAGTGAAAGACTCTAAGGACAAGCTACACAAGTTTGAGAAAAATTCAAAGACTTTGGACAAGATTATCAATGCACAAAGATCATCAATCACCAAAATAGGACTTAGTTTTGAAGAAGAACAAGGGAAACAGGAAGCAAAAAAAGGAGAGTCAAGCTCAAGCACCAAAGAAGAAGAAGCATCAAAAGAAGAAAGTAAAAGAGAGAGTGAGACTTCTAAGGATAAGTTGGACAATAGAAAGTTCAACAAGGAAAGGAACAATGCACAAATAAGGAACAGATGGAACAACAATCAGAATAGGTTAAGAGAGACTAAGAGACCAATGAGGTCAAGACAAGGAAACTTCAATGGAAGATGTTTCTCATGTCACAGATTTGGGCACATGGCTTCACAATGCAGGACACATGAAAGACAGGAATATGGGAATTTCAGGAACATACAACTTTTCCATGGGTATTGCTACTCATGTAATCAGTTTGGTCACAAGGCAATGGATTGCAGGGTTCATGATAGAAAAGGATATGGCTTCACTAGGAGAAATCCTAAGACATTTGCACCTCCAAGGAATAATAACATTAAGTGTTATAAGTGCAATAATGATGGACATACAACAAAGTGGTGTAGAGCAGACATTCCAAAATCAAGCATGAACAAGAAGAGGAACAAGAAGAGGAATATGAACATGGACAAAAATAAGAACAAGAATATGGAAATGGACATGAACAGGAACAAGAATATGGACATGGATAGGAATAGGAACAGGAATAGTCAAAAGGATCAGATAAGAAGGAAAGAGGATAAAGGTAAAGACCAATGCTTGTTGGGAGTAGAAATACTCCCACCCCAAAATTAACCACCTCAAGAGGAGGTGGGGGAGGGGCTAAGCTAAGAGATTCATTCTTAGCCCCGAGCCCCAAAGGTGACCCTTTGCCATTGATGTCAAAGGGGGAGATATTTGAGTAAGGGGGAGATATTTGGTTTAAGGAGAGAGCATTGAGTTAGGGGAGCAGTTTCCTAGGGGGAGCAGAACAGGAAAAAGGTCAAATATTTGGTAAAAATAATTTGGGTTGCCATCAATGACAAAGGGGGAGATTGTTGGACATTTTGAGTGATAAGTTGTCATTGATGTCAAGAGTGAGTGGTCATTGATGTCAAACTTTCAGCACCAATCAATGGTAGTTTCAGTTGGCAGCATCCGTTTTGGTTTCAATTTCAAGACCCAGTTCAAGGAAGTCAGATGAGGTCCAAAGTGCAAGAAAAAGTCCAAATAAATAATATTATAATATTATTTTATAATATTATGCAAAGGAAGTTTAAAATTAATTTATAAATTAATTTATTAGTTAATTTACTTAACTTATAAAGTTATTTAAATTAATTATTAATTAATTTAATTATTAATTATAAATTAATTTAAGCTAAGGTTAAATAACCCTAAGGTGGGTTATCAAATTTAAAATTTGAAATTTGATTTCGAATAAAGCATCATCGACGTGAGGAGAAATTAAATCATGTATATAAGGGGGAAACTCCCACCCTACCAAACTTACCATGCCTTCGAAAATTAATGTGAGCTTTAAGAATTGAGAGCTATACGAATTGCATTGTGTCCAAAGCGAAGGAGGAGTGTGCAAGTTTTGAGAGGAATAGATGGTGAGTGAAGGCATAAGAGGAAGGGGCTCTACCTTCCTTCACGTGGGCATTAGTAGCCCATGTGGTGGGCTCCCAAGCGCTAAGGTGCTTAGGCTAGAGGAGACGACGGATCGAATCTCGTCGAATCCCCTTTTGTGGGAAGTATAAGGTATGCTTGTAAATTGGTCGCCAAAATTTTAGAAATATAGTTTGGGCATTTAAAAATTAATTTTTGCATATTTAAATTGGTTCTAAGGTTGCTAAAGGAGTTATAAGGGTTTTTGCAAAATTAAATTTTTAATGTTGTTTGCTCAAATGTTTTGAAAATATTGTAAGGTGTTTGGTTGATATTTTTATGGTGTTGGATATTATTTTAAGTTGGAGTTTATAAGGTGTATCAAGGAAATTATCTTTATGTATGGTATGATGAGTGTTATTTTTAAAAGGGAGAAATAAGGCATAAATTGAGTTGTGATTGTTTTATATCCAAGGAATATTTTTGGAAAGTGTTGAAGTAATATTGTTGTGTCTAACCATTGGAATTGGAAAGAAGAAAATTGTGATTAAGATAGGTTTTCTAAAGGTACTTCTACATCCAACAAAAGGTATGGGCATATTCTTCCTAGTGAGTGATTGTTGAAAATTGTGAATGAAAAGTTGGAGTGAAAAGGATTGTTTGGTTTGCATTGTTGAGAGTGTTTTGAATTAATGCTTCAAGGTTTTCTGGAATTAAGAGTTGTTGATAAAACCTTGTTTTATAAGCATTGTTGTTGAAGTGTTTGAGTTGAGTGAAGAACTTGAACTAGGGTTTGCAAAGAACATGAGTATCATTTTTATGTGAAGATTATCTTATAAGCATTGTTGTTGAAGTGAGTTGTTGAGTGAAGAACTTGAACTAGGGTTTGGAAAGAACATGAGTATCATTGTTATGTGAGATTGGTTGATAAAGCATTGTTGGAAATATTTGAGTGAGTATTCATATGCTTGGACTAGGGTTTGTGAGCAAGGATCATTTCATTGAGTGATTGGTTGAGTAGAGTTGGTTGAGCCTAGTCAAGTGAATGTGTGAAGTGATTGTTCAAGTTCTATGAAACAAATTATTCTATATTATGAATTGATTTGAGAAAGAGGTTGAGTATTGATGAGTGTGAAGCATATTGAGTCTCTAACAATTCTCTATATGTTTCTAAGAGAGTGATTGAAAGTGATTGAGTATTGAGGTGAATGTGAAGCATATTGAGTCTCTAACAATTCTCTATATGTTTCTAAGAGAGTGATTGAGCATTGTGATGAATGTAGAAGCATATTGAGTCTCTAACAATTCTCTTTATGTTTCTATGAGATTGGACAAGTTCTAGTGTGGACTTGTTGAGAAGATTTGAGGTAAGTCTTTGAGAAGACTTGTGGATAGATTTGTGTGAGATTTTGTGGAAGCTTACAATATAGATTGAGAGAAATTATAGTGAGAAATTATTGAGCATATTTGGATAAGTTCTAGTGAGGACTTATTGAGCAGATTTGGACAAGTTCTAGAGAGGACTTGTGGATAGATTAGTGTGAGATTTTGTGGAAGCTTACAAGGTATATTTGAGATAAGTCTTTGAGAAGACTTGAGAGCAGAGTTGATTGATTGATTTGTTCAAACCTTGAGTTAAGGTTTGGGGCAGATCTAGCAGAGTTGATTTGAGATTGAGTCAAGCTTTGTGTTAAGGCTTGAGGACAGATATTGAGGATAGATTTGTGCTAGACCGAAGGACTATGTTTAGTGTAGATCAGAGGATAGATATTGAGGATAGATTTGTGCTAGACCAAGGACTATGTTTAGTACAAATTTGAGGATAAGTTTGGTGCAGATTTGAGGATAAGTTTGTGCCAGACCAGAGATAGATATTGAGAAGATTTGTGCTAGATCGAAGGACTATGTTTAGTGCAGATTTGAGATAGAGCTTTGAAGGTGATAGAGTATAGAGGATGATAGTCTCAAGTGGATAGAGATCCATTAGCCAGGGTAGTGAGGATAGGTGTCTTCAGTGGATAGAGATCCATTAGCCAGAGTAGTGGGGGCAATAGTTCTTCTAGAAGATCACCAGTCAGAGCAAGAGGAGAAAGGAGTTCTCCTATGGATAGAGATCCATGAACTTGATTAGGGGATTGGTGTCTCCTTTGGATAGAGGTCCATAAATATTGTAATAGGGAAAGGATTCCCAAGAGATTTATTGAGAAAATATTAGTGAAATATTTTCTCCGTGGAGTAGCCCACATTGGGTGAACCACGTTAAATTGGTGTCTCTATTGTGTGTGATGATTTGTGCATTGCTTTGGTTATTGCTATTGATATTGCCATTGATTATATTGGATAATACTATTTGGGAAAGAAAAGTAAAAAGTGGTCTTATACTGTTCACCCCCCTCTCAGTATAAGCTTGTGTTCTTTAGGATTTGGTCCATTCCATGCTTTTGTTGACTAATTAAAAACTTGAGGGCGCCACTTCAATCTTGGACAATAGTGCAAAATTTATCATATTATATTCTTATTCCTTTTTTCTTTGTTCTTGGGCTTATGCTTGGCTTCTTGTGAATCCTCTCAAAAATTTCTAATACAATATTTGATAGCTTGGATATGCATGTAATGTTCTCTTCCCTTTTTTACTTGTCTTTGGAGAAATGTTTATCTCCACTTGAAGTTTGTGATACACCAAATTATTCAATTATGATTGTTTTCACAATAAATTTTTTTTGTCATGTAATTCCTCAAAAATCACATATTTAGATACAATGTATTGTCTAGATTAGGGCCATAACATCTATATGCCCTGCTTTCTTTAAAATAAACAACAAAAATATATGTTTTACTCTTTAGATCTAATTTTTTCCTCTTTAATATTAAACATAAACATAAACCAAACAACCAAATACTATCAATTGACTTACCAAAGGTTTATTTTTATACCACCTCATGAGGAGTCATATTCATTACAATAATAATGGGACTTGTAGACACTAAAATTGCATCAATTTGATTAGACTATCAAGACACATTCTAATTGACACCATATGGCCCCCTTGGGCAACCCTCAAAGGTTAAATAGTGTTCCTAACCACTTTTGGGAGGTTCTACCCCACTTTTGGGAAGTTTTGGGCCATGTAGGCATGGCCGTCCCACCCTAGGATGACCACAATTCATGGTCATCCCACCCAAGGATGGCCACCAACAACCATCCTTGGGTGGGACAGCCATGGCCTTGGACCCTTAAAAAGTCAATGTTGAGATAAATGGTACCCATATTCTACCATTTACCCTACCCATTGAAGCATACCAGTCTAAGGGTGCATAAATCCCATGCCAAGTTGTAAATTAGAGGCCCAAATTGGAGATTATTCCTCCTCCAATGCATGACAAGATTTGGATAAATGGTGTAACCTACCTCGCATGGCCAAGCATCCCCATTTGATTATATTCTTACTTGAGCTATAAAGTGGAGTCATTCCACCCAATTTTAGGTAGGAGTGTTTGTAATATTTCACCATGAAGTGCTGTCAAGATTTATCCCCAATTCACTACGTATTTTCCCTTGAGATCTCCATCAAGCAAAGGAGGTTTTCAAGTGATTCCAAAACATACAATCCATTTACAAAACTGATCCATTTGAGTGAATCAAATCCTAAAATTTTACAACACCCCTAGGAGTAGCTTAGACCAAATCCTAGAGGAATTGGTGGTAAAAAAAACTAGATTTGGTAGTTTTACCACACTAGGACGACCCCCAAATTATGATAGTCCTAATTGGAACACATAGGGATGGCCACAGTAGTCATACCGCCCAGGGATGACCCCTAAATTTGTAGTCGTCCTACCCAAGGACAACCACAAAACAAAGGGTTTGCAACTCAAATTGACAAAAACAGTAGTCATAGGCTTTCAAGTTAAGTAACTTTACCTTGATTTTGCATTTTTACTATTCATAAAAGGTCAAATTTAGTTTTTCTTCCTCCTCTTATTTGCTTAAAAGGTATATTTCACTTTTTTTAATCGTAAAAATAACAAAAAAGGAAGAAAAATAGAAAAATAGTCCAGTAGGAATGCATCTGTGTGGTTTGATTGCTTGCGACCTACCTAATGGGTAGGTTGTCATTTAGGGCATGCATTTTTTAGGTTCAATTTCTATTTAATACTTATGAAAGTGAAATGTTATTTTTGAATTTAGTGAAGTATTATCGAGTGCTCTATTGTTTTACTTTTTTTGAGTATAAAAGGAACCACACACACCATGTCCCATTTTGAACATTAGTGAGTTGGACTTCATCTCTAACCACTAATCGAGACCAATGATAGTGGGCTTCATCTCCACTCATTGGTTTGTATTATTGATATGAACCCTATTTTATTGGCCAAGGCCTACTCCAAGAATCGTCTTAGTCATAGAAACTAGCACGTATTCCTCTTTGGAGGGTGTATCACTGCCCACAGTCAATATGGGTGAGGACTGGTAGGACCTATACTCCTTGATTGGGTATGGGCTTCATCTCTATACTTTGGTTGGTACACATGATCAAACTTTCATTATCGGTTGTTGAGTTGCGAGTATACAGGTGAAATCCCTTTAACATAAGAATATCATCCAAAAAGAGGAAAACACGTGACAAAATATCTCCTTGAAAACAACAAATCAAAACACACAAAATATTTTTAGGGAACACACATAAATATTTAAAAGATAAACTCTTGTCTTATTACATATTTCCATTCTTGTGTGTTGCATCATTAAAATTTGTAAATGAGATAATCACGTAGGTTTTGGTATAAAGTAACTATGGTGTGCACCTATAGCCAAGCCTATTCAAAGGATAATGCTATGGGGGGAGGCAAGGAGACATGAGTCATCTTTGATTTAGCCCTAAGAACATGTTCATACCTCCTTGGTGGCCTCCTACTCACCCAAGTCCCAAAATAGTTAGTCAAGAACTTCACCAACAAGGGACCCCTACACGGGACACCCCTATAGGTTTTAGTCCTAATCAAGGAATGTACTTCCCATATTTAGACACTTTACACAAATTTGCATTAATGCACTAATAGATAGAGCAATACCATGTATTCACGTGTCTGCTAGGTCTACCATGTCCATATATGAGTAAGATCAAGAGTACACACACTGTGCAGGGCCAAATGATCAAACCACACCCTTAAACTGCCCTAATAGATTACAGTAACCTAAGTACCAAGATGAGTATGATAATCATCGCTCAGGATGATCAAATTAAGCCCTTCCCTTCCTCATCAATGAAAGAAGGCATGAGAAATTTTTTGATTATCCTCAGGTCCATTATGCCATGCAAGCATGATGTGCCTCCATGCTAGCTGAGTACAAAGAAGGCTTATCTAGGACTAAACCTTAAGTGAATGTGACTTCCATTGATCGAGGGAAGATGTTTAGATATTCTTGAACAAGATAGGCCACAGGGTGATACTACCAAGGCTCATAGGCCCTACATGGTAGAATAGATAAATCAAGTGGTAAAGAGATATATCGAGCACCAAGCGTAATTCAATCAACTTCGATAGGATAAATAATTCTTGGACCTCCAACATCAATTAGAAAATAAAATAATTGAGTAGCAAACCAATGAGATATTTCAAGAGACCTTACATGATAGGGTCCCTACCCCAAGTAATCACAGATAGGGGGTTCATCAGAGGTAACCTAATTTCAATGAAGATAGGCCTCCCAGGCCTAACCAAATGTTACCTCCTTGACCTCCTAGGCCCAACCGAGACTTACCTCCTAGGAAAAAATAGATTGCCATCCATAGGTGCTTACTTCTCCTTGTAGGCCAATTCAAGAGACACCTTACGAGGCCTACACTAAGCTTGAACTAGAAGAGGAATATCCTAAAGCACCTTATGGATGTAGGGTGGATGAAATTCAACCACCACACAATAGGCTTGATATTCCTCACCCTCCCTCATAGGGTCAAATCAAAGAAGAGGATATCAAATACTCTGATGCGTACAAAGCATTACTAGAATGTATGGAATTGATAGAGAAAAATACCTTGGGATCTAGGTCTTAGAATCCCACTTTGCATCAGCTTCGTAGCCAACTGCTTCACCAGTCAGTACCTTCTCCTCCCTATATAGAACATTTGAAAATTCCCAAGCTGGATAAATTTAAAGGAGAGGAAGATGCACAGGAGCATGTCACTAGATTTTTGAACCAATACTTTTATATCCAAGATAATAATGCCTTTTTTTTTAGAATATTTTTGCTTACCCTCTCTGGACCTACCATAGAGTGGTACAATCAACTTCCAAAGTACAGTGTCTACAACTTTGAACAATTTGCAGATGCATTTCTGAAATGCTTCATCTTTATCACTAAGTGAAAGGTGACTTTAATAGACCTCACACGGTTAAAAAAAAAAATGATTACGATTCAATCGCAAAATATGGCAACAGGTGGTAGATGCTTCTTGCTAAGCTACCGTACCTACTCCCCATGTATGAGTTGACTCACATGTTTGCTAAGAGCTTCCTGAAGCCAATTTCCTTATTGCTACAACTTCAATAGTACCCAAATCTTGAAGATGCTCTAGCACAGGCTAGGACAATAGAAGACATTAAAATTCAAGAGGGAGAAATTGTAAAACCTTGCAATAAGGAATGAACTAAGAACACCAAGAACAATTTGGCACAACCAAAGTTGACAACAGTCAACCAAGTTGCTATTAGTATTCCAGGGCCTGTGTAACCAATGCCACCTTAGAAGCCTAACTATCAGGCCATACCTAGAAACTACAACATCAACAATGAAATAAATAAAGGGAAAAATAGCAACATCACCCTAAGCGATAGTTTATGCCCATTGTTGAGTCCATGGATTATCTATTTGAGTGCCTCAGTGTGGCCAAGACATTAATCTACCTGCAAGTTGACCTGTGGATCTGAACACACCAAATCCCTTGGGATATCACAAAGACCTATACTATAAGTACCATAGGTAGAATGGGCATGACATGTAGAAGTGGTTTAGGTTCAAACACCTAGTACATGACATGATCGATAGGAATGATCTCCAAGTAGATAACCCTATCACAATAAAAAATCAACAAATGGATATTTTTAAAGACCCATTGCCTACTCATGAGGAGTAGGCAAAGCCAACAAAATAGGTGTACGAGATCTATCTTGAACCCCCTACATAAGGTTTCATCGTAATGGTTAGCATTGTGAAAAGGAATAATCGTTACCCAAGTCAAGTCGCACCACCTGCATCTTCAAGCGATATTTCTTCAATGTCGTAGCATCTACCACCTCTAGTACAAAATCTTCCACCTTGTACGGTGGTCACAATAAAGAGCAAGCTTGCTTAGAGCTTGTGAACAACATTAGCTTGGATCTTTATCTATGAGCTTATTCAACAGTCTCCACCTCATTGAGAATATCTCATGGAGATCCTCAAGTCAATTAAACTACAATCCCAAGAGTCTAAATCCTTTAGCAATTTTATGGGACATATTCGATTATGCACAAAACCAGTAATCACCTTTCATTAGCATGAACTCAAGCCAGTACCAAACAACATGGTGGATCCTCCCTTGCACATAATTTCATATGTAAATGGAACACCTTACAAGAGAGTTCTGATTGATATTGGTTTCTTTAGCAATATTATCACCATGACTACTCTCAAACATCTAGGGCTTCCAACATCCCACATTTTCACATCCATGTATACCCTGAGAGCATTTAACGATGCTATGTGCTCAACGGTTGGTACCATAGTATTATCTATTTATATGGGACAAAATACCATACCAAATTTGCATTATATCTTGGAGGGTGAAATGGCCTACAATATCTTGTTGGGTAGACCCTCGATTAGGGACATGAAGTGCATGCCATCCATAGCTCACAAAATTTTGAAGTACACTTACGAAGGGTAGACCTTGAGCCCTTCAAATACTACAACTTGGTGTAGCAAATCTCTGAGTTGACCTTGCCATCAACCCATATGGACTTCCAATTGAATATGTTCAACCAAGGTCCAAATCCTTCACTATCACCTTCCATTATTCCATCAACATCTTCTTCCATACTATCCTCATCATCGACACCTCTAGATATACCTTCTTCATCATTGAATCCTTCACAGAGGAACATGGGAAAGATGCCTATTGATGAGATCACTCCAACCATATCTACGATATCTATAGAAAATATTCCTAGTCCAGTAGGTGAGGAACCACCTCATGAGGAAAACATTGAGTCAACTCAAGCCTTGTTGGAAATTTGAGGTATTTTATGTTGTCATTGATGTCACATGGATCATTGATGTCACATGGATCACATTGAGTTTTGGTGGCCAAAGTATTTCATAAATAAGCATTTATGATATTTTGGAAAGCATGAATATATACAGGGTTTTTGTGAAAACCAAGGTAGGCAAAATAAAAGGTTTTATTTAAAACCATGGATGGCAGATTTGAAATGGGTTTTTCTTAAAACCCAGGTTGGCTTTTCGTTTCGTCGAAAAAGGTGCCCCGGTGATGGAGATATTTAATTTTAAATATTTAAGTCTAAATTTTAATTATTTAAAATTTTAAATTTAAAATTAAAAGTTAATTTATAGCGCCGACGTCAAAAGAAAGGAGGAGGCACATAATATTAAATTTTAATTTATAGCGCCGACGTCAAAAGAAAGGAGGAAGGCATATATAAATATGCCACCAAATGTTTTGATTTATTCCCTATGTCCTCGATGATGGTGATGCGTTCGAATTGCTAAGGGAGTGAAAGGTGCCAGCATGTTAAAGAGTGTGCAAAGGGTGTTCGTTCGAAGAGGGAGCAAAGGCGTCGTAGCTCGTTCGAATCCAGTGGAGAAAGGAGGCAATAAAAGTAAGGGAGGTCCCTTACCAAGCACCGTAGGCGCTTGTGGCCTAGCGGCAAGAGGAAGGCGCGTAAGGTGTTGAAGCGCCAGCAGATCCAAAGTTCGAATCCCATCGGTGCTGGTTTTGCAAAGTGAAAGGGAGGACTCTTTTGGCGCACGTGGTGTTTGAGGACACGCTCGGAGCAAACAAATAGAAGGTTTGCGCTCACTGTTCTATGTGAGCGGTTGGCTCACGTGGTTGTTGGCACCATGGTTAGAGTGGTGTAGGGGCAGTGACCGGGGATCGAATCCCATTGAGGACAAAGGCAAGTTAATAATTTTTCCTAATATTTTATTTTTCTAAGGTTGCCCTAGGAGAGATAAGGGTTGTGATGCATGTTGAGAAAAAGAGAGATTTCTGGTGATTTTCCTTTTAGAAGTATATCATATTATATATCGTTGGAAAGCTTATTTCGAGGGCTATTTGATTAACTTGCTTAGAGGGAGAAATAAGGTGTATGTAAAGAGATATTTCTATTTTTGTAAAGGGGTTCAAAAGTGAAGGTTGTTTTGTTCTTTTTCAAAAGTGATTAATTCTTTCATAAGGGGACATGATGCATTTTGTTGAGTAGGAGTGATAAGGTGTTATTTGGATATTGTTGTTGTGATATTAATCATGATCTCTAACCCTTGTTGAAAGTTGAAAAAGAAGTTTGTTGAGTGTGGCAGATTTCCAAAGAGGTTTCTTCATCTTCATAAAAGGTATGGGCACATTCTCCTATTGATTGATTATGGTGGTTGATTTCTGAAATATCATTGGAGAGAAAAGGATTGATTGTGGTTTCCTTTTCGAAAGTGGTTGGTTGAATGCTTCAAGGTTTTCTGGTTTGAGAGTTGTGTTTAAACCTTGTTTTATAAGCATAGTTGTTGAAGCCCATTGGTTATGCAAAGAACTTGAAAAGAACATGAGTATCATTGTTATGTGAGATTTGTGGTTGAGCATTGTTGGAAACATTTGAGTTGGTTGATACATGCTTGGACTAGGGTTTGTGAGAAAGAGATGTCTCTTGTGATGATTGGTTGAGTTGAGTTGATTGAGCCTAGTCAAGTGATGTGTGAAGTGATTGTTCAAGTTCCATGAAACAAACTATTCTATAATTCTGATTTGAGTTGAGATTGAGCTTAGAACATATTGAGTCTCTAACAATTCTCTTTATGCTTCTATGAGTTGACTTGATAGTTGAGATTGATTTGAGTTGAGATCATTGTGGATCATTGTTGTCATCCATTATAGAGTGCTTTACCATTCATTATTGAGTTCATCATTGAGCCTTGCCTTCATAGATTTGTGGATGAGATTTGAATACTACTTGAGCATGATTGATTGAGCCTTTGAGAAGGTCTTTGGGATAGATTTTTGGATAGATTTGTGGATAGTTTTTGGATAAATTTTGAGCAAGTTCTTAGTGAGCTTGTTGAGAATATTTGGACAAGTTCTGTGAGCTTGTTGAGCAGATTTGGACAAGTTATGTGTGAGCTTGTTGAGCATATTTGGACAAGTTATGTGTGAGCTTGTTGAGCAGATTTGGACAAGTTCTATGTGAGCTTGTTGAGCATATTTGGACAAGTTCTATGTGAGCTTGTTGAGCATATTTGGACAAGTTATATGTGAGCTTGTTGAGCAGATTTCAAGTGTGTTAGCTAGTTGAGCAGATTAGTGGATTGCCTAGCTAAGAAGATCAGTGGATTGCCTACCTGAGTAGATCAGTGTGTTGCCTAGCTGAGCAGATCAGTGGATTGCCTACCTAAGTAGATCAATGTGTTGCCTAGCTGAGCAGATCAGTGGATTGCCTACCTGAGCAGATCAGTGTGTTGCCTAGCTGAGCAGATCAGTGGATTGCCTACCTGAGCAGATCAGTGTATTGCCTAGCTTTGAGAAGATCAAAGTAATCATTGTATTGGATAAGGATCCTTATTTCTGTGTGAAATATTATAAGGAGATTATCTTGTGGAGTACCCCACATTGGGGGAACCACATTAAATCTTGTGTCTCAATTATGTGTGGTGACTTGTGCTCTTGCTTACTATTGCTATCTGAGTTATTAATGCACACTACTATATTTGGTTATTGCAATTAAGGACATTAATTGATATTGGTTTGGAAAGAAAGTAAAAAGTGGGTGCTATATTGTTCACCCCCCTCTCAATATAAGCTTGTGTTCTTCAATTGGTATTAGAGCGGGTTCCTTCAGAAAGGCTAAAAACTTGAGGGTAGATTCTACTAGGTTACAGGATGGACAAATGGTATATTGATAGTGGGTGCTCTAGTCATATGACTGGGTATAAGGATAAGTTCATTTCTTTAAAAGGGAACAACAATGGATCTGTGAGATTTGGTGATAATGCTTCAACTAAAATCAAAGGGAGAGGAACTTTAAGTTTGGATGATGGAAAGACTACTACACAGGGTGTACTCTATGTTGAGGGTCTAAAACACAATCTACTGAGTGTAAGTCAGCTTTGTGATCGAGGGTACACAGTTACTTTTTCCTCTACAGGATGCAAAATCAGGGAAACAAAAATAGGGAAGCTTGTTGCAAATGCAGAAAGAACCAATAACAATCTCTACATGCTCAATGAAATAAAAAAGGAAAAATGTCTTCTATCTCAAGAAGAAGAAAGTTGGTTATGGCATAAAAGGTTGTGTCACTTGAACTTCGATAACATAGTAAGGATAAGCAACAAACAAATTGTCAGAGATCTACCAAAGATAAAAAGACCTTCAAATACAATTTGTGCACAAGTGTCAGTATGGAAAGCAGACAAGATCAAGTTTCAAGGCAAAAGAATATTCCTCTTCCAAGGTATTAGAATTGATTCATACTGATTTATGTGGTCCTATGAGAACCAAAAGTCTACAAGGTGAAAGTTACTTCATGTTGTTCATAGATGATTATTCTAGAATGACTTGGGTTGTTTTTCTGAAAGAGAAATTAGAGGCATTTGAGCATTTCAAAGTGTTCAAAGAAATGGTAGAAAATGAAACAAGAAAGAAGATCAAGTGTTTGTGATCAGATAGAGGAGGGGAATTCATCTCTACATAATTCATTGAGTTTTGTGCAGAACATGGAATCAAAAAAGAATATTCAGCAGCCAGGACTCCACAGCAAAATGGAGTAGTAGAAAGAAAGAATAGAACTCTTGAGAATATGGCCAGAGCAATGCTAAATGAATCAAGAATCTCATATGGGTTTTGGAAGGAAGCAATCAGTACAACAATCTATGTTATGAATAGAGCTCAAGTTAGAACAAAGCAACATAAGACTCCATATGAGTTTTGGAAAGGAAGATCTCCCACGGTAAACTACTTCAAAAATTTTGGAAGTAAGTGTTATATCAGAAGAGAGGATAAGGACTTGGGCAAGTTTGATCCTAGATGCGATGAAGGTATTTTTCTTGGATACTCTACAAAGAGTAAGGCCTACAGATGCTACAATAAAAGAACACATACCATGGTGGAAAGTATAAATGTCAGAGTTGATGAAAGAACAAGAATAAATGAGCCATCTCAGGAAGATATTCTTGAAGAAGAAGAAAGTTGTCAGGAAGAAATGGGTGAAGATTCAGATGAAGAAGATTTGCAGAATATACCTTCTAAAACTACATCAAGATATATTCAAAAAAATCATCCAGAGGACTTGATCATTGGCAGCCCTGATGTAAGACGAACAAGAAGAGGAATCATAGGCTCAATAGAACAAGCAAATGTTTCACTACTATCCAAGATAGAACCAAAGGATTTCAGAGAGGCAAAAAATGATGAATGTTGGATTAAAGCAATGAAGGAAGAACTAGATCAGATTGAAAAAAGTAAGACTTGGGAATTAGTTCCAAGACCAAAAGGAAAAAATGTAATTGGTACTAAATGGGTCTACAGGAACAAACTAAATGAAGATGGTCAAGTCATCAGAAACAAGGCAATATTGGTGTGTAAAGGATATGCACAAGTAGAAGGAATTGATTTTGATGAGACCTTTGCACCAGTTGCAAGATTGGAAGCTATACGGATGTTTTTGGCACTTTCAAGCTACAGGAATTTCAAAGTATATCAGATGGATGTCAAATCAGCTTTTTTGAATGGTCATTTAGAAGAAGAAGTTTACATTGAACAACCAGATGGGTTTAATCAAGCAGATAAGCCAGATTATGTGTGTAGATTGAAAAAGGCTCTTTATGGCTTAAAGCAAGCTCCTAGAGCATGGTATTCAAGACTGGATAAATATCTTCGAGAGCAAGGTTTCAGAAAGGGAACAGTTGATAGCAATCTGTATATTAAAAATAAGGGAAATGATTTGATGATTGTGGAAGTTTATGTGGATGATATTATTTTTGGGGGTAGCAATGACAGAATGTGTCAAGAATTTGCAAGAAACATGACTAATGAGTTTGAAATGTCTATGCTTGGTGAATTAACCTTTTTCCTCGGATTACAGATTTCACAATTAGAAAAAGGGATATTTCTTTCACAAACAAAGTATATAAAGGAGATGTTGAAGAAATTCAAAATGGAAGATAGTAAGCCAGTTAGTACTCCAATGGTTACAGGGTGTAAATTAAGCAAAGATGATGAATCTCCTGATGCAAATCAAACACTATACAGATCTATGATTGGTAGCTTGTTATATGTTACAGCTACAAGACCAGATATAATACAGGCAGTTGGTTTAGTGGGAAGATTTCAAGCAGCTCCAAAAGAATCACATGTGACAGCAGTGAAAAGAATACTTAGATATCTCAAAGGAACAATGGAGTATGGTCTATGGTATCCTAGAAGTAGTAAGTTTACTCTCACAACATACACAGATGCAGATTGGGTAGGAAACATTGATGATAGAAAAAGCACAAGTGGAGGAGCATTCTTTCTTGGTGATTGCTTAGTTTCTTGGCTAAGTAAGAAACAACCATCAGTGTCACTTTCCACAATAGAGGTAGAATATATTGCAGCAGCAACATGTTGTTCACAGGTATTATGGATGAAATAGACTCTCAAATATTTTAGCATAGAACATGATCATCCCATTCCTATTCTATGTGATAATACTAGTGCTATAAGTATCTCGAAGAATCCAGTAATGCATGCCAGAACAAAGCACATTCCAATCAAGTATCACTTTTTAAGAGAACAGGTTACAGAGCAACAAGTAATATTGGAATATGTTCCTACAAAATATCATATTGCAGACATATTTACAAAACCATTACCAAGAGAAACATTTGAGCATTTGAGAGAACAGCTGGGAGTAAAAGTACTCCCAACCCAAAATTAATCACCTCAAGAGAGAAGGTGGTGAGGGGGCTAAGCTTAAGAGTCATATATTTTAGCCCCATAGGTGTCCCTTTTTGCCATTGATGTCAAAGGGGAGAGATTTGAGTAAGGGGGAGAGATTTGAGTTAGGGGAGCAGCCTCCAAAGAGAGCATTGAGTTAGGGGGAGCAGCCTCCAAAGAGAGTATTGAGTCAGGGGGAGCAGCTTTGATTCTCAGAAATGGTTTTTGCAGTGACTGTGGTGATTTGCATTAGAGGTGTTGCCATCAATGACAAAGGGGGAGATTGTTGGAAATTTGAGGTATTTTATGTTGTCATTGATGTCACATGGATCATTGATGTCACATGGATCACATTGAGTTTTGGTGGCCAAAGTATTTCATAAATAAGCATTTATGATATTTTGGAAAGCATGGATATATACAAGGTTTTTGTGAAAACCAAGGCAGGAAAAATAAAAGGTTTTATTTAAAACCATGGATGGCAGATTTGAAATGGGTTTTTCTTAAAACCCAGGTTGGCTTTTCGTTTCATCAAAAAAGGTGCCCCGGTGATGGAGATATTTAATTTTAAATATTTAAGTTTAAATTTTAATTATTTAAAATTTAAATTTAAAATTAAAAGTTAATTTATAGCGCCGACGTCAAAAGAAAGGAGGAGGCATATAATATTAAAGTTTAATTTATAGCGCCGACGTCAAAAGAAAGGAGGAAGGCATATATAAATATGCCACCAAATGTTTTGATTTATTCCCCATGTCCTCGATGATGGTGATGCATTCGAATTGCTAAGGGAGCGAAAGGTGCCAGCATGTTAAAGAGTGTGCAAAGGGTGTTCATTCGAAGAGGGAGCAAAGGCATCGTAGCTCATTCGAATCCAACGGAGAAAGGAGGCAATAAAAGTAAGGGAGGTCCCTTACCAAGCACCGTAGGCGCTTGTGGCCTAGCGGCAAGAGGAAGGCGCGTAAGGTGTTGAAGTGCCAGCAGATCCAAAGTTCGAATCCCATCGATGTTGGTTTTGCAAAGTGAAAGGGAGGACTCTTTTGGTGCACGTGGTGTTTGAGGACACGCTCGGAGCAAACAAATAGAAGGTTTGCGCTCACTGTTCTATGTGAGCGGTTGGCTCACGTGGTTGTTGGCACCGTGGTTAGAGTGGTGCAGGGGCAGCGACCGGGGATCGAATCCCGCTGAGGACAAAGGCAAGTTAATAATTTTTCCTAATATTTTATTTTTCTAAGGTTGCCCTAGGAGAGATAAGGGTTGTGATGCATGTTGAGAAAAAGAGAGATTTCTGGTGATTTTCCTTTTAGAAGTATATCATATTATATATCGTTGGAAAGCTTATTTCGAGGGCTATTTGATTAACTTGCTTAGAGGGAGAAATAAGGTGTATGTAAAGAGATATTTCTATTTTTGTAAAGGGGTTCAAAAGTGAAGGTTGTTTTGTTCTTTTTCAAAAGTGATTAATTCTTTCATAAGGGGACATGATGCATTTTGTTGAGTAGGAGTGATAAGGTGTTATTTGGATATTGTTGTTGTGATATTAATCATGATCATGAGTATTCATGAGTATTCATTAAGGGATTACTTCCCTACAACTATGATAGATCAAGAGATATCTTGCGATTTCACTCGCTCCTACAAAGCAGGTAAAAGTTCACATACTATTCCATATGATTGTGAGGAAGAATATCAAGGTACTCCTTATAAATGGACAATTGATAATGAGTTAGATTACAGAGTAGTGCCTATCGACTCTTCTTGTTCAGATGAAGAATACACGTGGATCGTCCCTTTGGATGATGAAAATGAGTTCTATCTATGTGTGTTCCCATTACCACATCCCATATTATGGTAGCTTCTACCTTTGGAGGAGGAGGTTCACCCCCTTCTGCATTGACCACCTTCAGCCATTCCACTTCCACTGCAACCACATTCACAAGTCTTGTGACAATCAGTTGTCAATAGACCCCATCAACCACCCAATAGAGATCATCCATCCATGAAGCCACTGCACCTCGATCTTGTGGTAATCAACTTTGATCAAGGATATTCTCCACCATATCCTTCCAAGTATTGGCCTTGTGATGAAATATTACAACCATTTCATTTTTCTCCAAGGTCTACTCAAGATGTCTTTCACACTAAGGTTGAGCTAGAATTCCCAATCGATGACATAAAACCAGTTGATGACATTCATTTTATCCCTACTCCTCACCAGTTGGAAGAGGGATTTCATATGTCAATTGAGCCAACAATTGATAGTGATATTGGCACAGACCCTAAAAATCCTCAATTTGTCAAGTTAGGGGAAGGATTATCCCTCACTGAGCAAGCTGATTTCATAGCTCTTATAAAAGAGAAGAAGAAAACTTTTGCATGGTCATACAAAGATATGCTAGGGTTGGATCCGAATCTCATTATCCATAATCTTATAATTGACCCAAATGCAAAATTTTTTATGTAAAATCTATGCAAAATGCATCCAATAGTAGCCGTAATGGCAAAAGATGAGCTACAAAAGCTGTTAGATACCAATTTTATTATATTAGTAAATTATCTGCCATGGCTTTCCAATATTATTCCTATCAAGAAATCTGATGGGAGGATTCGTATTTACACTAAATTTTGTGATCTAAACAAAGCGAGTCCTAAATATGAATTCTCATTACCAAACATTGATGCCCTAGTAGATGCCACAGTAGGCCATGAGATCCCTAATGGATGGTTTATTTGGATATAACCAAATTTGTATTAATATAGAGGATCAACTCAAAATGGTATTCACAATGCCTTGGGGGAAATTTTATTATAAGGTCATGTCTTTTGGCCTTAAAAATGCTGGTGCTACCTACCAGTGAGCTACATCTTCCATGACTACATGCACAAAATTTTGGAATATTACATGGATGACTTACATATTCCATGAGCATATTGATGTATTGTGTAAATTTCTCTATCACCTCATCGAAAATAATGTTAGACTAAACCCCAAGAAGTGCATATTTGACATCACATCTAGAAAACTCTTGGGATTCATAGTCTCTAAACGAGGCATTGAAGTCGATCCAAACAAATTCAAGGCAATCCTTGAGATGCCTCCCCCTACTACCATCAAGTAGTTGCATAGTCTACAAGGTAAGGTCACATCCATAAAGTGCTTCATAGCATAATTATCAGATAAGTGTTGACTTATGAACAAATTGTTACACAAGGGGGTCGCATTCAATTAGGATGATGAGTGTCAATATGCCTTTGATGAAATCAAATAATATTTGGCTTAACCACAAACATTGGATCCTCCTCGACCAGGAGTGTCATTCTATATATACATCTCAGCTACTGAGCTTGCATTGGGCATCATGTTAGCCCAAAAGAACAAATTACACAAAGAACATGCTACATACTATATTAGTCTCACCCTGGTTAGTTACGAAACAAACTAAACATACATTGAGAAACTATGCTTAGAAATGGTTTTCACCACTAAAAATCTATGCCATTACATGCTCAATAATACCATGTATGTAGTATCCAAATAGAATCCATTATGATATATGATGAGTCGAACTTACCATAATAGTCGTACGGTGAAATGGATCATGTTGTTGATGAAATTTGACCTCGAATTCATCGGATAAAAATCAATTAAATGTTAGGTTATCGGCGATCAACTCGTAGAGGCTCCTCTCTAGGATTATCAACCTCTTAACATAGAGCTTACCGATGATGGAGTATTTCAAGTGTCAGAATCACCTGATCCTGAAGAGCCTGAATCACCTACTAACATGAATTTATTTTTTGATGGATTTAATTGCAAACAAGGGGGTGGTGGTAAATTGTGTTTTTAACACCTCAAGGGGCTCCAATACCCCTTCATTCAAACTCAATTTCCCATGCACCAATAATAATATTGAGTATGAAGCTCTTCTCATAGGCCTTCAAATGACAATCGCCATGAAAATAACCAAGCTCAACATTTTTGACGATTCCTTACTCATAGTGAACCAAATGCAAATATCTAATCTTGCAAGCCTACAAAGCCCTTGTGGTTAAAATTCTAGCAAAATTCAAGTGGTATGACATTGAGGCACTCCCTCGATCATCTAACCATTTTTTGGATACAATGGCCTCCTTAGGGTCTTTAATCCTACAAAACCCATCTGATGATATCACAACCATTCAAGTCAAAATGCTATCACAATATAAAACTAAGAGTGAAGAACTTCATTCCATGCTAGAAGTCCACATGATTCAAATTGAACCTTCTCATGAACGGTTCTCTCAAATTCACAATTGCTTAAATAATGTTGCTTGGGGGACTTTTTCCCTCAAACTCCTTTTGATAGTAGCACAATATTATATCTACAAGTTCTCTCCCAATCAACATTTGTGAGAGATGAACTTCAAAAGGATCAAATGATTCATGTAATTGAGGCTTCTTAAAATCAAGATCGATTCACTCAGATAAAATATTACTTAAAGCTTGGTAATATCACTTTCGTACTGTCACATATCGCCAAATGGACGTTTAAACAAAAAGTGGAAAAATGTATCTTGGAGATATTTTGTATCATCGAAGCTACAAGGGTATCCTCCTTCACTGCTTAGAACCTTAGGAGTTAGTTTGGGCAATCACCCAAGCACATTACGGTACGTGCAGTGGCCATTTTAGTGGTATGGCCATTGTAAAGTGCATTCTTCGCATGGGCTATTATTGGTCAACTTTAGAGCAGGATTGTTGGGCTTATGTTAAGAAATATGCAGTGTTAACACCATGCTAATTTGATACACGTACCTTATCAAGCCTTGCAGCCGATTCAATCAGTTTGGCCTTTTTTGCAATGGGGGTTTGACCTAGTTGAAAATATCTCATCCTCTTCCTCATATTGTCACACATTAATTGTGACCACAAAGTATTTCACAAAATGGGTAGAATAAATTCCCCTTACCACTATTACTGGACCCCGTATTGTAGAGTTCATATTACATAATATCATCTATTATTTTGGTATTCCATACAAGATCATTTTAGATAATGGGCCACCTTTCAAGAATAAATATGTTCAAGATTTAACAACCAAATATAAAATCTAGCACAACTTTTCTACGCTCTACTTTTGCAAGCCAACGAGCAAGCTGAGGCATCAAACAAAATAGTAATTACCATTTTAAAGCAAAATGTTAAATATAATCACAAATATTGGCATACTCAATTACCGCTTGCCCTATGGGTCTACCGCACTAGTATTCAAACACCCACTGGGGCAACTTCGTTTTCACTAGTGTATGATTCTGAGGTAGTTATGCCCTTAGAGCTAAAAATCCCATCGTTATGCATATATATGCAAGAGTTCATCGATGATGACACCACATCGTAGGCTCACCTAGATGAACTAACATTTCTTGATGAACAATATATTAATGCTCTTGAGCACCTACATGTTTATCAAGAGTGGCCTAAGAAATCTTATAATATGAAAGTCCATCCTGGAAACTTTCAGGTTGGTGACCTTGTCCTAAAAGAGAACCAACAAAACTCTAACTTGTTTCCCCATCTACGGGATAAGTTTGCAATAAACTGGTTAGGTCCATTCATTATCACGAGTCATATTGGACCTAGAACTTATTGCCTAGCCTCCATTAAAGGAATTGAGGAACCTGAACCTTGAATATCCGTCAACGGCCTTTTTACACTTAAAGCACCGCACCCTACCAAAAAGAACCAAAGGTACCCATAAACCCTTTGGTCACCCAAAAAGCCCCAAAGGTATCCATAAATCCTTTGGTCACCCAAAAAATCTCCAAAGGTTTCCATAAACCCTTTGGTCACCCAAAAATCCCCAAAGGTACCCATAAACTCTTTGGTCACCCAAAAAAGCCCCAAAGGTATTCATAAACCCTTTGGTCACCCAAAATGCCCCAATGGCATCCAATAAGTCCATTGGTCAAAAGTATATACATATATATTAATCCAAATCCAAAAACATCATTAAAACAACAAAAATACAAAAATATTGTATTGCACTTCATATAGTTGCATTATACAATCACTTGCACTAAGCATACCCATTATTGCATTTTGCATTTTAGAGTTGTTCATACATGTCTAGCACCAGGTTTGTATACTAGACATCCTTCAAATTCAACTTTATCAAAAGTCATCATTCACACCCATCTACATTACAATTATCATTTCCATCCACATTTCCAAACTTTTGCATTTGTGTTTGTACCCCTTCACCTAGTCATTTGTTATAGGGTGTCTTTAGGATTTTCGATCACTCAACCGTCTCTAGTTTTCTTTTTAGATTTTATAGAAAGCTATTCATGATTTTTAGAAGTTAGAGTCTTGATTTTATTATACCTTGTATATGACAAAATTACAACACATTTTTACATTAATAACTCCAAGTTTTACACAAGGAAATATGAAACCTACAAAGTGGTCCAAGTTACCTTAAGTGAAAAATTTACCTTGCTCATCCCCTTGTGTGCTCGGTTCAAAAATACTAATAATTGACAAAAGGACAAGATCCTCCCTACCTAAATACAAAATAAATAGTGGTTTTCACCACTAAAAATGGCAAAAAACAAAATAAATAGTGGTTATCACCACTCCCAAAATCCCTTGCTCACCAAACAAAAATGAGCAAATCCCTAGAGCAATTCAAAAATAAAATAAAAGAAAGAAGTACTGAAATTGAATCCTTGGAATTCTCAGTATTTGACAAACCATGAGGTGATCCTCATTATAGGCTAGGTGGCATAAATCCTATCTGTAAATGGTGGTATCCTTATGCATGATGATATGTCCGTTACATTAGCATCTTGCTTTTGTACAGACCAATATTTGCATGTGGAGCTAGATTTTGGTATCCTATACTACCTAGTGGTCTAATCCAACTACATATAAAACTTAGGATCATGATACTCATATGATGATATTCAGTACAGATGGGCTGCATCAATCATGTTTGGCACTTGGGTAACTTTATGCGTTATCATATCAATGAACTCACCTACACACACAGGGATATTGAGTATCTTGGTCATCCTAGCAGATTCATACCTTGTCAAAAATTCTTGCATGGTTAGTATATAAATTTTGACTAGTTGACTAGAGTGTTTGAGTCTCATGAAAACCTCAAGGACATTCTATAATATATTACTATTCATTCCATTCCATACCATTTTATCACATTTTTGTCAGTTTATATTTTCACAAATCCATCATATAGTCTCATGACAACATCACAAATGAATCGATAATTTTTATACAGTCTATGGTGCTAACATAGTGTGTCAAATAGTATTCATATTCCATCATACAAATCAAAAAATAATCCATTTCATTATGCATACACACATATCCATATCATCAAAAACATCATATTACAACACATGCATCCATCAAAGCATCAATAAAATAAACACAAGCATTGCATACATCCAATAAAGCAATAAGGAAACACATGATGATAATAATAACAACTCATATATATATATATGTATGTATATATGTATATGTATGGGGTAAAAAGATACATCATCATCCAAAAACTACCCTTAGGCTACAATAAAGTGGGTCCTCAGACCTCACACTCCCAAAATCCAAAAATAACCATAGTCTTAAAATATATGGTCATGTAGGACTGGCACCATGACTCTCACCCCCACCCTCAGTCGATGCTCATTGAGAGCTCCCAAATTCGCTACCCCCTACACTGTCTGGCCTCCGTATGAAGCTAGGAGTCCCCATCCTCATAGATGATTACCCTGTACCACTCCTCCTACTCTGATGTGATCCACTAGTAGAAGAGCGAGATGTTAAGCAACCTCTAAGACATGCTATATCATCCTATAAATCATGTGTGTTTTTTGTATCCTCTCAATGGTGAGCTTGGTAGTCACTCAGTAAGGTCTAGAGCTTTGTCACCTCCTCTCATATCCTGGCTACCTCACCATTGCTAGGTACCCCATGGTTTGAGCTCCCTACTCTAACCCATGCCTGAAGAGTAGCTAACTTCATTGCCTGCCTATTAGTCTCTACCTTTGTAGTCTACACATGTGCCTATAGGAGTGTCCTCTCCTCTATGTACACCCTCCACTTCTGTCTCCCTCTAATTAGATTGCCCTATAGCTCAAAAATGGTGGCATCCCATACTGCCAACTATGACTACACTCCCTACTCATCAAAGTCATCCTCATAGTCCTCCTATTGGTCCTTCATATCCTTGTGGTCCATCCAATCATCACCTAAAAAATTATGCACATGTCACTCCCTTGAGTCTATCCCCTCATTAGGTTTCTCACCCAAGCCTGGATCCTCCTCAGATGGAGCCTCATTTAGAGCCTCCTCGTGAGCCTCCTCTACCCTTACAACCATAGCACCCATAGTGGTCCATACCCATGCCATCGATGCATCACCCACCAAGATTTATACTCTGCTATGATCTCAGCATCATCTCTCTTAGAGGTAGCCTCCATAGGATATACCTCCTCCCCAACTGCCTCCACTACAGGCCAAGCCAATGTCCTCTTGTCACCATAGCATTGGTAGATAACTAGCTCACTAGGAAGCCCTTGGCATAGCCAAAACTACCATAGCACTTGAGAATATGGGAAGTACTCTCACTTAGTCTCATGTCAACCAACTAGCCACCTCCCTCGTCATACCCATCAAAGTTGTACCTCAGCCTCAGGCCATGCTGGATTGTCTCCATATGGTCTTTAGATAACTATATCTACCCTAAGCCGTGAAAATAAATCTACATAATGGTTAATAGAATCTACATCGGGATGGGTCTGACCCCTCTCCTAATCTCGCTACCATAAAATCTTATATCCTATCTCCCTATTTACAAGTTTTTCCCACATCATCCAAGGTAGCCCCTGTGGTCGATCCACGACAATATGCTACCATCCCCACATCTGTAATAGAAATTTGTAGCCCAATCCTTTCCACCCATGGAATAGATCTTATACAAATAATCATAGAATTGTGCTAGCAAATCAGTACCCCACACTATTATTAAAGGTCTCTCTATGGTGCACTCCACCAGTGAAAACACTAACTCCAAAAGGTTCCATAGGAATTTGGCTCTTGATGAGTCTGGTAGTAGCATGTTAGAAATAAGCATCATTAGCAGGGCATGTCTCATCATCAAGACCTCTGCATCATACCATAGGTCCACTAGGATGCCTCTACTAGGTAAATATTACAGCACCTCAGGCCAGTCATCTTCGAAGTATCTCTGCAAAATTATATCTCTAAGATCCCGATGAGTAGATATAATCAACCACCCCTCTATCAGAATACGTAGAATCTAGTATATGTCCTATAAGGTCACTATCATATCCCCATTTGACAAGTGGAAGGTTTTGGTATGAGGGTCCCACATATCTATCAGCACAGTCAGGAAAGATCTATCCCCCATCACTGGCTCTAGTCGTGTCACTTGCTTGAGCCCAATGGCATCAATCCATTCCTAGTCCTCCTTTGTTAGTAGGCCATGATTGGTCCTGAAGAGATTCATAAATAGATACCAAATCTTAATCACCTAGAAGGGACAAGTAAGCTTAAAAAAAAACCAAAAAAAAATAAAAAGCAACAAAACAAAACCAAAAAATACGTCAAAACAACACAAAAAGCAACAAAAATGGCTTAAAAACCACCAAAAACATGTCAAATCTGATAAAATTCACTATGGATTAAGATTGAACCACACTATTCATGTATGAATTTAAAATTCTCTCCTTTAATACCCAAGAATACCATTATGATCGGATCACTCCGCGGAAAAGAGGTATTCAATTCTTTTCTTCCATGAAATATCAACAAACTCATCAAAATCCTCACAAAATTGAGAAATTTTACAATGGGTAAAGCTAAAGGAACCCAACCAAGTCATATAGGTCAAGCGACTCATTGTTTTTATCACTGTTTATTCCCTCATGAACTCATCACTTGAGGGGTAGTCATAGTTAACAAATTCATAAGCAAAATTAATAATCAAACACTCAATCATGCAAATCGTGTTCATCAGTGAATCATTGCCAAAATAATCACACCCCTACTTGGGATAGAAAACAAGAAAAACTTTCAATTAAACAAATGCTTGGCACATGGAAGCATGAAGGATCATAGGCCTTGCCTCTTCATGATTAAAAAATGTCCAAGATCAAGTAAGCTTGACGCAAAAGGTTGTACTTGAATCAAGTTTCTTAGCTCATCAAAAGCAAGTTTTTAAGGATGCATGCTCTTTTCATGATTGAGGTATCTAAAGTTGGTTAGGTTACTAAATAACCTTAATCATTTGATATTTTAGTCATATATTTTTGCTTCGCGATGTGATGCACACAATGCATCCCAAAAAAGGGCATCTATAGACACTAAAATTGTGTCAATCCAATTAGACTATCAAGACATGTTCTAATCAACACCATATGGCTCCCTTGGGAAACCCTCAGAGGTTAAATAGTGGTTCCACCTACTTTTGGGAGGTTCTACCCCACTTTTATGAATTTTTGGGCCATGTAGGCTTGGTCGTCCCACCCCAGGACAACCACAGTTCATGGTCATCCCACCCAGGGATGGCCACCAACAATCATCCTTGGGTGGGACAGCTATGGCCTTGGACCCTTAAAAAGTCAAAGGTGAGACAAAAGGCACCCATATTCTGCCATTTACCCCACCCATTAAATCATGATAGTCTGAGGGTGGATAACTCCCATGCCAAGTTGTAAATTAGAGGCCCAAATTGGAGATTCTTCCTCCTCCAATGCATGGCAAGGTTTGGACAAATGGTAGAACCTGCCTTGCATGGCCAAGCATACCCATTTGACCATATTCTCACTTGAGCTATAAAATGGAGTAATTCCATACAATTTCAGGGAGGAGTCTACAATATTTTTCCATGAGGTGCTATCAATATTTATCCCCAATCCACTGCGTGTTTTCCCTTGAGATATCCATCGAGTGAAGGAGGTTTTCAAGTGATTCCAAAATATGTAATCCATTTCAAAAGCCAACCCATTTGAGTGAATCAGATCCTAAAATTTTACAACAACACACCTAGGAGTAGCTTAGACCAAATCCTAGAGGAATTGGTGGCAAAAACCACTAGATTTGGTGGCCATCCCACCCTAGGATGATCCCCAAATTGTGGCAGTCCTAAATGGCACACCCAGGGCTGGCTACAAATCTAAGAACTATTTTATTTCTATTTTTACATAGATAAATTCTAGAGTAGATTTTATGCCTTCTATCAAGTTTTGGTGCAATTTTGAGTTGTTTTACATCTATTATTATGCATTTCTTATTTTGTAGTCATGAATGGCACACCCAGGGATGACCATAAATATGTGTGTAATTTTCTTTTTTGTTTTGTTTAAATAATTTCTAGAGCACATTATATGCCTGATCCTAAGTTTTAGTAGCATTTGGAATAGTTTTGCATCATTTGTTATACATTTCCTCTTTCAAGCTCATCATTGCACATATCTCTTTGATTGTACTTCAATCCATACATGCTATTAACAAATTTTATTTCTTTGTGTGTAGATCCAGGTATCACATCACGCAAGGAAGAAGTAGCAAGTCATAACCTGGATATAACATTGCGATGGCATCAAAATATCACTCTTCAATCATGAGTGCGAGGAAGACACTAAAAGCACACCTTGAATTTCTGAAAGGATTTGATCCTTCGAACATTGTAATGAGTTGTATCAATTAAGGGCTCTCAAGGGGATATTTTATAACTGCATATTTGGAAAATGCAATAATATAAATATAACCACCCATTTCTTTCACTTATTTGTCTCTTATGCTTACTTAAAATGTCGCTTTTGTAGATCTTAAATCAATAGAGCAATAGATGCATTTCATTTCTCTTTGCTAGGTGCACCATTTTTTCTGCTCTACAGGACTTCTATTGAGGATATACACTATTGTTTCAACTACTTCAACCCATAAATGATTACCCAAATATTTTTGTATGCTTCTTTCCATCCCCATAATTTTCCTATTATTTCTTTCTACCACTCCATTTTTTTGAGGTTTGTAGGTTGTTGGCAATTGTCTTATTATCCCATGCTCATTGCAAAAATTGTTATCATTCCTTTTGATTCTATATACACTTTCATTCTCTACTATAGATTTGAAGCTCTTGAATCCTTCAAAAGCATCACTCTTATTCCTAAAAAAAAATACATAAGTTTTTATAGTATGATTACCAAAGAAACTAAGTAGAATGATTTACCAACACTTGGTATATGCATTGGACCACAAATATTTGAAAGAATCAACTGAAGTGGGTATGGTATTGTATATTCTCTTACTTGTGGAAAGCTCTCTCTATGATGTTTTTACATTATGCAACCTTTATACAATTCACTTCTTTCTTATATACAAGGTAGTCCATGAAAAATCCTTTAGAATTCAAAAAATACAAGCTTCAAAGGTTTAGGTGACCATATCTTTGATGTCATAACCAGTTTTTGTCCTTAATGGTTGTCTAATACAAATTGCTCTTTTCTCATCCAATATTCAAAGGAAACACTATGTTCTTTGTTATAGCTACAACAACCACTCTTTAATTCCCATTTTATTTATCATATAACATTCACTTCTTATTCCTTATTCTCAAATACCATTATATATTTTTCCCTACAAGGTGCCCCATAGTCAATATATCATTCTCTCTATGATGTTTTTCCATTGTGCAACCTTCATACAATTCACTTATTGCTTCTATACAAGCTAGTCCATGAAAAATTCTAAAACTAGTCCATGAAACATTCCTTTAGAATTCAAAAAATACAAGTTTCAAAGATTTAGGTGACCATATCTTTGGTATCATAACCAGTTGTCCTTAATGGTTGTCTAACACAAATTGCTCTTTTCTCATCCAATATTCAAAGGAAACACTATGTTATTTGTTATAGCTACAACAACCACTCTTTAAGTCATATTTTATTTGTCATATCATTCACTCCATATTCCATATTCTCAAATGCAATTTTATAGTTTTCCCTACAAGGTGCCCCATAGTCAATATATTATGCTTCAATCCTGGTATGATGTAAGTATTTTAGATTTTTCATCTTTTGTGTCAATTTGTAATCTTCCTTTTCCTTCAACCTCCAATGCTTTGTTGTATTCAAATT
The DNA here is from genome assembly GCA_028583015.1 of Wollemia nobilis. Classification (NCBI taxonomy): domain Eukaryota; kingdom Viridiplantae; phylum Streptophyta; class Pinopsida; order Araucariales; family Araucariaceae; genus Wollemia; species Wollemia nobilis. The sequence continues at coordinate 11,000,949 of JAQPPZ010002170.1, forward strand.
TTATAATGATCTTGTATGATTCATACAAATACACAAACGACTCCTTTGTCCCAGTCATATGATTTAAACAATTAGAATATAAATCCCAAGACTCTTTAGCTAAAAATAATAATTATATTATATGACAAGTATATAATTTTTGATCTTTCACCTTCTTCATGTAAAAATTTTATCTTTTTTCCTCCATTGATTTCCTTTGTTAGACATTATCTTTCATAGTGGTCATACATTTTGCAATAGTGACATTGAACATTCCTCTTATGCATATGTCTAACTCTACCTCTTCCACTATAGCCTCCTATTCTATCATGTCCTCTTCCTCTTATAAAATATTGATTTTGTGGTTTCCCTCTTTGAACTTGGAAATTAAAGCTTGAGTTAGCTTCATTCTTGTTTGAAACTCTTGCCTTGGAAGCAAAATCTTTCTCCAAGTTTTCTTCTTCATTATAATTCTTTCTTCATGGGACATAAGTGATCCCACCAATTCATTAAACTTCAAAATTTTCAAATTATTACTTCATTCAATAAACATTACATAAATATTTCATGTTGGTGTTGTGACTAAGGAAATGCACTATAATAATTTAGAAATTTGTTTTTGCATTAATAGAATTTATTTGATCCAATCCAGCATTTTTGGTTACAATACACCTCCCAAAGGGAGGGTTTTCTTTGCAAATGAGATCTATGGTATCACAAATTATCTCCTCAATCACACAACAAGTTGTAGGAGGGTTTCGAAGATGCATTGCTTGATCTCCCAAGCCTCTATGCGGATCCCAATGCCTGCACACAATCCCACAATGAAAGCATTAGTGGTATCTATTGATCCTTTCAAGATAAATCCCTAAATCATGAAAAGAAATACAAAAATCTTACAAAACCTTCTATACAGGTTGCAAAACTATGAAAAATGGTTACAAAACCTTGTAAATTAACTAATTTTACCTTGATTGGCTACCTGTTATTGATTTTGGACCTTTGTCTACATTTGAGGCTCAATCACCCAAGGCAGTTGGCTCTGTATAACTACACAGGGTAATTTAATTTGTGTAATTTCCTAGGGTGGTTGGCTCTATGTAACCGCATAGGGTGGTTGCTTATGAGTTTTACTAGGGATTTCAAGCTTTGGTTTGGGCCTTCATAGGAGTGTTTCAAAGTCTCTAGTGTAGATCTGGTGTTGTTTGACTGTCAGAGATGAGTGCAACTACCAAAAAAATATTACCACACATTCCCAAGGGACTCCATGGTTGACATTTTAGAGATCAAGTGGGATACCTACATTCACAAAATAAAAAATGCACAAGAAATATTCAAGAAAAAATTGGATAAAATTTCGATAGTATTTCTACGCTCATATCAAAGTAAAATTAAATTGGGGCCTATTTGTAATATTTCCCAATGGTGGAGGAGATTTATGAGGGGGTAAGAGGATGAGGGACAAGTGGATTGGGTGAGGGAAGGGAGGAATCTTAGGTTTCCTCACTTGGTTGGATAAATGTACAACTTTCTCTATTTGGGGCTATGACACCCTATGACGCATTATGACATGCCATGAAATGCCTCACTAATGCTATTTTGGTGGAGAGATTCCTCACCCACCAAAAATGATGTGCTTGATCAATGTGCTTGGGTGGAGGGAATCCTCACCCATGTGCATTAATGAACTTGGAATATGGAGAGAAAGGAAAAAAACCAACTCGAGTTAGGTGGACCTCAGGTTAAAATAGGAGGATGGTCCCATGATGACCGTGGGTTAGGCATAGAAAGGTGCTTAGGATGGTCAAAGGGGCTAGAATAGTCAACATTAATATTTTTAAGGTTGAAATGTATTAATTAAAATAATTGCATAATTTATTAAATATTAATATTTAACCATTGTAAATGTGACACTTTTTAGGTGTCTACAGATACCCTTTTTGTACCACATTGTGTGCAAACATAATATGGTGCAAAAACCGATGACACCGATTGTTGGATTGATGATGAAGAGTGATAATAATTGGAAAACAAAAGAGAATGACCTTTGGATTGAAAGAAGTGATGTAGGATTTTATCAAATCAAGAACAATGTAGGATGCCCTAATCATGGACTATGATATATACCCTTGAATCTTTGTTTTTGATAAATTGATGAGACCATTTTGATTAGAATTTTAAGGAAAGATATGTGTTTTTCTATTTTACCTAGTAGATGAGGGGTTAATGATAACCTTGAGCTAATATTATCATACTTAAGGGACTCCAAAATTGAGTGTTTGAGTAATTAAACTTATTTTCAACACAATTTTATGGGTATTGTCTAGCCCCTCAAGAAGCGAGTGGGTGGGAATAAATATGGATAGAAGTAAATAAAATATGAAATAAAGTTGCAAAAATGGATGAATTTAGAGGTCAGTTGCAAAATTTGGAGTGATGGTTTGTTGAAATTTCCTAGCCAACTGCCCAATGCAATTGTGTAATACCTAGGAACCACCCAGGGTGGTTTCCTAGTACCTTGGTGACCACTTAAGGTGGTTGCCTTTCTCATTGGTGACCATCTAAGGTGGTTGGTGACCTGTTTGGGTGGTTTCTAGTGCAAAACTATAAATAGGCATTGTGGGGCTCATTTTTCAACTACAATGGGCAACAAATAAGGAGGATAAAGAAGAACGAGTTGGTGGATGAGATAATGAGAGAGAGCATGATAGTGGGAGCTGGAGGGTGTGCAAATTTGGTAAGTACCACATCCCTTTGTTTTGTTGTCTTGTGTTTTTATTATTATTTATTTTTATTTTATAAAATAAATGATGGGGGGCCAAAAATAAAAATAAAATTTGAAATTTAAAATGAGAAGTGTAAAATAAGGGGTGGAATTATGAAATGGTACCACCATGGAGTGGGTGGGAATTTTTTTTATTTAATTGAAAATTTGTATGATTTTATTTTATATCAATGAAATGTAAAATGTGTGTTAATGATTGTGTGGTGATGATTGTAATTGAAATTATTAGGACCACGATAGGAATTTGGCATCATGTTTTGAAGCATTGAGAATAAGTTGAGTGAGGATGACTGGGAGTGGTTGGGGGTAATAATATTGAGAGAAGTGGCATAGATGGAGCCCACACATGTAGATCAGTGGTATCTAGATCTTGATAAGGGGACATTCCACCTTCCTACAAGGAAGATAAGAGTGATACTTGAGGATGTGTACCACATATTTTGGCTCCTATTGGAGGGTCTTCCTATCCATGCAGTTGTGGATAAAGAAGACATGATGCCCCAAGTATATGATAATAATTGGAGGTCAATTGACTCAGGAAATGGTAGGATACGATATTTAGTGGAGTACCTTTAGGAGAGACTATCACCATGACAATTAGTCTTGATGTTTCTGATATCCAATATCATATTGCTAGATTTAAGTGGTGCATAGTTTCAATGGAATCTATTGGGATTAGTGATGGAGTTGATTGAGATGCTAGTAGTATATTTCTAGGCACCTACACTACTAACATAGATGTACATGGAGTTGTACAAGGTGCACCAATGGAAGAGTGGGTTTGGATTGTAGTGTGTTGTTGCAAGTTTAGGGGTGCAAGCACTTTAGGATATGTCGACCAATGGGGCTACCATATGATGTGGATGTAGAGATGATAGTAAGGTGACCCTATGTGTTAACATGGTGACACGGTAGAGAAGAACCATAAGGATGATCACAAAAGAATAATGGGGAGTACTATCGATGATTATGGGTAAACCTTAGGGTCCAATATGTGATGTGGAGGCTACTGTGGAGGGGAGGTTCAACATGGGTAGAGGATGGTATGCACTTGAGTTGAGTGTGGTAGGTTATATGGTTGATGGATTGATATAGGATAGAGCATGAGCTCTTCTAGTTCTTATAGGTACTACAACAATTTGGGTTGAGACAGGGGGTACTTGACCCACCTATTATCTATAGGAGATGCAGTGATGAGATAACCTTAGAGATACCATGGGTGGAGCCAATGGGGGATGAGCGATACGAGAACATCAATAGGGAATATGGAGATGATGTAGGGACTACCTCTAAGTTTGATGTCTGGTGGGCAACACAACATTGGGAGCCCATAAGGGCAACACAACACTAGGAACTTAGAAGGGCGAAGGAGAGGGTACGAGGCGAGGATGCGATAAGGGGTGATGGTGGAAATGAGAAGCCACTACTATGAAGATGATGAGTGGATAGTGAGGTAGACCAATCAAGGGACATGGAGGAGGAAATATTATAGGTAAAGCAATAGGAGGAGGTAGATTTAATTCGTGCAAAGTAGGATAATCTACAAGAGGATTGATATAGGACATTGAGGAGACTTGAAGAGGTGGAGTAGTAGTGGGATTTATTGATGGATGAGAGGGAGGAGTGGTTATAAGAGATGAGGTTATGGGAGAGATAGATAGGCTGGTGCAAATACTAGCATAAATTTAGAAATATATATTAGCAATGACGATAGAGCAAGATGGTTTGCATGAGCAAATGGATACGATTATGATTGAGATGGAGGCTCTATGCCAATGGTTGGATGTAATGATAGCAACGAGGGAGGATATGTATCTTTAGATGGAATTAATAGTGGTAGAGAGGAACTATATGATAGCCAATATGGATCAACTATGAAGGCAAATAGAGAAGACTATCAAGGTAGCTACCATAGAGGCACTACAGGCAGATTTAGCTAGAGAAAAAGTGGAGGTAGTGATGACCCAAGGTAGAGCAACGAGAGTGATGGCATAGAGACAACTAGAGGTGGAGATGATGATGGATATGGAGGATATCCTGATTAGGGAGGGATTTGAGGTCCCTCCTTGGTCAACACTATTAGGGTCCCAATAGATCCTGATGAGTGGACCCTTAGTCATCATAACGAGGTTATAGTTCATATAGCCATCCATGTTGCAAGCTTTAGGTGTTAGATTTTCTCAATAAGATGAGAAATAAGGATAATGAAGTAGCAATGAATAGGCTCAAGGATCGAGATGAGAGGGGAGTGAGTACATGAGAAACTATCAGTAGTGAGGATCTATATAGTGATGATGTGACTATAGTTTTGTAGGATGATAGGCCATGATGATGTAGCCTTCGAGCCTAACATTATTATGATGTACGATATTTGTATGACATGATATATATATATATATATATATATATATATATATATATATATATATATATATATATTATGGAAAATGATGTGCATTGTGTGATGATTATGTGATGTGTGATGAATGTATGATGTTTTATGATGATTTATGTATGAATATAATGAATGTAATGAGATGCATGTGATGATACTCATAATAGATGATTCAAATTATGAAATGATAAATGTGACTAATGTGAGATGTAATGGTTATGAAATGATGAATGTAATAATATGGATATATATGCATGTTTGATTATCATTGATAAGGCCTAACAATGCATTGTTATTCATGAATAGACTAGTTAATTAAGGGCATCAACATAATGGTACTGACATAACTATAGAATGGAATGGAGGTAATGTGACACTATGGATACAAAAAATGCATAAATTGTAAGGACAAAGGTGGTATGACTTGGTATTTCTCCTATCCTAGGGAGGAAGGATCGACAAGTGCTTTTAGGAATATCAAAAACCTTAGTTACATCAATTAAACTCATATACTAATCAAATAAGCACTTGAAGATACTAATACCAACCAAGGGAGTCAAGTTGCTCAAAGACCAATGTGTGTGTAGTGATGTTCATTTTCAATTTTGAGCAAGGTAGGACTAACCAATTGTGACTCAAGCCATTATAAGCCAACTCGTCTATGAGTGGATATAGGTCACTAATGTGATAGACATATATCCATGTGAGGGCATAATCCACTACCAGTTAGGCATCTATATCCCCGATGGATATAGCCCCACAATCCTTCAATGTTTCTCCACTACTAGTAAAGCATCTATAGCCCTAATGGAGACATCTAAAATTCTCTAGGATCCATGATAATTGATACAATTGATGATAATGCCTCTCTTTTTTTTCAATATGGATCCATAGGGTCAAATTATTGCATGATAGGATGAGCAGGGGAAACTGTTTGCTTTATGGCTAGAGGAACATTTGGTTTCATCTCTCCTAGACTTAAAATACAAGTAGTATATGAGATGTGTGCATGGTCCAAGAGAAAACCTGAGATAACCAAGAAGTCTTGTAGAACTCAAGGGATAAATAACTTTCAATGAAGTTGACTAAAACACTAGGTATGATTGAATGACCGAAAGAACCCAAATGTTCTCTAAATCTAAGAGCAAAAAGAGACAAAGCATGGTGAGCTATGAATGTGGAAATAGTGGATATTGTGGAAAAGTGCATGTAAAGAGGTTAGACAACTATGACTATGAAGATGCCCTTGATTAATACAACCAAAATCCTTCGTAATGATGTGTGTCAAACTTAATCAAATGATGACCAAGGTAGCATTGAATAAAAATAAAATGAGAACACAAAACTAAGCATGGAAAAAGTAATTGGATGATAATGTATCGAAGGGTGATAGAAAATGAAAGAGATAAAGAGAAGAAGAGGAAATAAGAGGAAGAAATAAAGAGAGGAGAGATGAAAGAAGGAAAATAGAAAACACATCGATCCATGGTACATAGCCACTCGAAGCGTAACCATACAACTAGGAATGATGTGCAAGGAAGTAGGGAGAAAGAATAAAATAAGAATAGAAACATGGCAAATAAATGAAATTATTTAAAAATGAAGAGTGTGTGTGACATGAGCATGTGGTTGCTTGATTTTTGCATGTTTTGTTATTTTTGTTTTTATATTATTTTATTTTTATTTTGAAATTGAAATTGATTATGTACAAGAAAAAAAGTGGAATATGAGCTAGGCATTAAATGCATACAAATGAAGGATATTAATGGGCTCAAGTTCCTCAATGCCCTCGAGCATTGTTTTTTTATAGGCCTCTGAACCAAATGTTTGTGTGACAATGAATGGACCAAGCCGGTTAGGAGCAAACTTATCACATAAATGAGGTGGAAGATTTGAGTTTTTCTAATTCTATTTGAGTACGAGGTTACCAACTTGGAATTCTCATGAATGAATTTTTTGATCATAGACTCTTTTGATTAAATATTGATAAACATACATATGCTCAAGAGCATTGATTCGATGTTCATCAAGGAGAGTGAGTTGATCGAGCCTTGCTTTATGGGTTGTGTCCTCATCCATGAATTCCTACAAGGATATGCGTAAGGATGGGATCTCAAGTTCAAGAGGCATGATGGCTTCAACATCATAGACTAGTGAGAATGGATTTGGCCCTTTCGGTGTGCATATCCTTGTGCAATAATTCTAGAGCATCAAAGGGAGTTGAAGGTACCAATATTTATTATTCTCTTATACAAATTTCTTGAGAATAGCACATATAGTCTTATTCATAGCTTCAACTTATCCATTTCTCTGATGGTAATAGGGTATCAAGAAGCTATGTTGGATATGATACTTGTTACACAATGCTCAAACATCTATGTTTTTGAATGGAGGACCATTATCGAATATGATATTCAAAGGGATACCACAACTACAAATGATGTGCCAGAGTATAAAATTTCTAATTCAACGTCTTGTTGTGCTAGTGAGAGGAATATCCTCAATCCAATTGGTAAATTAATCTATGGCTATGATGATGAATGTATGTTTTCCCAATAATGGAGGGGATATTTTTTTGATAAGATCCAGGTCCCATTGTGAAAATGGCCATATGGCTTGAATGGGTTGTAATGCTTGCAATGGAACATGGGTCAAATTGGCATGATGTTGATATTTTGAACATTTCTTAACATATGTGCAATAGTCATATTCCATGATGAGTCAATAAAATCCATGCATAAAATATGTTCTGTGATGGTCATCCCACTAAAATGACCACCACATGTACCATCATGGGATTGAGATATTACCCAATTTACCTCTTATAATTCAATATAATGGAGAAGAATACCATCATAGCCATGGTGATAAAGCACATCCCCTAATAGTGTGTATCCAAACACTTTTGTTTGAAAATTTATTTAGCTATTGATGGCAAATCTGAATGAAGGGTGCCAAGTTTGAGAAAATCATTGATTTGAGCAAATACATCATAGTAAGACTCGATCTGAATTATATGGACATCTCGTTCATCATTAGAAGATTATTGGGTGATAGCCAATTGGAAAGGTATGGTAATTTTAATGTGAGTGATGCTATTGATGGGATTTTATGGACTAAGGGACCTGAGAAACACCATAGTATCTGCAAAATTATTAGACAACATTGGCAAAGCTTCAATATTTTATCAGTCAAATTTGATCAACAACTTATCAATAATTTGCTTATAATATTTTAAGACCAAGCATTTACACGGGTAAACCCCCTTAACTTGATTGAAAACAAGTAGATATTCACCTATAATTTGGATACATTGAACGCACATGGAAATAATGGTATAGATTCCTAGAATCAATACCTTGTATTATGTGTTATTATTAGTACACGGTAATTCAAGCTTAAGTGAAAAAGGGATAGGAAACCCTTGAGGCATGAAGAACATAATTCTAGCACCTCCCCCTTGTTCACACTTAGACCCATAAAATAAAAAGGAAATATCAAATTTATCTTTAGGTTCGACATGCTCTTCGTTCTTGGTAATACTAAAGACGAAATCATCTGGAAGCTCTATGATAAGTGGTTGGTCATCTTGAAGAGGAGCTTTAGCAAGCTGGTCGATAATGACATGACCCTTTATGGATTTTTTACTTATGAATTTGAGATCAAATTTCTTTAAGAGCATTATCCATTTTGCAGTGCAGGTATTGGTGTAATTGTGACTCATCATATAATGCAATGAATTTTATCTAGCAATGAAATATATTATATGATTGAGCATGTAGTGGTGAAGCTTTTTGGTCACAAATATGACCATGAGGTATAACTTCTCCATGTATGTGTACTTAGTTTTGTAGCTCACCAAGGTACGACTAATGTAATAGATGGTTTGATCTCAATTGACATCATTCTTATGAGCCAACATAGTCCATAGAGTGAAGTTAGTAGCAGATATGTACAAATTAAATAGAACATCTGGTCGAGGTAGGGACTAAACTAGAAGGAAATTAGGGTAAATTTTAATGGTATTAAAAGCCTCCCGATATTATATCATCCATTGAAATGTGATCCCTTTTTACAAAATATTATTAAATGTCTTACATTTCTCTGATAATTGAGAAATGAAGCGATAAATCACTTGATTTTTTCCTTGTAAGCTACGAAGTTCTTTGAGGGTCATAAGGGGTGATATTTTGACAATGGCATTGACTTTATTAGGGTCCACTTTAGTACAACCTAAAATTTTTTGTGAAGTGATACCAAAGACACACTTTTTAGGATTGACTCTCACATTATGGTTGAGTAAGTGGTCAATTTTTCTTTGTAAAAAATCGATGTGGTCATGCCAAGTTTTAAACTTGGTCAATAGGTCATCCACATAATATTCAAATAATTTGTGTATGTAATTATGGAATATGTAATTCATGGCACGTTGGTACATAGCTCTTGTGTTCTTGATAGTGAACGAAATGAATTTGTATCAAAATATCCACAAAGAGTTGTAAAAGTTATCATGTGTTGGTCATTGTATTTAACTCTAATTTGGTTGTATCTTGAAAAATCATCCATTAGGGAGGACATTATGTGTCCAATGATGGAATCCATGAGCATAGCGATGTTGGGAAGAGAAAAATCATCCTTAGGACATGCTTTGTTGAGGTCATAAAAGTTAATGTAAATGTGTATCCCCTGTTGGGTTTACCAACAAGCACCATGTTTGAAATCCACTATGGATAATCAAGTGGTTAGATAAACCCCACGCCTAAGATTTTTTGAAATTCTTCTTTTACCATAAGGGAAATGGTAAGATAAATTTTCCTCAACTTTTTTTGATCAGTTTGGCATTGGGATTTAATGTGAGGTTATGAACAACAAGATTTGGATCAAGGCCATGCATGTCTTTGTAGGACCACGTGAAAACCTCTTGGTATTTGGTTAGGAGATCAAAAAAATATTGTTGTTCTTTAGATAAGAGACTTTTTCCAAGTTTAAGGATCTTGGGGTTGTGAGGGTCTATGTTGATGTTGATATCAATGGTTTCCTCAATGATCATGTGGGAACCCTCCTCAAGTTGATGAGGGGTGGGAATGAGGTGGATGTCATCTATGGTATTATCAAAGAGGGGTGATGTAGTATCACTAACTTCAACCTTATAAACAAAATAAGGGGAGGAAGGGGAGTATGGAGAAAAGTAAACATTTGAGTCTCTAAGTTATTAATATAAGGGAATAAAATCAAATATAGATAGGGAGGATGAGATCTGCTCAAAGTTAATGAGACTAGTTTCAATGGTGATGGGATGCACAAGATAATTTGGATTGTAGAGGGGTGTGCATAAATCAATGAAGATCATGTTGAATTGGGAAAATGAAGAAGATGGTGGATTGGAGTCTAGGTTCCCTTGTATATGCTCATAAGAAATAATTTGATTTAGAATGGATGGGTAAAGATCAGGTGGATGTGGCCATGGAGATGATGGGTGATGAATGGGTGCATTAGGGTGCTCCAATGGGAATATCATAGGAAATATGGGAAGTGATAAGAGGAATAAATGTGGGTAAAAAAATTTGCATCTGTAATGGGGATAATGGAAGATGATTCTTCCTTAGAGTTATCAGAGGCAATAAAAAATGTCTCAAATAGCTTGTCAAGTTCATCATTTGAAGTGTTAAATTGAATGATGTGAATTGTAGAAACCTGGAAAGTCTTTTGGTGATGGGTAAGCATACTCAGGATCGATGTATTCATCATCACTCTTCTCCTTGAGGCCAAGGGTAATGCATCAAACATCATTTTTTAGGAAGCTAATCAAAGAATGTTGATCATATCCTAAGCTATATTTGTCTTGAGGGGGTTGAGAATGAGGTTCTAAAATAGTGTGCATCCCTTGCTCATAGCAGCCAATACCACATCCTTACCAGTTGAAGCAATAAAAATACCTCATGAAAATGGAGGGATTGGCCAACAAACAATGCTTTAGGCTCTTTATCTAGAAATTTGTCTAACAAAGAATCGATTCTCCCATACATGAAATTCATGTGTTTAGAGGAGCCCATAGGAACCATCGTAGTGATGGTTATGGAGGGACGACTAGGCTAACCAAAATCTCTAACTAACTCTATAACTGGAGGCATGAATGTAACATTATGTATAAGATATTCTCCTATGTTATGAGTAGTCATATGTATAGCTACACAAGAAATTTGATATGGGGGATTTAGAGAGATGAATGAGGAGGAAGGCTCAATGTTATACATAGAAGGGGATGAGGATGCAAATAAGGGTGGTCAAAAATGAGGGTGCATGACTTGAACTATGTCAAGGATGGATGGGTTCTCATTAGATAAATTTGGAGGTGGGGGTGGATCAAGTGTCATGGAAGAAGATATGGTTTGGGAAGATTGTGGGTGTAGATATGGAGGGGGTGGGAGTGGTGACATTGAGTAGATTTATAGAGGTAGTATCTTGTCAAATAATGGAAGTGATGGGATCAAAGATAGGGGTCATAGGTTAGTTGTTAGAATGGCTGGAAGATGTAGAAGGGTGCAGTCTATATTGAGTTGGTGGAGGTAATGGATAAAAGCGTATAGAGGGGAAGGATGAAGTTTTATGGGTGATATGTGAGGATTCGATGATGGATGTCTAGTAACTCTCAATGAAGAAGGGGGATGAGGAGAATATAGATAATGGATATTTTGAGGATGGGAGTGAGTAGCTTGTGTGCTAGAAGATGAGTGGAATGGTTGAGTAGTAGGAGAAGGATAGAAGTAAGGTGGATAGTGTTAGGGTGGGAGATGCAAGAATATGGAGGAGGTGTATGGGTTTGATTTGGGGTGATATGGGGAGTGTGGTTAGTGCCCAAATATGAAGGAGGAATTGTATTGGGTGGAATTGAGTGGGTAGGTTGTGAATTGGGTATAGGTGATGTAGGTGAGGAAGGGTGAGATGCGATTGAGTGGTAAGATTATTTAAGCAGGAAATGGATGAGGAATAGATGTGTGGAAGGTAAAGGATACTCATGCAAGTGTGTGACCATGTGATAATACTTGAAGGGTTTATTATCCATTGGAATGTAATGAATATGATCCTTGTGTATATATTTGAGGAAATGGTGTAATATTGAGGGTATGTACTCCATATAACATATCCACAATCTATCAAGGAGTACATTTTATTGTATTTATCCACACAATAAATGGCATAAATTATGGATAGTTCACACCCCTACTTAGAAAATCGTACATGCTAGCCTATTGTATAATTTGGATCATACAACTATATTATTTAGAGACTATACAAGCTATTTTTTAAAGTTTACAAATCATCTAGGGTAAATTGTACACTTGTATGATTTGGAAAAAAGCTATCACAAAATATTGGGATCCATCTCCAAACCTCCCAAATCACCTCCCCCTTTGGGAATACTCCCCATGTGCTACATTTGGCACCTTTACCTATTAAAATAATTTCAAATTAATGCAATTGAGATGAACCCGTTGTGACAACTCGTGAGTAGAACTCAATTAGAGGTGAATGATAGATGCAAGTTCACAAAGATGTGGAATATGGAATAAAGAAGAGGAGAAAATTCTAGTTAGAAGGAGAACAAGAATCACTCAAAGGGAGACCATGAATAACTCTATCAACGAACCAATAATCGAATAAGTATGGATTTTAGAACTAGGAGATACTGAAAGGTGGGATACATTGTTGATAGATATAGAATAAAGGGTACAAGAACCACCAAGATTTGATGAGAACGTTGATGTAAGGGAAGACATCGATGAAAGAAATGTGTGAGAAGATAGTGTGTGGATTGTGTAGACACCAAAACAGCACCAATCCAATTACATGACAACAAGTGCTGATCGCATTGACACAAACAGCCCCCAGGGCAGCCCACAGAGGTTAAAAAGTGGTTTTAACCACTCGCACAATAGTTTTGCAAGTCATAAATAAATTTGGCACCTTTTAGGTACTTTGCTAGTTATTCGCTCCACCCCAGAACGAGTACAGACTGGTACTCGTTCTACCCAGGAACAAATTCTAGTGCTCATTTCGGGGTGGGACGAATACCAGGTTTGACTGGTAGAAAGTCAAGCCTCGACACAGGACAACTCGGATCTGCCACTTGACTCTCCATTCACCGCATGGGAATGAGAGTGAGTTTTTTAGGACAACCCGGATCTGCCACTTGACTCTCCATTCATTGCATGGGAGTGAGAGTGGGCTTTTTCATGACAACTCAAATTAGCTACTTAACTCACCCTTCATTGCATGGGAGTGTGAGTAGGTTCGTTTGAGCATGCAGAAAGCGATTACTAAGCGATTATGAAAGCCTTGATCAAGGAGAAGTCTTCTCTTCATAGGAAAAAGCATTCATGCAAACTAGCACTTTTGCATGTTAATTCAAGAGACCCCTTGGGTCTATAAAATGGTGAATTTCTTCACCCAAAAGGAGGGACAAAAAAAGGAGCATTTGAGCAACGAAGTGCTACTGTTTTACCGACTTACGATTCGTACACCCGATTTTCTGACTACATTATCCTATCAATTCGTCGACAACGCATCACAACAGGTTTCGGACTCATCCCAAGCGGATTGGTGTCAAAACAAAATCTCAACCGGTGGGTGGTTTGCCTTCGGGCATCCCCTACCTTATTGCAGGTTTACTCGTTTCACCCAGGAACGAATACCAGTTGCTGCAGGTTTACTCGTTTCACCCCGAGACGAATACCAGTCTGTTGCAGGTTTATTCGTCCTTCCCCAAAATGAATACCGATCTGCGTCGAGCTTGGTGACTGTTTCTTTTGCAGCATTTTATTAGTTACGTATTTATGCTTCTGTCAAATTTTTAGTTTATTTGGACTCATTTTAACCATCATTACATTTATCTTTTACGGTAACCTTTCATATTCGTTCTTTTATTTTTCATACATAGGTGCTACTGATTCTTTGTTTGTTTCTTTGAACACAAATTTTCAGCATTAGAGGAGCAGTGAGGAATCTACTTTTACCAACACAAGCAGCGGCAATGTTTTGGTTCGCCCATCTTATATGTGGGCACGCGGAAGGAGGAATTCTGAAACAAGTTGTAAAAGACCAACATTTAACGCTCTCCTATCCCCTAAAAAGGAAGGAGACGTATTGTAACACATTACTAAAAGAATATCAATAAAAAGGGCCGTATTTTATATTGCTTTTATATCTTGTGTTCATTCATTTGTGTTCTTTCCTTTTAATGCAATTTTGTTTAGTCCTTCCTTTTTTTCTTTCGGAGAGGGCTGAAACGCCTTATCAAGACAGGGGGGCTACTATTCAGCCACCTCCCTATAGGCCTCAAGCTCCCTACAACCCTCAGAGGAGACCAATTCAAGAAGAATAAATCAAGTCTTCGGATGCCTATAAAGCACTCTTAGAGCGCTTAGAGTCTATGGAGATTAAAACTTTTGGGCCCCAAAAGCCCACCTTACGTCAACTCCGTAGCCACCCGGTGCATCCATCAGTTCCAGCACCTCCTTACCCTGAGCACTTTAAGCTACCCCAGTTGGCACTCTTTAAAGGGGAGGAGGACACCCAGGAACATGTAAAGTTATTTTACTTATATCTTGTATGATTTAGAGACTATACAAGCTATTTTGTAAAGTTTACAAATCATCTAGGGTAAATTGTACACTTGTATGATTTGGAAAAAAGCTATCACAAAATATTGGGATCCATCTCCAAACCTCCCAAATCACCTCCCCCTTTGGGAATAATCCCCATGTGCTACATTTGGCACCTTTACCTATTAAAATAATTTCAAATTAATGCAATTGAGATGAACCCGTTGTGACAACTCGTGAGTAGAACTCAATTAGAGGTGAATGATAGATGCAAGTTCACAAAGATGTGGAATATGGAATAAAGAAGAGGAGAAAATTCTAGTTAGAAGGAGAACAAGAATCACTCAAAGGGAGACCATGAAAAACTCTATCAACGAACCAATAATCGAATAAGTATGGATTTTAGAACTAGGAGATACTGAAAGGTGGGATACATTGTTGATAGATATAGAATAAAGGGTACAAGAACCACCAAGATTTGATGAGAACGTTGATGTAAGGGAAGACATCGATGAAAGAAATGTGTGAGAAGATAGTGTGTGGATTGTAACACCTAAACAAGTTATAGGAATATTGTAAAGGGGTGTAGAGGATGGGAGTCAAGCTGATGAGGCCTATAAATGCCTCATTATTGCACTATGTTTGACATATAAAAAACTGCCATATTACCAAACATGACAAAGTTAATTGCCAAATAGTTGATTAAAATATATTATTTGTTAATTGTTTGCATGATTTTATGTTTGGAACATTATACCCCTATTTTGACTATTTTTAGCATTTTATGCACTATTTCAGTTGATTAAGTAGCAAATAAAACATATATTTCAATTAGCCAAATGTTGTATGTTGAGTAAAGGAGGCCCTAGGATGTTTTGTCATTGTTGTCAACACAGTCTAGGTATACTTATAAAAGGTCAAAAATGAGTATCATATCAATTATGGTGTCATACTATAGTAAAATTACATTCTGATGGCATGAACAGATGCCTCTCATCGAGAACTACAACTTTGATTTTTGAAGCAAGTCAATCCGAGTTGTAGATAAAAAGTTATGAAGGTTACATCATTCTGGAGCTCATTCTTTCTAGTGCTTACTCAATGTTCATGCCTTAGTCTTTTTTAGAGGTGCAAATCTGCGTTAAGGGGAACATTGGTGGATCTACTGGGAATGATCCAAAGTGAGTTAAGGTACCAAATTCATACCAATGGTACTTAATAGTAGAGAGAACACATGACCTAAATTTTAAGGCATATGGACAAGTAATCTGGAAGTTATGGGGCCCACAAAATGATAGTTTCACACTTTTTGACAACTGGAAATTCTAGAAAAATCTATGTTAGAGGCCAACTTGACAGTGATGTTGGGAGCGATTCCTGAAGAGTTAAGAGCTAAAAATTGAACCAAATGAATTTCATACAACCAAGAACATGTGGATACAATTTGGTATACATTGGAGTTACGAGGCACAAGTTATGAGCACTCCAAAAGAGCAGCTAGGCATGTTTTGACAGCTAGAAATAATAGGTGATAGTCCATACAAATTCCAGCCACCTGTCACTATGAAGGAAGGCATGGAATTTGTCAACTAAATATGAGGGAAATGCTTGGAAATAGTTGAGGGAAGATAGGAAAAGTCTTCTACAACTGTCCCCACCATTCCTTGCCGACCAGAAGATGCAGCTCATGAAAAAGATCAACTAACGCAACTAACCCTGTCCTAAAATATCCCCAAAATAGTTGCAGCATAATAGGCAAATAAATTGCAAGATAGGAATGGCATATTTTATGTATGTAAATAGATTTTAGATATTTATAAAATGCGTAGCTCCCATATTGGTTGAGCTAAGTGGAAAGTAGACATTAGCTATTAAATAATAGAAGTGAGCAGTAGATTCATATTGTAACAGAGTGCAACAAAAAATGTAATGTTATTTTCCAGATAAATAAAAGTGTAGTTTTCCATAATCTATTTTTATGCATGAGTGTGTTAGTATTTAGTAAGTAGAAGAGTTCTTATACCTTCTTCTAGAAAAGGAAGCAAGGGCCACTTCTAGGCCTAGGAGAAGGACTGACTGATAGGTTTTCCCCTGAACTTTGTTGCAGTAGAATTGAGGTGGATATTTGTCAATTTATTTACTTGTTTTACACTAACCATTGTTGTAGCTTTAGGATTTATTTTCTATGTTTAAGAGTGAACTTTTAGATTGCATATATGTGTGATTATTGATAGATTGTTTTAACTTGTGTTTTTCCTGTTCCATGTTTTCAACAATTAAGTAGTTTTACAACATTATTATTGTTTGTTTATTTCCAGCAGTTTTTCAAAGCTTCCTTGCATTTTCTTTGTTGTCAACTACTGTGATAGAAGATTGACAACCTTCTGAAATAGAACACTGATAGGTGTTAAACTTGTGTGTTTATTTCCAGCAATCTCCATTCTGCAAAAGTAATTAGGTTTAATTTCTTATCATTTCAATTATTGTAAACTATACTTAGATTCCAGTTTCTACAATTTAGAATTAGATTTCCATTTCTGCAAGTAAATTAGTTATTTTTATGCAAGATAGGATTAAAAGGTGATCAAAAACCCCCAAAAAAATATGTTCTGCCAATAAGACCTGCTACTTCTAAATGAACTAAACTGCAGCCCTACTTGAAATTTCTCTCATAAATAGCCTTGGACACCACCCCAGATTGATAGATCCTTGAGATTTAATGATGTGATTAGCGACACGCATCATTTTGGTATCATTTTTGGGGACACGATGTTGTTAGAGGGTAAAAGTAGTCAAATAGTTATTATTGTGCTAAGTTGTGAAGTCTAGAGTAAAATCTGAATATAATAACTGGTATAAATAATAATTATTGATAGTTGCATTTCAAGTCCATTTAGAAAACAAGAAAGAAACCACAGGGAGGTGATCTTCACACTTAGGGGTTAAATTGCCTATGTTTGAAATTCTTGATAAAAATTGAAAGAAATTCATCATCCTCATTATCAGGAAACATAAGATCTCTTGAAAAATTTAGAGGAGCCATCTGCTAGTACTACCCTTTTTATATCCATATCATCAGGGTAGTATAAACAAATTTGTACTAGGTGTTGGGAAGACATCATGGTAGATATACAAGACTATCCCTTGAACAAAACAACCATATCAACTACTTGTAGCATTTGTTCATAGGGACATATCATTGATAAATGCCATTTACTTCCACAACTCAGAAATATCCTAGAGATGCAAAATTTGTTGCCTAGTCTAAATTCTTCTCAAGAGAGATCCCAACAACAACAAATAGAGCAAGTAAATCAACCACTACCTCCAACCCAACCTATGGCTAATCTGAATAATACAGGACAAGTAGCCCCTGTCTATGTAGCTAAATCTGGTAAAAATACTATAGGAAATATTATTGACTATAATAACATCCAACTATGCTCAAACAAGACCTTACCTGAGCTTGAAAAGATAAAAGTCAATGGAGATACACAAGAATCCTTTAGTCCAGAAACAAAGCAATCAACCCTAGATAAAGAGGAAGAAGAAATAGAAAAACTGCACATAGAAAATTTACTTCCATTGAACTCCTTAGTAAGCAATTACAAAGGGGTAAATTCTATCCTCCTAGGAATGAAACAAATTGAAGTACAACCAAGAAAATTCTTGAACATTATTAGCTGGTTGACTTATGAACAAAAAGCAAAATTGTTTGTTATTTTGAAACAATATTTCAATCCTTTTGCATGGAAATACAAGGGTATGTCAAGATTTCATCTTGATATATGCACTCATAGGATATATATTGAAAATGTTAAACCTGTGAAACAACTGCAATTGCAATTGAAGTCTACCTTAAGAGTTATTTTCCAAACTGTAATAAAGAAACTCTTGGAGGTTAGATTAATTTATCCAATTTTTGATAACCGATGGATTCCTCCATTAGTTATTATTCCAAAGAAAAATAGGAAACTGAGAGTGTGTGAATATTGTCAAGAACTGAATACAGTCACACATAAGGACCATTTTCTATTTTATGATCATATGTTAGACATACTCAATTTCACACTGCATGAACTGGTTTATGATAAGAAACCATATTTTCCTATTGAAATTGAGTTACTAATGCTTTTAACATCTTTGGGAATTGGTATTGAATTATTTCAAGTACATATTGACAAGATTTTGTAGACTAGGTGGCATGGACCACACTTGATTGAAGAAGTTTTCAGATATGGAGTAGTGCTTCTTTCTCCCATTGGTGATTCATGGAGGAAGTTAGTGGTGAATGGATATTGCCTTCAGGTATACCATACACCATTAACTAAGGAGGAGTTCTTGAGGGAGATTGAACAATTGGATGTACACATGATGGAAGAGAATTTCTCTTCCATATCAGATTCAAAGTGATGCTAAAAATTTTGACAAAAAAAATACAAGAAAAGCAAAAAGAGAATAATCTTGTTTGTGAACTTCCTTCATGGGCACAAGCAAGACAAGAGAAAAAGTTGAAAAAGAAAAAAAAAAGATTAAAAAAAGAAAAAAAGAGAGAAAGAGAAAAAAATTGCAGCAAAAGGCATGTCCCACAAAATAGGGATACATGAGGACAAGCATCAATTTTAGCATGGAGGAGGAAAAATGAATTCAATACTTCATTTCAAACAATAAGGAGTTAATAATGACATAAGAAGGCTCTTATTACTCATATGGAAAGGATGGTTGCATCATTGTTGCATGTTTCAACAAAAAAAATGGTGTTTTCATACAAAGATTGACATGTTTTTGCAGAATAAGGATTGTTCTTATCCAAATAAGAGTGAGAGACATTCTCTCTCATTGAAGCATTTGAAAAAAAAAAATAAGGACAGAAGTTGGTTGAAAACTAGAAATGGCAGCCTCTTCTGATGAAAAAAATAAAAAAGAAAAAAAAATGAAAAAAATGAATAATTCAGTAGTGAAAACCTCCTTGAGGTGCTGTTGAGTTGGCTTGCATGAAAATTGGTTTTCCAGTGTGCATTGCCTTGTTGATCCACCCATCATTGTTCCACCATTGTACAAATCTCACACTGCACATGTGTTATGTTTATGCTTTCAGATAGCTTACTAGCAATCATCAGAAGCAACTTGTAAGGTGCATGATCAATTTTTAGGACAATAAGGTATGTGTTTCTTGCATTTAGTCATAGTAAGTATTTAGCATTTAGTATATGATAATCGGTATTTGGCATAAACTATTCATACAATATTGGCAAGTTAAAAAAAAAGTGGAACATGTTGTTCAAAATGTCAAAGAACAACCCCTTCTACCCTTATTTGCATGGGAACTTCAAAACTGTGCAAAAATCTGATTTTGGGATAGACATGGCAACAATTCTATTTGAATTAGTAGGGCAACTTTCAAAAGGAGAACTACAAGTTGATACCCCATAAATGCTTCATAAATTGAAGAGGATAATATGGAAAATGCACCTGAAGATTATGTTTTACTACTGTTGCAATAAAACAACATGAAGAATAACATCTAAATAAAAGGATAGAGCAGGGATTTTTGATTTTATGGAAGGCTTATACACTCTAGATATGGGCCCACAATATAATCTACAACTAAATTTTTCATAGAAGGTCATTTTTGCATTTTTGTCTGATCTTCGGAATAATAGGTTATCTTCGAAATGATGCAACTTATTGATCTTCAAAATACGAGTTGTCTGATCTTTGAAATAATAGGTTATCTTCAAAATGATGCAACTTGTTGATATTCATAATAGTAGAGTTGTCTGATCTTTGGAATAATAGGTTATCTTCGAAATGATGCAACTTGTTGATCTTCGAAATAGCAGAGTTGTCTGATCTTCGGAATAATAGGTTATCTTCGGAATGATGCAACTTGTTGATCTTCGGAATAGTAGAGTTGTCTAATCTTCAGAATAACAGGTTATCTTTGGAATGACAAAGTTGTTTGATCTTCATAATGACAAAGTTGTTATATCTTCGGAATAACAAAGTTGTTTTATCTTCGGAATGACAAAGTTGTTATATCTTCAAGAATGACAAAGTTGGAAACATCTTCAGAATGAATAGGAACATCTTCGGAATAAATAGGCACATCTTCGAAATAAGAAAAATTGTACCAAAATTCTTGAAAATGATGTAGAACAACAATAAAAGTATGGTACATCAATTATTGAGGTTCCTCAAGCTCAAAATTATCCCACCACAAGTAGTACATCCCTCCAAAAGATTCAAATTCAAATTTTTGTCAAGTCATACATGTGCTTAGTTGTAAAATGCTTGATATAGTGCAGCAAGGAGAATTTTCTCAGGTAGCAGGTGGCAAAGGATATGTTTTCACAAGGATAAAAACCTGCATATTACTATGGCCTACAAGGATGCATGAGGGCATGCATCAGTTCAAGTTGGGGGATGATGAGGCCTATAAATGCCTCATTATTGCACTATGTTTGACATATAAAAAACTGCCATATTACCAAACATGACAAAGTTAATTGCCAAATAGTTGATTAAAATATATTATTTGTTAATTGTTTGCATGATTTTATGTTTGGAACATTATACCCCTGTTTTGACTATTTTCAGCATTTTATGCATTGTTTCAGTTGATTAAGTAGCAAATAAAATATATATTTCAATTAGCCAAATGTTGTATGTTGAGTAAAGGAGGCCCTAGGATGTTTTGTCATTGTTGTCAACATAGTCTAGGTATACTTGTAAAAGGTCAAAAATGAGTATCATATCAATTTTGGTGTCATACTATAGTAAAATTACATTCTGATGGCATGAACAGATGCCTCTCATCGAGAACTACAACTTTTCTTTTTGAAGCAAGTCAATCCGAGTTGTAGATAAAAATTTATGAAGGTTACATCATTCTGGAGCTCATTCTTTCTAGTGCTTACTCAATGTTCATGCCTTAGTCTTTTTTGGAGTTGTTAACAGGTGCAAATCTACGTTAAGGGGAACATTGGCGGATCTACTGGGAATGATCCAAAGTGACTTAAGGTACCAAATTCATACCAATGGTACTTCATAGTAGATAGAACACATGACCCAAATTTGAAGGCATATGGACAAGTAATATGGAAGTTATGGGGCCCACAAAATGATAGTTTCACACTTTTTGACAACTAGAAATTCTGGAAAAATCTATGTTAGAGGCCAAATTGACAGCGATGCTGGGAGCGATTCCTGAAGAGTTAAGAGCTGAAAATTGAACCAAATGAATTTCATACAACCAAGAACACATGGATACAATTTGGTATACATTGGAGTTACGAGGCACAAGTTATGAGCACTCCAAAAGAGCAGTTGGGCATGTTTTGACAACTGGAAATAATAGGTGACAGTCCATACAAATTCCAGCCACCTGTCACTATGAAGGAAGGCATGGAATTTTTCAACTAAATATGAGGTAAACACTTGGAAATAGTTGAGGGAAGATAGGAAAATTCTTCTACAACTGTCCCCACCATTCCTTGTCGACCAGAAGATGCAGCTCATGAAAAATATCAACTAACGCAACTAACCCTGTCCTAAAATATCCCCAAAATAGTTGCAGCATAATAGGAAAATAAATTGCAAGATAGGAATGGTATATTTTATGTATGTAAATAGATTTTAGATATTTATAAAATGCGTAGCTCCCATATTGGTTGAGATAAGTGGAAAGTAGACATTAGTTGTTAAAGAATAGAAGTGAGCAGTAGATTCAGATTGTAACAGAGTGTAGCAAAAAATGTAATGTTATTTTCTAGATAAATAAAAGTGCAGTTTTCCATCATCTATTTTTATGCATGAGTGTGTTAGTATTTAGTAAGTAGAAGAGCTCTTATACCTTCTTCTGGAAAAGGAAGCAAGGGCCACTTCTAGGCCTAGGAGAAGGATTGATTGATAGGTTTTCCCTTGAACTTTGTTGCAACAAAATTGAGGTGGATATTTGTCAATTTCTTTACTTGTTTTACACTAACCATTGTTGTAGCTTTAGGATTTATTTTCTATGTTTAAGAGTGAACTTTTAGATTGCATATATGTGTGATTATTGATAGACTGTTTTAACTTGTGTTTTTCCTATTCCATGTTTTCAACAATTAAGCAGTTTTACAACATTATTATTATTTGTTTATTTCCAGTAGTTTTTCAAAGCTTCCTTGCATTTTATTTTTTGTCAAGCTACTGTGACAGAATATTGACAACCTTCTAAAATAGAACACTGATAGGTGTTAAACTTGTATGTTTATTTCCAGCAATCTCCATTCTACAAAAGTAATTAGGTTTAATTTCCTGTCATTTCAATTATTGTAAACTGTACTTAGATTCTAGTTTCTACAATTTAGAATTAGATTTCCATTTCTACAAGTAAATTAGTTATTTTATGCAAGATAGGATTAAAAAGGTGATCAAAAACCCCCAAAACAATTTTTTTAGCCAATAAGACCTGCTACTTCTAAATGAACTAAACTGCAGCCCTACTTGAACTTTCTCTCATAAATAGCCTTGGACACCACCCCGGATTGATAGATCCTTGAGATTTAATGATGTGATTAGCGACATGCATCACAAGCACCAAAGCAATAGGGCATGAGGTCTTAGGAAGAAGAACCAGGGCCACAATCAACATTTCAACGAAGGATGTCATGGAGTGAGGATGCACAGGAGGTCGAGAGATAACTATTTGGTGAAAATAAGGTACCACAGATAAAAATATCTAATGAAGAGTAACTTAGTATATCACCCATTCAAATAATGAATCAGACAAGGATTTTGAAAGATACCTCCTCAAGTGACGAGGAAGGAACTCCAACAATGGCTAGTTTAGCTACAAAAGTATGGAAACAAATATGTCCACCCTTCATGGAGGAATGAAAGTAGGACCTAACAAGACACATCGAGATATGCATAACCATTTGGAAATCAAATGGTGTAAACCAACCATATGAATGGTTGTAATTATTTCCTGCTATATTACAAGGACTTGCAATAGATTGGTATCTAAAGCGAGCAAACACAGTAACATTCCAAGAATGGAATATGATTAAGAATACCTTCATCAAAGAATTCAAACCCTTAAGATATGATGATGATATTGTCACTGAGATATACACCATGAAGCAAGGTGTTGATGAGGATGTAAATACATATAACCATCGACTAAAGCAATTAGTTGATAATATGCAAATGCCACTAGTAGATGCATTGGTGAAGCGATGGTTTCTTGATGATCCAAAAATAATATGAAGGTAGTACCATCCTCAACATATAAGGAAGCACAAGAAAAAGTGAAGAATTTTGAGAGTGATATGAAGCAAATGATAGTAGGAATTGCAACACATACTAGGCATGAAGATTCAAATAGTGAGGAAGAAGATACAATACATTAGACCATCCAATCATTCTGAAAGGAATTTGATAAGATTATAATAGAAGTCAAGAAAGATACATGATGAGATCAAAAATATATCTAATGTATAGAATGTAAGACCAAATGGCATTCAAATGTGAATTATCCTCAAAATGAATATTGCCAACAGACCCTCACAATTCAAGATCAAGAGGAGAAATCAAAACCTCAATGGAGTGGATAGGATACAACCAGTGAAGGTTAAAAGAATAGTAGATGAGGAGGAAGCCCAAATTAGGGTAATAAAAAAGGAGGCTAGAGTTGATTATAGTATGATTTAGAAGGAATATCAATCATACAATATTGCAATTGCTAAGAGTGGGGGTATTTTATGAAAAATTATCCTTCTCCTTAGATGAAGGAGTCGACATAGAATAACACTACACATATGTGTAGATGGTGTGGTCTAGGGAACCACAAAGAAGTAAAATATCCTAAGAAATAAAGTTCAAGTGCATCACAGAATATGAATTTCTTAGGCATTGATATACCCTCAATGAAAGAGGATAAAATTGAGGAAGAAGTACTAGTCATAACACAGAGTAAGGCTAAGAAAGATACTTACCTGAAACCTACAAAAAAAAGTAGATATGGTAGGTGGTGAAGAAGGTACTTAAAGAAGAATCCAAGAAAGCTAAGCAAGTAAGGCTTATGGAGTAAAAGGAGTTAAATAAACCTTGTACACCAAAAGATAAAGTAATTGTATAGAATCTAGTAGCATAAGTTTTGAATACAACCGTTGAGATAAATATGGCTAGTTTGTTGGAGGCCATACCATATTTACATAAGGTGATGGAAGAGGAGGCACAACCACATAAGGTGATGGAGGTCCAAAGCCAGATAATACAAGAAAAGGAACAAAAGGTTTATTTCATGGATCCGACCATATTAATGATTGATGTTGGAAAGAAACTAGCATTAGTTTATATGGAGATACTAGGAATAAGTTAACTCAAGTAATCATGAATGGAGGATTCTAGTATGAATGTGCTACCAGAAAGGACCTGGAGGGATATTGACACTCCATCATTGTGGGCACCAAGATTTTGGTTGTATGGTGTTAACTGGTACAACATTAAAACAAAGGGAGTATTGATAGCACAATAAGTGATAATAACTAACCAAGAATTTGTCTTGGATTTTGTTGTGATTACAATGCAAAAGCCCGCATATGATGCACCTATTGGAAGGGGTTGGCTATGAGTAGCCAAAGTTAATCACAACTAGAAAAAATATCAAATCACGTTCAAGAAGGGACAACATAAATATATGATTAACTTGAAGAATCAAAAAATCAGTGAGGATGTTGCCATGATAGATGAGTCAAGTAGTTCTTTAGGTGAAGAAGAATATGAACCTAATAAATAAGGGATGTTGTACCTAGAATATTGTAGCAAATATGAAGTTCAATCTAAAATTGGACTTCTTCATTAGCAGATGGAGGAGTATGAGATGTTCCAATGTATGTTCATCATGATGCATGAAATCGAATGAAGACAACAATAAATAGCTGAGTCCAATGAACCTCGAGAAGTGTTATCAAGAATTCAATATCCACCATAGGAGGATGATGATATGGGGATCACACATCTATTTGTAAAAATAGAGGAGGCACGACCAATTATAGAAAGGAAAGAATTGATACCTCACCTTGGTGAAATAAGGTAAATGTAAGTACACGTAAAGTAATTTGTAGCTATGAAGATGAATGTATGTTTTCCCAAGGATGGAGGGGAGATTTTTTTGATAATATCCAGATCCCATTGTGAAAATTGCCATAGGACTTGAATGGGTTGTAATTCTTGCGATGGAACATAGGTCAAATTGGCATGATGTTGATATTTTATAGATTTATTAACATATGTACAATAGTCATATTCCATGGTGGGCCAATCAAACCCATGCATAAAATATATTTTATGATGGCCACCCCACTAAAATAACCACCACATGTACCATCATGGGCTTGATATATTACCTAATTTACCTCTTATAATTCAAGACAATGGAAAAGAATACCATCATAGCCATGGTGATAAAACACATCCCCTAATAATGTATATCGAGACACTTTTGTTTGAAAATTCATTTAGCTACTGATGGAAAATCTGAAGGAAGGGTGTCAAGTTTGATAAAATCCTTAATTTGAGCAAATATATCATACTAAGGCTCAACCTGAATTATATGGACATCTCGTTCATCATTAGAAGATTCTTGTGTGATAGCCAATAGGGAGATGTAAATAATATGGAGGAGGTGTATGGGTTTGATTTGGGGTGAGATGGGGAGTGTGGCTAGTGCCCAAATATGGAGGAACTATATTGGGTGGAATTGAGTGGGTAGGTTGTAAATTGGGCATAGTTGATGCAGGTGAGGAAGAGTGAGATGTGATCGAGTGGTAAGATGATTTAAGTAGAAAATGGGTGAGGGATAGATGTGTGGAAGTTAAAGGATGCTCATGCAAGTGTGTGACCATGCAATAATACTTGAAGGATTTATCATCTATTAGAATGCAATGAATATGATCCTCGTGTATATATTTGAGGCAATGGTGTAATATTGAGGGTATTTACTCCATATAATGTATCCACGATCTATCAAGGAGTACATTTTATTGTATTTCTCCATCCAATACATGGTACAAAGTATGGATAGTTCAGACCCCTACTTGAATAGGGAGGATAACTATTCCAAGTGTTGAGCACAAGGCGTTATTGAAAGCCTACAGAGTGAAAGTGGAATTGGCTATATGGGTGGGTGGAAGGTTGAGATGTTTGAGGGTAGATGATGTGATGATGTTGATGGAAGAGCTTGTGTCAATTAGAACACATTTGAAAACTTTGTTATTGATAGAATCCATGATGTGCAAGGGTGGATTTGGTCCTTTGATTGGAACAATTTTGATTTCACTATCATAAAAGGTAATGGTCAATGATGTGCAAGTTTGAATATTACCCACAAAAGTAGCAAAAGCATTGGATTCTTGTATTTGTAACTTTATGGCCTTAAGGATATACATCAATGCTTCTCAGTGGGGAGTTTATTGCTAGATTAATTCATAAATCAATAGCTTTGTTGATATCATTTTGAGGCTATGAGCGAGTCTACTTTTAATATGAAGGACTGGTTGAGGTTGAAATATCATGGCTTACACTGGTGAGGGTGGTAAATTTTATGAGGTTAGCACATTTGAAGGGTCCATTTATGGTGTTGGTTGATAAAGGTATCATCAATTTTGGGTGACAACATGAATCATGCCCATAAAACCTTGGTAATTTGGGATATTATTGACATGATTGAATTAATTTGGTTGAGGGTCAGTTGTTGGGTCCCTATTGTTTGGTTGTGGTACCCGATGTTGTGGTAAAGGAGTTCGATAAATGCCAAGGTTTTAATTGGGTGAGGCAAGAGGATTGTCAACTTTGATAGATCCCTTCTCGATCAAATTTTGCACTATGTGTTTGAGTTGAATGCAGCCATTAATAATATGGCCCTTCTATTGATGAAAGATATAGTACTTATATTTTCTATACTCTCTTCCTCTAGGTTTGTTTGGATATTCAAGTCTTATCTTAGGTAAATAGATTAATTGTGCATCCATAAGTTTTTGAAATATGGTTGACAAGGGCTCTAAGAGAGGCATGAAGTTACATGGGGTTCATTGAGGGCATGCAAACCAGTAAGTGGATTGGTTGGAATTTTGAAGTTGGGTAGGTAGTGGTATAGTGTTGTATGTTGGCTATTGTGGTGGATATGAAGGTTGTTTTGGTGGATATTGAGATTGTGGGGGCTGAGTGGTTGGACTACTCAACACTACTTGGTTGATCTAGGTGGGCTTAGATTGATTATTATTGTTGTTACCCTTAGCATTTTTGTTTGGCCATTCTTTCTTCTAGAGCTTGATATCTTCCTCTTGAATTTTGATGTCTTCGATGATTTTGTCTTGAGTTAAGACTTTCTTGAGAGTTCGATATTGTTGGAAGTGTAACAGGAGAGATATCAATTTTGAGCAAATTCGAGTGAACATTCGTGTTAGCTCTGTGATGGGTATAGAAAATGGTAACTTAGTTAGTACTGCTTTCCATTGATTGCCATAATCAATAATAGACTCATCATCAAATTGGTGAAGTTTGGTGAGATTTGTCAATGTGGTTTTCATTTTTATTTTTAGAGAAAAATGCTCTAGAAAGAGATTGGTCAATTATTCAAAATTGTACAGGTTTTGTCTAGGCAAGTTGTTGTACCAATACAAGCTTCCTCCCACAAGGGATAGCAAAAAAAGTGTGAAGCATAAGAGGGTTTATCTCATTGATGAGATAACAAGCATTCATGAATGTGCCTACATGATCTTGAGGATTTTAATTTTCCCTTCAATTTTTTGAATTTGGGTATTTTAAACAAAGGAGGGTATGGTAGTGCTAGCATGAAAGGATGGATGGGGTAATTTTGGAGTTGAATTTGTGCTGGATTTTGGTACCTATTACCTGTAACTTGTGATTCCAAATTATTGCTCTTGCTAGCCAATATTTGAAATGTGTCTAGAGAAGCTTGGGGAGTTGAATAAGGTGCACCATGATGAGTCAAATGGGATAGCTCAATAGGGGGATATGATTGATGTGAATGAATTTGATGGTAATGATGTTGGTTGGGATCAAAAGATGATATTTGGAGAACCTAGGAATTTGAGGGTAGATATTCATGTGGTGGATGATATTGGTCACAAGTATGTGGATGATTCGATGGTGATTGATGATTTGTATGTTGATGATGTGTAGGGGGTGGTTGGGGTTGAGTATACGATGGTTACTATGAATGAGGGGGTTGTGTGGAAGTCAAATTATGTGGATGTTGATTTAGATGTGATTGGTATGGTTGTAAAGTAGATTGATATTGGTTTGGAGGTGGTTGTGGTTGATGTTGATGAGAGTGGTGTTGGTATTGATCAAATATGGGTTGATATTGGTTAGGTTGTGGTTGATTTTGGTGTTTATGAGAGTGGTGTTGGTATGGGTTTTGTGACTATATCACTAGCCACTTATGATAATCACAAGGTTGGGAATATATCTTGGGTATCGTGGGTGGATGGGAGGCCCATGATGGATATTGGAGAGAGAAATTACCTTGGGAAGATGAAATATTTGGGATCTGGGATGGTTTTTGAGGAATATGAGTGGTGTGTGAAGAGTGGGTGTGATATGGACAAGTGCTAGTGGGCACTTTTTGAGAAGATACATGATGAGAGGAGACAAGAGGATTGTAAGATTAAGCAAGACAAGTAGAACATAAGGTAGAGGGTTGTACCGCATGTGCATCAGTGATATTAATGGTGCTGGTTGAAGGATAAGTTGTGGAAGAATGAGCAATATTTAGAGTAGTGGATTATTGAGGTGGATTAGAAAATTAAAAATAATATGGAGTAGATGCACATTGATAAGAAGTGATATAGACTTGGGTTTGATGATGTTGGTGATAATTGTGCATGATATAGGAGGGTGATGTGGAAATGTGCTAACATTGTGATGAATTAACATGATTGAAATAAGATGGATCATTTGGATTGGTGGCCACCGATATTAGGGTTGTCATTTGTTGAAGAATTTTTATGGCATTCCAAAAGTGGGAATATTTTTTATGGTATTCTAAAAGTTGTCATACTTGAGGTGGGATGAAAATTGATAGAAGATATGGGAGGCGATGGAGGATTATGGGACTTATAATCTTGCACCAAGGAGAGTGGGATGTAAGTGTAGATAGGAATGTGTACCAAGGGTATGGATGGTCATGGTGAGCTTGTTGGTGGAAGATGCGATGAAGAGAGATATTGATTGGAAAAATGTGATTGGACATGATAGAATGGATTGGTATAGGGAAGGCGGATGACTTCAAGATCGCTGGGTGTGACATTATTTATGGGTGGATATAGGGGAGTATCTGAATGAGGTGACTTTGGAGGGACAATGTGGGTGGCATGGTGAATCATTCTAAAATCATATCTAGTGTGATGTGTCTCAAGTGGGTGAGAGATGTGATGGTGGGCTTCATTAGATAGGCTACCCTAATGGATTTGTGACACATCCCTTGATGATTTGAGGGAGCAATTGAAGGATGGGAGGATTGACCTAAATGGTCCATGGAGACTTGGGTTTGGTATTAGGCCTTGGATTGATTGTGGGTCATTACCATAGGCTATCAAAAATGGAGTGGGATGCAAATTAGAGGTTCTTGGCAATGGTGCTCATGGTGGCTTATTTTTTTGAATGAAAAACATCCTATATATAAAAATATAAAATAAGAAATCAATTAAACAAACAATTATTATTTTGGTTTTTTTTTGATGTTTTGCAATGCTCCTTTATTGTTTTTTCTTTTGGTTTTTGTGTATTTTATGTTCCCTAAACCTAGGAACTATAAAGGGGTGATGAAATGAGATATAGAAGGGTGTGTTTATGCCTACTTCATTGATGAGGAATGATACACAAACAACAAATGTGGCTTCCTAGGATGTTGGATTGGCTCTAGGTTTCCAAAGGGAAAAAACAAAACTCCCAAGAGAGGTTGTATTGTTTAAATTGTGCTACTTTTCCAATCAAGCTTTCACTTTATCATCAATCGAGTTTGGATAAAAATGACAGCTGAAGGTCCAATAATTATTAAGCCCTATAAACAAAAGGGTGTCTAACCTCAAATTTACCCCAAGCCAATACCAAGGGTAACCAACTTGCTAGTGATCAAATCTAGGAAACTATGCAATCTAGATGTGGTGTCTAAATGCTCAACCGATAGTTGGTGGTGAAATCCAACATCACTAGGAGGTTTTCCTTGTAAAAAGCTTTATGTATTGCATTATGTAAATGTGTGTGATTTGATGTGCCTTTTAATTTTTTATTCTTTTTTTATATATTGTTTGGTTTTGATTTTAATTTTTTATTATTTTGAAATTGCCTATTTACCATGCAAATCTAAGACTAACCCTAAGGATGCAATGAAAATAATAATATAATGATCCCTAAAAGTAATAACAACTAATATAATGAGTCTCTCAAAACAAATAACAACTAAGCTAATAAGTCTTGAGTCTTTGAAAGACAATAATAATCTAAGCTAATGAGTCTTGAGTCTTTGAAAGCAAATAGCAATCTAAACTAATGAGTCTTGAGTCTTTTGAAAATAAATAATAATCTAAACTAATGAGTCCTGAGTATTTTAAAAGCAAGTAGCAATCTAAATTAACTTGAAAAAAATAACAACTATGCTAATGATTCTTTGGTATTAACCTAATGAGTCATAAAATAGTAATGATTGAGATAGTGGACCTTGAGTCTTTGTGAGATAATTATAAAACAACTATGCTAATGATTTTTGAAATTTAAAGAAGAAATGGGAAAGGATATTCAAATAAGCAATGAAATGAATTGTGACATGAGCTTCTACATAAAACTAAGGAATATAAGAGACTAACCTATGATCCTATGCTAGAAAGGAAGGAAATTGAGCATGTTGTGCCTTTGAGACTATGTTTGTGTGGTTGTGTCTGAGCTTGTGTAGTTGCCTTCGATAGTTGTGTTTGATTCTAGGAGATAAGGTGGTTGTGTCTGATTTTGGTAGCTACTCTGGGTGGTTGTTTCTAAGTCTGGTAGCTACCTTGGGTGGTTGTGGACTACCCTAGATAGCTATGAACTACCCTAGGCATATCTTACAAGATTGAGCCTTGATTTGAATGAAGTGACTATGTTTTTTTTGCTCTTGAGTTCTTATGATAGAAATAGGAAATATAAAATTAGTAACGCAAACCAAATAAGCATACAAGTATGAAGAACCCTAAGAAAATACAAAATACATGTTATGCCAAATGCAAGTGCTAAGGCTCATGCAAAACAACAAGTGTTGAATGTGTTAAGGGCAAAGGGTTCCACTATGATCACCATTTATGTGACTAAGGAAATGCACCATAATAATTAAAATAAGTAAAATAGAAACTTGATATTGCATTAATAGAATTTTTTTGATACAAATCAACCTTTTCGATTACAATACACCTCCAAAAAGGGAGGGTTTTCTTTGCAAATGAGATTTATAGTGTCACAAATTATCTCCTCGATCACACAACAAGTTATAGAAGGATTTTGAAGTCATGTTGCTTGACCTCTCGAGCCTCTATGCAAATACCAATACCTATACACAAGCCCATAATGAAAGCATCAATAGAATTTGTTGAGGCTTTCGAGATAAGACCCTAAATCATAAAAAGGAATACAAAAATCTTACAAAACTTTACAAAACCTTCTAGAGAAGTTACAAAACTATGCAAAATGATTACAAAACCTTGTAAACTAATTAATTTTACCTTGCTTGGTTTTCTACTATTGATTTTGGATCTTTGTCTACATTTGAGGCTCAACCACCTAGGGTGGTTGGCTTTGTGTAACCACACAAGGTGGTTGGCTCTATGTAACCACTCAAGGAGGTTGCTTCTAAGTTTTAGCAACAGTTTCAAACTTTGGTTTGGGCCTTCATAGGAGTGTTCCAAAGCCTCTAGTGTATATCTGGTCTTGTTTGATTGTCAAAGATGAGCATATCTACAAAAACAAAGATTAGCATGCATTCCCAAGGGACTCCATGGTTGATATTGTTGAGCTCTTTGAGTGGGATGCCTACATTCACAAACTTTTAAATGCACAATAAATATTTAAGTAAAATATGGGTAGAGGTTTGCTATTCGGGTTATTCAAGCTTCCAAATCCATCCACCCAAAACTCAATTCCACCTTTCTTGCCCTCATTCCTAAGTCTTCTGCCTACAAAATTTTCTCTGACTATCGGCCCATCAGCATGTGCAATGTTTTTTACAAGATTCTTACCAATTCTATAGCCAATAGACTCAAATCAGTCCTCCCCTTCCTGATTTATCCTTATCAGGGAAGCACTGTTAAAGGCAGAAACATTCTTTATGGTGTCATCACTGTCCATGAGACCCTTCATTCTGCTTACCGCTCCAAAAATGCTGCTATTTTTCTTAAGCTCGACATGAACAAAGCCTTTGACCGGGTTGATCAAAATTTTTGTGTGCGAGTCCTCCTCAAGTTCGGCTTTCATCCCCACTTGGATTGACCTTGTCTACGAGTTGTATATCCACTCCCTTTTTTTCTGTCCTGGTCAGTGGGTCCCCAGCTGGGTATTTCCAAAGCACCAGAGGCCTCAGATAGGGCAA
This sequence comes from Wollemia nobilis, assembly GCA_028583015.1. NCBI lineage: Eukaryota > Viridiplantae > Streptophyta > Pinopsida > Araucariales > Araucariaceae > Wollemia > Wollemia nobilis. Next base: position 11,034,335 of record JAQPPZ010002170.1, read on the forward strand.
TCGTTTATCCCCCATCCTTTTCATTCTTTTGGCGGAGGTTCTGATTGGTCCATGAAAGAGGCTCTTCGTCAAAACAAGATTTTTGGTATTTTTTCGACTTCTAGATTTGATCCTGTCACTCATCAGCAATTTGTGGATGACACCCTCATCTCCACTAGGGCGTTCGTTGCCCAAGCCAAATCACTCAAGCGGATCCTATCCCGTTATGAGCAAGCTACTAGGCAAAAGGTCAATTACATCAAGAGCAAAATCTATTTTATTAACACTCCCTTGTGCAGGCAACTTCGGATTACTAGAATTCTTGAATGCACTATTGATTCCCTACCTACGTCCTATCTGGGGTTGCCTCTATCTTATTGTAGGTAGGCGAGTGGGGATATGTGGAACATGATTCTTGAGCACCTTCACAAGAAAATTAGAACTTGGAAGGGCAAACTCCTTTCGTAATCCAAAAAAGCCACCCTTACCAAAGCTTGTCTTCAGGGGATCCTGACCTACTTCATGTTGATGTTCATGCTTTCGATTGCAGTTCACTCCAAAATTGAGAAGATTCAGAGGACCTTTCTTTGGTCTGGCAATGAAGAGAAATCTAGACTCCCCCTTGTTGCTTGGGACAAGGTGTGTTCGAGGATAGACCAAGGTGGTATGGGGTTGAGAAGATCAAGACTTATGAATTTGGCTCTGATAGCGAAGCACGCTTGGAGGATTCTATCTAGTGACCCGATGGAGTGGGTTAAGCTGGTTAAAAAGAAGTATCTTGGCCCCATTTCCTTCTTGGATGTTGAGACCTCCTTCGTGGCGTCGACATTTTAGAAATCTATGCTCCAAACCGAGCATTTGATCAGCCTGGGAGCCCGTTAGATTTTGGGTGATGGCAACCTCATTTTATTTTGGAAGGACAGGTGGGTGACTGAATAAGCCCTTGGGTCGAGGGCGGATCTCACTGGGCTGAGAGGTTTGATTGACCCTAACTCCCAACTCAGGGTGGTAGAGTTCATAGACCGGAGCACCCATTTTCCTTGATGGAAGATTCTAGTTGTGGAGGGGTTTAATAATGAGGTTACATTTCTTGCAAATATCCTCCAGTTGATTTTAATTCCTTCTGCCAGGAGGAATGATAGAATCATCTGGAGTGGTATGGAGGATGGGCTTTTTTTTGTTAAATCAGCTTATGAGTTTCTTACCACCAAGACTACTCTGGACTACAGGTGGAATACTATGTGGAGGAAAGGAGTCGTCCCTAAAATCAACTTCTTTGCATGGATTGCTTTCCACAACAAAGCCTTAACAATTGAAAACCTTCACAAGAGAGGTTTTGCCTTCCCCAACAGGTGTTACTTGTGTCTTGCAGATTGTGAGATGAGGGATCATTTATTCTTGCATTGCCCATTTTCCCACTTTGTTCTTAGTATTGTCCTATCCTCCTTCCAAATCCTATGGTGCTCTCCTTGTTCCCTCAGAGATGCTTTCCACCAATGGCCTAATCCTTTCAAGAATCCCAAACTCTGCTTCCTTCTCGAGGCCTCCTTCCATCATTCAATTTGGCAAATTTGGTTAGAGAGGAATGCCAGAATCTTTGGCAGAGCTCCTAGAGGGCCCCCTTCTGTTGCTCAAAGGGCATTGTCCTACGCCATCGATAATTCTATTGCTATTCCCAGTCCCCATCCCTACCTTCCGAGCGAAGAAGCGATTCTCAAAATGATGAATCTCTAGCCATTTTTGGAGGTTGTTAAAGGGCCCTATCGAAGGAATATTGTTTGGACCAAACCCCCCATGGGGTGGATTAAATTAAACTTTGATGAAGTGGCTAAGGGGAATCCTGGGCCCGCTGGTACTAGGGGTGTTGTCAGAGATCATGATGGGAATCTTGTGATGGCCTATTGTGAAGATTTGGGCTCCCATACAAATCACTATGCCGAAGCCCGAGGCACTCTGAAAGGTATTCGGATACTCTCTAAGGATCCTCGACCTCTTATTATTGAGGGTGACTTGCTCAACATCATGAATTACCTTCTTGGCACCAAAAATCCATCTTGGAAAGTCTACAACATCATCCTCGAGGCAAGAATGCTTCTCTCCTATCATGGTAGGTGGAAAGCAAATCATACTTTGAGAGAAGGTAATCGCGTGGCTGACCACATGGTCAACAAAGGTCTCACGACCATGTGTCCGGTCGTGTGGTGGTCTCACTTCCCATCCGAGGTGGAAAGGTTGGCCAGAGCAGACATCCATTCATGAAGCTTTCCTTGCGCAGTTTTTGGAAAGCCCCCTCCGACGAGTTTTGGTGTGGCATGGCAATTTTGTCTACTTAGCTATCCATGGTGTCTTGTCTATTTTGCTTTCCTCATTTCATTTCTTCGGGCTCTACTTGGTGTTCCTTCGGTTTTGTCCTATTTCTTTTTCGTTGGGTTTCCAGGCCTAAAAGCCCTTTTTATAGTTTCCAAGTCTTTAGCATTAGGATGGCTTTACTTGCAATTAGGCTTATTGTTACAACCAAGAGGTATGATGCATCATTAGAAATATGGCTAATTTTGTACATAAGGTTTTGGGATCCTCTATAAAAAGCCACTATTAATATATTAAAATAATTACCAAAAAAAAAATATGGGTAGAGGTTTGGTAGTATTTTTGTGCTCATATCAAAGTGAAATGAAATTAGGGACTATTTGTAATATTTATGGTGGAGGAGATTGATGATGGGGTAAGAGGATGAGGGACAAGTGGCTTGGGTGAGGATGGAAGGGAGGAATCTTAGGTTTCTCCACATGGTTAGACAAATGTGCAAATTTCTCTATTTGGGCTATGACACCCTATGATGCATTATGACATGTCATGACATGCCTTACTAATGCTATTTGGATGGAGAGATTCATCACCCACAAAAAAAGACTTGCTTTATCAATGTGCTTGGATGGAGGGAATTCTCACCCATGTGCATTAATACGTTTGGAATGTGGAGGAGATAAGGGATATAAATTCCAACTAGATTTAGGTGGATCCTAGGTTAAAATAGAAGGATGGTTCCATGATGACCGTGGGTTAGGCATAGAAAGGTGCTTAAGATGGTCAAAGGGGCTAGAATAGTCAATATTAATATTTTTAAGGTTGTAATATATTAATTAAAATAATTGCAAAATTTATTAACTATTACTCTTTAACCATTACAAATGTGACACTTTTTAGGTGTCTACATGTGGCAATATTCTCAATACCTTTTTGACAACATATTATTTCATTGGTTCATCACCATAGATACCCATTTTATGTAAAATATCGTAAAACTTGACACAAAAATCTTCCACATTCTCATTATCCTTCATTCTCAAATTTTTATATTTTCTCTTTAATATCTATAACTTTATTACTTTCACTTGATTTGACCATTGATAGGTTGTATTCAAGGTGTCCCAAGATCCTTTGGCAATTTTGACACTTGTAGTTCTTGAAAAAATGTTTGTATCAAAATCTTCTTGTATGTGATACAAAGCTAATGCATCCTTTCTTTGTGCAACTAATAACATACAAGTTAAACTTCCTTAGAAATAATCAAAGTCCTCAATTTTTTTGTGTGGCTGATAAAATACTCTAGTATACAAGTTTCTTGTATCTATTTTCCATAACACTCCAAACTTCCTTAGAAATAATCAAATTCCTCATCATTATGCACCAATAACATCATTATTCCCTTAAATTCTAGGATGGGTAGTGAAGCATTACCATGTGTCATGATAACTACAACAATAATGTATAAGTGGATTCATCCAAAAACTTGAATTCTAAATTACCTAGTTAAAGAGAATAAAATTTTTAAACTCTCAATTTCTCTAGTCCCTAA